>JAJLRJ010000004.1:51160029-51532529 GCA_024195265.1 Dendrophyllia cribrosa
TGAATATGCAGGAATCCAAATTAGTATACAGCAAGACAAAAGGAATAGGTAGTTGACGTCATGAAAAGGCATTCCGTTTATTAATATTCATTTATTAAACAGGAAATCCAAATTAGTATGCAGGAAGGCATGTTGTGACGTCATGATTAAGCATAGCTAATCAAAATTGGATTTTTAGTTTTGGAATTTCACTGATATAAAGATGTATTTTGGCCTTTTAAAGTAACGCTAAAAATGGTGACATAGCCCCTTTTAGGACGGAAAGATTTCATCAGACCTTCATGTAAAACCAACTGACCCCCACCAGTACCTCCTCAACTCATCGTGCCACCCATATAAGCCACTAAAAGATCCATTCCTCACAGCCTTGCATTACGCCTCCGCCGAATTTGTTCAGATGACACGACATTTGGCAAACGATGTGATGAACGCACGGAACATCTGAAGAAAAGGGGTTACAAAGAAAAACAAATCCAACGTGAAATTAACAAGGCAAAACAAGTTACACGAGACCACGCGCTGCACCCAGGCATGTCAAAAAAGAAAGGCAGCCAACGTATTCCCTTGGTAGTTACCTACAATCCAACCTCTCCTAACCTCAACAACATCATTGTTAAAAACTTTCCTATTCTTCAATCTTCTAATCGATGCAAACAAGTATTTTCTGAAAAACCTTTCATCGCATTTAGACGCCCACGTAACCTCTGCGACTTCCTCGTCAAGGCAAAGATCAAACATACACAGATGAGAACAAGGCCACCTACGACAACCAAATGCAACTCTACAAAATGTAAAACCTGCCCCTTCATTCAAGACGGTTTGGCATCATGTATATTTAAAAACACAGGCCAAAATCACCGCATCGAGCAGAATTACCTGCGCATCAAAAAATCGTATTTACATGATCCAATGTCGCAAATGCAAAAACATCCCTGATGCACCGGCGGAATATATTGGACAAACAAAGCGGGCATTGCGTGACAGATTTGGAGAACACCGGAGAGGCATACAGAACAAGACCACCGATGCCGTACCACAAAACTTCAACCAAAAGGGACACAAACTCACAGACGTCGAACTCATACCACTCGAACTCATTAATTCTAAAAGAGAATCCGTACGTAGAGCTCGCGAAATATTGTATATAGAAATGGCCAAAACCATGCCACCGCATGGCATAAACAGAGAAGACGACCGTTAATTTTTCCTACAATTTGTATATCCTATTCTATTTTTATATTATGCCATCATATTTACCGTTTATTGACTTAGTTTAACTTTATCCCCATTCGCTGTTTTAAATTCCTGGCCTGTATCATATATCAAATTATAACCGTTTCACAATTTGTTTACTATATAAAATATTGTAACGACTTTCCGTATCTCCATTAAATCCCCTGAAGAAGGACAGCTTGACTGTCCGAAATATCGGGAAACCTCATTCTCTACTTGTATATTTTTTCTTCGCTGTTTTTCCTCACTATAGTTTTTATTAAAAATAGACCAAAAGGATGCACTATACGAATTATTATTATTATTATTCACGATCAGTATGGTACCCTGTTTCCATCTACAATGTACAACTCCCAGACTCAAATAAAGGTATTATTCCTCGCTATCTTTATTCTCATTGCCTGAGAGCACAGCCAATTCACACTGGCATCGAATTGTAACGTCATATGTACAGACAAGTGGATATATGGAAACGGTTTTCACATTATAGGGACGATAATCAAGGCCTCGGTGTGTGTCCAATCAATCAATCAATCAATCAATCAGTCAGTCAGTCAGTCAATGAATGAATGAATGAATGAATGGATAAATGAATGAATCATTTATTTAGACACATAACGCCCAGGAATTTAAAAACTCGTTAAAACGCTCACGTGTTATCCGCCTCAGATATCAACAATAAATATGAAGAGAAAACCTTCTAACTGAGCAAAAAAGGAGCAATTGTTATCTTAGCTTCTTTAAACAAACTAACTGGAAGCAGTGCACCCAAATTAAAAGGAAATCTTTCTCCCTCTTACTTACCTGGTGCTGGAGTAAAACATAAAATACCAACGAATAGCCTATCAAGGCAATTATGAAGGTGCATATCACTTTGATAAAAGTAAAAAGTACCTCGATGTACATTGTCACATACAAGCCAAGTCCACCAAAACGGCGAAAATACAACGTCAAATTTACGTAACACAGAAGTAAGCCAACTATTCCGGCACTCCATTGCGTTCTTGTGCTATAGAGGTCTTCCTTTCCAAGTGCGTGAGGAAGGATAAAAATCCATACCGTCCCATACATCACCAACTCAAGTAAATTCGTGTGATCCATAAGGTACGCCAAACGCATCCACACAAGTTGAATTATTTCCTTTATGAATTGAGAGATCAAGAAGGCAAATATTACAATCGGTGCTGCTCTCTCGAAGTTTGATTTCTGATTTATTTGTTCACTCTTTGTGTCGGATAACAGTGTACTTCTGTCTCTTGCCTTCACAATGAAACACGAAAACAAAATGACAAAAATTGCAAATGCAAGGGTGTTAAAGATGGTAACGAACTTTCCGAGCATCAGCCACTTGGATCGAAGTAATACTTGCGTAACAACATGATTTAGCAGATTTTCACGCTTGCATTTTGCCATGACAGCAGGGGCGAAGAAAGAATCACCATATAAATTTACGTCTGGATCCAGATGCTTCATATTGAAATTGACGGAAAAGTCTTCATGCGACGGAGGCAGCGGACTGTAAGTGACACACTGATCAAGAACAACTTCTGCGACATTTGGTAGCTTTTCTATTAACTTCAGCATTGAACGGTTTCCAAACTCCGTGCCCTGAAGAACTTCTTCCCACCTAAATAGGAAAGATTCATTTGAGGTTTACACTCTGAGACTGATAATCATGACGCAGTCTAACCCAGTAACAATGGCGGAAACTCTCAGTCAACGCATCATTCTAAGCTTGAAAATATTCTAACATGCTCTAACATGCATGGAAAAGCGAGTTGTTTGATGAGTACAAAGCATGGGCGCATGCAAAAGGTAAAAGACAGGCTTCCTATCTTCCAATCCGCTCCGCTAATGTTCCTTTTAAGGGAATTAACGAGTTTGGAAATAAAATAGATTTCACCCTCACGCATACAAGATACAAAGGGGGGGGGGAATCTCTTCACGCCCTTACGGTTTTTCTCCGATTTTTTCAAGAGGACTTTTTCCCAGTACCTAAAACACCATCTTCAGTAGCTGTTAGTTTATCCCTGAGACTCTTTTTTTGTCAACTTTAGTGAGAATGGATGGCTAAGGTTATGACATAGGGCGTTATAACGCATAGGGCCAAGCCTATTTTAAAATAAAATGGCCTGTGTTCGGCCTTTTTGACAAAAAAAAACATATAAAATGCTATAAAAGCAGCAAACTGTTAAATTATATTGTAACACGGCAAAAACCAAAGTGGTAGGTTACAACTGCGTATGGGGGCATAAGTTTGCTTGTACGTCCATCAGCGTTTAAATTAAGTTGGCCGCTCATATGAAAATATACCGTTGTTGTTGTAAGAAACGGCCAGTTGTGATTGACTTAAACCCCAGGTATAGTTATCGATCATTTTATTCTATACGACTAATCAAAGGCCGTTGAAAGTTCGACAGAAGACAGATACGTAGTGCAAATTAAATTTGGGGAATAACCACTGAATCCTTTCAAACCCTACCTGTGATGCTTTACAAGTGTTTTTGCCACCTCCCCTGCTTCCCATTCAATAGCTACATCTAGGCAGGTCATGTCCCTGTCATTTCTGGCTGTTACGTCAGCGCCTTCATCCAACAGGTACTGTAGCACATCCGGACGATTGTACCTGCAGGCGAGGTGAAGTGGAGTGTTTTGATCCAGGTCTCTCTCTTCCAATGTACTCAGCAAAAGGCAATCCGTTAAAACCTGGACTGTTTTTAATGATCCCGCCTTGACAGCCAAATGAAGAGCCGTGCAATTATCTCTATCTTTAGCTGTGACGTCAGCGCCCTTTGAAATCAGGAGTTCACAGGTCTTTCTGGAATAAAATATTTTAAAACGATTAGTCCACCCCATAAATAATATCCTGATTATACAAAAACCGTTGGGCCGGACCCTTGCATGCATGTAATAATTATGGCAGAGTAAGGTCCAAATTCTAAGAAGTTGTATATTTAGCTATAGTCCTGTCAATCTCCAGGTTCGATGGTACATACTCCGATAGGGAGGGGGATACAATGTGTGGTAAAATATCTCGCCTTAAGAAACAAATGATAGCAGATCTAGAAACCACCGTGCCTCCAGACCACCATAATGGAATGCACAATGCAGCATTATGCAATAAACCATGCAAATCATAGTGCGGAATAGACTATTCTTGTCATTACTTACGTGTGTTTATTGCTGGCAGCTAAATGAAGAGCAGTCATTCCATTGTCCACCCTCATACTCAAAACGGAACCAAAGTTTGGGAATTTGGAGAGTAACAGAATACAATCTAGCGAACCAGTTTCGGCCGCAATGTGAAGAGGAATCCTGTCCTTTATATCCTTTCCTTTTACACAAACCCTATTTTGCAAAAGAATTTGCAAAATCTTAAATAGAAATTGAAAAATAGATGTCAGTTTAATTATATTGTAAACAGTTTTTTCTTTCTTTGTAAATATGGTAATAAAGTGTATATATTATGTAATACGCATAAGTGTTTACTTAACAAGAAGATAGTAAAAGAAGTAATTTTCAAATGGAAAATGCGCGCATACGATTCTTACTTACGAGTTGTAGCAAACGAGAAAAAACAACAAGTAAGGGCTGATTGCCCCTGTTTGCTTAATCCTCTAATTGTTTCAAGGTCCTCGCAGTAAACCATTCAGTTTTTGCCCTTGAACTTAGTGAATATTGGTGAATATTTTCCAAGATTAATATTCACCAATATTAATGTCGCCTTCGGCGAATAACTGTCAAATACCTCACAAGTCTCCAATCCACATGCCAGGTGAAGCACCGTCTTCAAATCTTTGTCCTTCA
The DNA here is from genome assembly GCA_024195265.1 of Dendrophyllia cribrosa. Classification (NCBI taxonomy): domain Eukaryota; kingdom Metazoa; phylum Cnidaria; class Anthozoa; order Scleractinia; family Dendrophylliidae; genus Dendrophyllia; species Dendrophyllia cribrosa. The sequence goes on from JAJLRJ010000004.1 coordinate 51,165,070, forward strand.
TTTGGACTAGAACTCCATCGTTGTCCATTTCTAGCAATGCTTTCACCATTTCAGGCTTTCTATAAATTATAGCCAAATGAAGAGCACTGTTTAGTGAAGAATCTGTTGCTGTTTTGTCAGCTCCGCGGTCAACCAACAGCTTGGCAGCTTGGACTGCTCCATGCGTCACCGCCAAAAGAAGAGGTGTCATCTCCAACACATCCTTAGCGTCCGGGTCAGCCCCAGATTCTAGCAGAATCTCTACTATTCGGCGGTGATTGAACGCTGCAGCACTGGAAATGAGTTAGACAAGAATGAAGTTTCTATTTGAACTAAAAAAGTGCCCATAATAATTTAACAGACAATTCGTAACTGATGAATACAACACAGACGATTTGGGCATACCCCTTATATTAATCAGTGATTAAGATGTGAAGCTGACTTCTGAAAAATGGCAGTATATATTTCCCAAATCGTCGGTACTTATAAAAACGTTTAAGGAATTCTTTTTTACTGTATTATGATTATTTGATAACAGCAACAGTAATTTCTGCTCCTACCTTACCTGTGTAATGGTGTTCTCAGCTTTCCATCCCTGCTGTCAGTGACTGCACCATAGAGTATAAGAAGCTCAACCATGGACAGGTGACCTTGTTTGGCTGCTAAATGAAGTGGAGACTCAGATGCCACCAAGTTGACAGCTTCATGATCCGCGCCGTGGCGTAATAACAAGTCCCCCACTCTCTCATGGCCTCCGCTGCAGGCGTAGTGAAGAGGCGTAAACCCTTCTGAGTCTTTTTCATTCAGAAATTCATGAAGGGTAGGCAGCCATTTGGAAGCTGTTTTATTAAGAAAACAAATTATTAACTAGGATTCTTGTTAGAACGAGATAAGAACGATCTCTGGCTAAAAAGTTGATAATGCTAATATTTAACTGCAAGACATTTACAACTTCTGGCTTTGATTATGATGGCATTACTGTCACTTATCCTCGGTTTTTGTGCAAGTGAATTGATTATAATGATTATATTGAAGATTATTTAATGTGATGCTAAGTTCGGGAAGACTCGCTGAACACCAAGTGATGATAACCCATAATATAACCCATCGTCATAACCCATAATATAAAAACTTTAACATGCAAGGCTGATCAGACAGCTGAATTCGTTCGTTTTCTTTTAATAATATTTGCCCAATATTTCGTTTACAAAACTAACCTTCATCAGAGGCTAACAAAACTAAGTGAAGATGGAAACAAACGGTTACAATATTTAAAGATAAAATGTGACACATGATAGCGGAGCTCTCGCGGGCCAAAGGCCCGCTCGAGTAGCTCCATACTCATAGAACTTATGCCCGTCATTTTCCATGGTCATGGCTACCGGAATGTTTCTCAGGCGCGTCGGTCCGGTGTGTGCGTCGCGCAGGACTAGCTCGCGGGCACGTATGACGTCGCAAAACATGCGCGTATGACGTCATGCAACATCCGGGATCTTAGCAATTTTAAAACCGAGGCTTCGTTTTTCGCGCGGCTACACGGCTGATGTCACGTTAGCTACAGTGAAAACTCTCTCTTGTTGTGTTGTGTAAAGTCGTTTTTCCTGCATTTTTTCGTGGTTTGTTACTCAAGACAGGGATACTAATTAAGGGATACTCAGAAGACGCTGTAGTGGAAGAGCTTTCAGGGATAAAATCTTGTTTAATTTCGAGGAACTTCATACGTTTTTATCAATGCGGGGCAATATTTCAGAACCGTAGAAGCGGAGTTTTAACGAATTTCCAAGCAGCCGAGTGACTTAAAGGTAAAAGAAATCAGTTTTCAATAGAAATTTATGTTGATATCAATTTTTGATTGACTTTTTCTTTGTGTTCTCGTTAGTTTTGGAGACATGTTTATAAAACGTGCTCAAATTCAGTCGTGTTGTTATTTTGAATTTCATCGAGGACAGCTCGGCTTCGATGCGTTATAAATAGTACGCGTTTTGCTTTTAAACATAAACTTATAGATATTTGAATAAAATGTTTCAAAAGAAGATTTTTTGTCCATTTTTATGTGTTTGTTCATTCATTACATAGGTTGAAAAGCGATTTTATGTAAACAAAACAAGACTTGGATTTTGACAAATAGGCCGGTCGTCAATCTTAATTCTTGTGCTTCCGACCTTTCACCTTCGTTAAGCTTATCATCGGCTTTCTGTTCAGAGAGCTACGCAGTGATGGCGCGTGATGGAATGAGCCCAGCAAGACGCTATTCGCTTCACCCCAGGCTGGTTAGTAGAAAGTTCGTCGCTGCTTATTGGCCCCTGCTTCCCCTCCCGCGGGACGAATTTATGAAAGGCCATTGTTTGTTTTCATCCAATCAGAAAGGAGCAAACGGTGTGACTGTTGGAGGCTTGTACACATTTTACCAGCCGCGGTGTTTTCGAGCTTCGAATGCTGGATTTCTCGATATTATTTGGTGTCTAGCGCTTCGAGTTTTGGACGGATTTTAAATGTAATGGTACGAGAGGAAACCTCTGGATTTCAGCTTGCCTGATGCGGGATTTGGAAGCCGTACGATGGGAATTTCTTGGTGAAAATCGTCTCGGCGCTGGAGAGGTCCAAAATCCGGCTTTCCTCCCTTGTCTCTCTACTATACGCTCAGGTAAACGTCCGATGCAAAACCCTTCAAATCGCTAAAATTCGCCGTTTTCAGCTACAAGAATGACACCACACAACATTTCAGGTAAAAATACGTCTATTTTGGTCTTGTATGTAAATATTCATCGCAGTATATTACGATAAGTGAACCTTTTCGATATTCCCATACATTTCCTCTAAATTTAAAAATACGAACAACGGTCACACAGTTTGTGTGGGCCCCCTGTGGTTTATTGGGAGAAAAGATATAAAATCAAGCCTACCTCGTTATTCCAATGGAAACTCCAAATTGTTCACTGAGAACCTGTTAGCAATTGAGAAAACCTAAAAGATTCGCATAAAAGTGCAGGTTTCCAAGTTATAACCGATGCGTTTTTCGGTTTCGAAGATTCGAGAAATTTCACCAAGAGGAAAGTATGGCGGAAGGCTGAGAACAGCGTATCCAACTGTCGATCGATACCTCGTGGCTCGAACCTCGCCGCAATCTTAAATTGTTCACTGCGATTTTCAATCTATCGAAGCCAAGCTTTAAGACACACCACAGGATGCCTCTCGGGAATCTGTCGCTGTTGTGTTTTCTTGGGGTCCAAAACATGATAAAAGACAAGAAATCATTCACGGCTAAAATCCAAGACCTTCGCTCTGCAATATCTCGGCCGAATATCATTCAAATTTCCTCCAAAACATCACCGGGTTCGAAAGCTTATTTCATGGGTATTTGACGCGGCTTTTATTTGACCATAAACAACTATGTGTTTGACCACTCGATCTATCCTAAAACGATGAGACCGGAAATCATGTTGAAAATCAGCGGTTGAGACCATTGCGTGAAAGCCTGAATGTAAGTCGCACGAAATTCGATGTCCGAGATTTCTGGCCATGAATGTTGTTCATGCCATGTTGAGTTGAAATAGGCCATTTAATATGTTAAACGTGGCATGTTGAACATTGTTGAACGAAAATAGAGACGGGCTCAGTTCCGTTCAATAAGTTACAACTTGTTGGACGACCGCAGTCAATCGTTTTAAAATGTTGAATGTGTTTATTACTCATTGATCAAGTAACAACATCGTTCAACATTTGTTGCTCAACAAATGTCATTTGAGCGATGTTGCAACGATGTGCTGCAAAACACGCCAGGGCTATCCGTTTGATGTAAAAACTTATCAAAATATTGTAACATAGCAATATCCGTAATTGAAAACGCATGCCACAAAAGCCCTTTTTACAGGGGAAAAGAGTACCTGTTTCGATAACGAGTTCGCAAACTTCTTCATGCCCTAAATAAGATGCAAAATGAAGACCAGTTTGTCCGCCTAAATACTTGGAAGTGATGTCAGCTCCATTTCTCAAAAATATCTCGCAGACTTCTCGACTTCCACTCGCACAGGCCAAAAGGAACACCCTGAATCTTCCTTGGTTTAATAACTTGTTCTTTACCCTTGAGTCTTTGAGCAGAAAGCTGCACATCTCTGCGAGGCCTCTCCGTGCGGCTGAATGCAGTGGTGTCATTCCGTTATCGTTTGGTATTAGTGGATCGGCTCCTCTTTCAAACAAAAGTTTCACAATCTCAGCTCTCTCGAACCTTAAGTAATAAAGAAATGTATAAAGCAGTTTTCAATTGAGTGTCGAAAGTAATTTTGCAATTGCTTTGGTTTTGCATTGCTACGCTTTGTGATTGGCTAAAAACCCTCGCGCTACTTTCTCGGCCAATCAGAAGTAAAACCAAAACCAATCCCGACTTACACGCACGCTTTTTCCCGCGTTTGACGCCGGTTACATGTATTTTCTTCGAGCTATGATTGGTTCATTAAAATGTCTGTGTTTGTTGTGATCGGACAAAGTAATAACTTTGGTTTTGGTTTTACTATACTTATGAAAACCGCTCTAAATAAAATGTAAGCAATTACTTGTGCAAACACGCATAGTGCACATCATTATATTAAAGCCTCACTCGTGTAATCGTTGCAGGAGTTTTTATTCTATTCCATTAAGCCATATCAGCACCGTTACTATAAAGGGTTATCTATACAGTAAGTGGGCTGTGAAAGGCTATCTCACTGCCGATTTGCCAGGCATTCAGATTTTTATGCATGACCGCGCGCAAGGAAAGGAATGTTTGCGCGCCCAAAAATGTACTGGGCTAGTTATTACATAATTTGCTGACCGTTGTATAGAGGTGTCCGTTAAATGACTGTTCAGTTAGATTAATGGTGAGTGAAGATTATTTTAAACCAAACTAAGGGATTGCGTCGGTTCTCAGTGGGAAAGAAAAACGCAGACATTTGGTATCTGCTAAGCTAATTAACTAAATCGGTCACAAAAAATAGTTTAAAAAGCTGAAGCTCGAAACAGCATGATCAGCTTTTGAATCAGTTTTGAAGGTCAATTTACCTCATCAGCTCAGTTGATGTATTCACAATTCAGTGTTTCAAAGAGGGTATTTTAGTGAATAGATCAAGACATGACCGTTGTAGTTTATAGTGGCAGTTATAACATGGGTCGGTTATAATATGAGGTTTTTCGGACTGTGGAAAGTCTAGCTATGCGGATAAGTAGGTCTGAAGTAAATAAGTAAAAAGGCCAGGTTTAAAATAGGTATCAATTAACAAGATAGGATAATAAAAATAAAACATTAGACTTAACTTAGCTAGTTTATGCCAAATTGCCAGCACATTCCAACAAAAACGTCTATGGGTTACCATCTCCCCCTCCCTCTGCCCCCCCCCCCCCCCCTCCCCCCCCCCCCTCATAGCATGCCGTTAAAACATAAAACATACCTGACGGCAGCAAAAAGAGGCGTGAATCCATCTTTGCCTTTTAAGTTTATATCCGCGCCATTATCCAACAAAGTTTTGACTGCCTGGATATTATTAGCACGAACAGCCCGATGAAGAACAGAGAGACCATCGCTGTCAATTGCATTCAAATTATCCATACCTTCAAAGGTAGCGTTCGCAAAGTACAAGGGCAAGCCACTTTGTGCTGGTTTAAAGACTTGAACTTCATCTTCAGGAGAAATTGGATGAATGAATTTCCGTGTAACTTTTCCGCTTCCAGGGTTGGAGATGAGTTCGAGAGAATCGTTGTCAAACCCCGGTGCGACTTTGTTAAGGGACGTGTTACTGCGTTGCGTACCTCCAGACGAAGGCTTGGGACTATCTGAAAAACGAAAAGCATGGCGACAAAGAATTAAAATCATTAGTTTGTACAGTAAGTCTAGTTTACGTGCTTCGACGACTTATGTCCAGTTAGAGAAAATATACACTTCGTTTTTCGTTCCAAGATTTGACAGCATGGCCGATATATCCGTCATTAGGCATTTTCACAGCTAACTTAAACGTTCTCTTGTAAATTTGCTGCTGTGGATCGTTTACTCCTGCATTTGCACATGTACCAGATCTTGAAGCTTCTTATTAAAGTGGAACCTCAACTATGGGACACCCTCATTAAGGGGACACTTCTCCTGGCCCCGGCAAAACCCTCATATAACATTTGTAATTATCACCTCAGTCTATTAAAAGGACACCTCTATATTAAGGGGATGGAGACAGTGTTTGAGCGTCCTAAATAACATTTAAACCTCCGTTAAGGGCACATTAAATGTAATACGTGATAACCAAAGAGATTGACAAGTTTTTATTGTACTTTAACTACAAGTGATGACAATATTCAAAGCTTGAGCTCTTACTCTGACGAAAGTAATCTCCTTCTCTCCTGCCCTTTGCCTTTGCTTTATTGATAGAAAATCAAACTCACTGCTTCATTTCTTTCTTCTCATCGCTAGACACTATATATACACTTGTAGACTAAGAAACGTCCTCCCTAAGCTACAGGTATACAATCTATTATGAACTCCATGGAAATTGAAAAACAAATAGCTCTTAACAACAATAATAATATATATAGATAGGCTGAGCCTGTAACAGCGTCGCTCTCTGAACAGAAAGCCGATAATAAACTTAACTGAGGTGAAAGGTCGGAAACACAAGAATTAAGATTGAAGACCGGGCTATTTTTCAATTTTAGCAATTCTCAAAAACAGACTTATGCGACCGTCAGCACAGTACATTTAGTCTAGACCGTACACAAGTTCACAAAAACAACTTTTTCTCCGTCTAGATACTAGTACGACTAATTTCCAAACAAAATACATCTGTTGCTTATCAAAAATTGTCCGAGAAACTGATTTGGGAATCAAAATTGCAAAAACTACACAAACATATTTGCATAAGGCCACGCGAGTGAAGTTTAGAACTAAAAAATCCAAGTCTTGTTTTGTTTACATAAAATCGCTTTTCAACCTATGTAATGAATGAACAGACACATAAAGATGGACAACACAATGTTCTTTCGAAAAATTTTATTCAAATCTCCATAAGTTTATGTTTAAAAGCAAAACGCGAACCATTTATAGCTCATCGAGGCCGAGATGTCTCTGATGAAAGAAATCAAAACAACTGAATTTAACTGAGCACGTTTTATAAACAATTCTCCAAAACTAGCGAGAAGACAAAAAAAAAGTCAATCACAGATTGATATCAACATAAATTCCCATCGAAAAATGTAATCTGTTTTACCTTTAAGTCCCTCGCTTGCTTGGAAATTCTTTAAATCTTTATTAAAAAAAAAAAAAAAAAAAAAAATCTTTAAATCTCCGCTCCGTAATGAAAACAAACATCTCGGGTGTTGTGTGGCGTCGTACGCGCATGTTTTGCGACGTAATACGCGCCCGCGAACTCACTCTGTCCAACACGGGCGCACGGCACACGCGCGCCCGCGAAACATTCCGTTGACCATGAAATCTGACGGGCATAGGTTCTATGAGTATGGGGCTACGCGCGGGCCTTCGGCCCGCAGAGCTCCGCTATAAACGTCTTTTATGAAGAAATGGGCCACTTTTAAATACTGTCCCCCTCCCCCCAGAGAAATAATTAAAACTGCAATTTTAAATGAAACAAAGGCCACCTATTGTAGATACTGAAAACCGAAGCAAGGGCACCCAGTCGGACATGTTATTCTTATGTGGAAAATATTTTATGTAAATAGGGTAAAGTGTTATGTAAATAGTACTAGTGTTGTACTGAGGTATGTTAAATGAATTGTAAGTAGTGTTTTAAGTAACGTTTGAAATGTAAGTTTTTTGTAGTAACTTTTGTACTAGTGTAGGTGTAATATGAAGTGTAAGCTTGTGAAATGTAAATTAAATAAATAACTTAATTAATTAATTAAGCTAAGAATAATAATAATAATACTAATATATATTAAATAATGTTATAAAATACATAAGTGATGTATGACATTGACGTTGTTTTCTTTTTGTGCTAATTACCTAACGAAAGGCCATTACAGTAAACTACAATTTAAACAGTCCAAGGTTGCTGTTGCAATTAGAATCATATATTTATCGGTTTCTGTCGTGATGGTGTCTCACAAAGTCTTTTATTACGTAGTCAGATCAGCCCTGCAGTTTATTTTATGTTTGTTCATTTTTTGGCTGGTTAGGTCTCTCGCAGATCCTACGTATACCTTTAGCAGCATTATCGTTTGCAGTCCTTTGCAGATTTCACTAAAACAAGTGGCGCCATCCGAAGTTAAGAAATCAGGCATTTTTATTCAGCTGGTAATAATTCATAATAATTAATTGATTAATTATTATGAATTAATTATAATTGATAATATAACTAATAATAATAATTAAAAATTAATTCATTGATTATTAACAATTATTAGCAAAACCAACAAATCCTCTATTAAGACGACACCTCTCCTGGTCTTGAGGATGTCTACCTGGGGGTTTACATAAGCCATGAAAAGGGAAAGGAAGTACGCTCCACCGATAGGTTTTCGCGCCAAAAATTCGCTCTGGTTATGCAATCTTTATAGTTTTGAGGATCAATTCATTTTACATAGAAAATATATCATGGTTATCAATGGTTACAGTTATCAAGAAAGGCCTTTTAAAAAGGTAGATTTATATAATCCTTTCTACTGAAAAGGAAACGTATATAGTTCCAATTTTTTTCCCCCATAAACAGAGAAAAAAGCAGACAGAAAGACATTCATCCGCGACAAGAAATCATGAAGAAATGAAGTTCCACTTTTTGAGCGTATCAATTGAAAGCTGAAGTAGCGTTAAGCGGTGGACTTACAGAAAATAGAGTTTAATAATAAGATAAAAATACTGCAAAATGACGCAGAAGGCGTTTTTACGAAAGATCGGGAGATGAAGAAAAGCAACAGCAAAACTAATTTTGTAAACGAAATAACCGGAGCGACGCGACAAAGACCCTCGTGCCAGCGCGGAATTTTTCGCTTGCTGACTGCTTCACAGAACGAATCTATATATAGAAATGAGTTCAAGGACGTTCAATTATATTAATTAAAGAGCCAAAGAAACAATTTTCGTTACAGGTTTCAAACAAACTGTCTGCAGCGAAATAAACTCACACGCATTGTAGACATAAAACTAAGCATTGTATGATTAAATTTTGGCGCGAAAACTGATGCGGCCGCACTCGTTTTCCCACCTTTTTCCTGGTCATACACTCGTGTATTTTAAGAATTTTCCACGTGTGACGTTTTCTTGTCTTTTATTTTGCCGTTTTCGTAAGGAATTAAGCATTGAAAAGTTGTTATAATTGAACCCAATCTTCAATTGCATGTTTTGTTCAGGGTAGTAAATACTGCCTTGTTCGTCTTAACCTCAATCATGCTCTTTCGATCAGTGTACGCATGCGTTAGCCTTTCGTTTCTCTCTTGTTAAAACCAAATAAGTGAAATAGACCAGAAATATATGGATTTTGTCTTCACTTGCTTAAGTCCATAGTTAAAAGTGTTCTTTTAATGCAGGTTTTTGGACAGTATTTTACTATCTCTAGATCTTGTTTACTTGAAAAATGCGAAGGCACTGACTTCTGACCAAAATTTCCAAATTATAAAATTATTTATGACGTCACAATCAGTGAGCTTTAATACGACAGCTTAAAAAATATTCTTTATCAACAAATGTATATCATTTAAATAACAGATTGTATATAATCCTCTCAACTCGCCTTGATAGAAAACATGATGTCCTATCATTTAATCAATGACGTGCAATCGTTCTTTTTACGTTTTGCTCGATCTTCCCAGTTGTTTTGTGAGCTTGTTTTGTTTCTATTGTGTGCAGTTGCCAAGGACGTGTAGAGTAAGTAATTATAATTCATCAGCAGGTTATTAATTGATGTGGCTTAAATTGGTGTTTTTTTCGTTTGTTTTGTTTCATTCCGTTCGTGTCTTTGCAACATACATTCATAAGGGCTCACGGTGTAAGGTACATGAAAGGATTCTGTGAAATCATTTAACTATGGCGTTGAAGAAAGTACTTTTAATTTTGTTGCATGAAATTAGTTAAATTCTTAATTCTCTGAATCAGTATTGTTGGATCTTTCGTTCATTCTCGTGACTTTACGATGTCATAAACATGAATGTGCATCATTATATTTCTTAAACACTATAGTATTGTACTTACTAGCTGAAAAAAAAACGGTCCAAACTACGCGTTTTATGTCTTAAAAAGTGTTTTCGACGCGTAATAACAAGACAAATAGAGGAGAAAGTAATACAATATTAATTCGCCGTCGGTCTGGCGGCTCAGTAACTTAACTGTTCATGCACTTCTAATCAATGCTCCTGATGCTCTACGTTGCTGAATCATAGCTCGAATGAAAGACAATAAAGTGACAAACCTTTCCCATTGCTGGCAACAATAGAGCGATATGTCGACATCAAGCTGCTCATGGCGAAATTAAAGCGAGTTCAACACTCATTGCGTCATGAAGAAACATTGATTGATCGATTGAGGTTATTTAATGATTAAGTGTGACATAGCAAGTTCTATGCAAATACAATGTGTTGTGAATAATGTTTCACTTCTCGCATCAGTAAACATTGTTTGTCAAGAGCGCGCCTATATTGAATATTAGGTAACAATACGTGTAAGAAGTAGGCAATGCTCTATTGTTCCGCGGCATTACGCTTTCCCCACATGAGATCGTTAAGGTTTTTTTTTACTGAGAATGCATCAACCTATGGACAACATGTTTTTTAAATAAAATGTACTGGAACTTTATTTTAAAGTGATGTTTCTTTTGTGCTACAAGATTTCATCCAATCGTGAAACTCCAAAACAATGGCCAAGAAAGGCTTCTAATTTTACATGTTTCCCACATAGAATTTTGGTTGCATTAAAACTCAGAATAGTTTTCACTAAAAGGGAATCAATTAGTAAACTAGAGAGAAACAAGAACTCTGCGAGTACTATGATTGGGTTGTTAAGGATATCTTCACTCCTTTTACTTCAAACTCTTCGAACTCTTCAAGAGAACTAACTTCAGTCAATACACACGTCCCACATGGACCATTCATTCATTCTGATCTCTACTATGTGAATCAAACACTTTGAATACACCATCCCTTGTCTCAAAAATAGCGACTGTATAAATTATTATTGTCAAAATAAATGACTTATAATTATCACGTAATAACGATTCATAAGCCTCAAACAAAGGTAAACAGCTCTCTTCTATTATACTGTCATTTAAATAATGTACATTTCCATAATAACTTTCACTATACTCTAATAAATTGAAAGTTAACTCTCCCAGTACAAACAACATCAGGAACTTCAGTTAACATAAGGCATTCTTTTTGTGTTAAATTAGAAAGATAAGTATACAACTCATTACCAAAATTCGTAATTTCAACAAGATCTGACGCACATGTTATCATGCGACTAAAATTATACAATATAGCTGTTAAACTCATCGCTACACACTGACTACCCGCATTAGAACCAAAAAACACTATTTCCTTGGCTATAAGGAGCACAAATAGTTTTAGTCGAATCTACACCAAATGGACCAGGATTGTTTTGTTTTGTTTTGTTTGGGACAAATGCATTGATATAAGACTCCAAGTGATACCAAGGGTAAGACACACAAAACCCCTTCCCCCCTTCCTCGCGCGCCCTTCGCGTTCTCGCGCGCCTCAATTCTCCCCTTTCCCTTCGAACGCTTGCCACGCAGGCTACTGAGCCGTTAGAAACGAAGCATATAAAACCAAGCGGTAAAGTGGTCCATGACCAAAAAAGGCAGGTTTCAATGATGGTGAAAAGAAATGATAATCTGTCCATTGCGGATTTACTGAAAAGATGCGTTTATTAATGCTGTTTATGCGGCCGCAGGTAGTAATAGTAAAGTTTATACCCGTTGGATGAATACTCGAAAGTAAGCAGCTCTCTAATTTATCCAATTGCAGCCTATATACTCTCCAAACTTTACAATATATACTGAGTATCCCTCAGAATATAGACTCAAAGACAGAATTTTTGGTCAAAAAGAAATTCGCGTTGTCATCTTCAGGACCTTTTGTTCTGCTTTGCTTGTATGAACGCGTGTCCATGGTCCATGGCCAAAAAAGGCAGGTTTCAATGATGGTGAAAAGAAATGATAATCTGTCCATTGCGGATTTACTGAAAAGATGCGTTTATTAATGCTGTTTATGCGGCCGCAGGTAGTAATAGTAAAGTTTATACCCGTTGGACGAATACTCGAAAGTAAGCAGCTCTCTAATTTATCCAATTGCAGCCTATATACTCTCCAAACTTCACAATATATACTGAGTATCCCTCAGAATATAGACTCAAAGACAGAATTTTTGCTCAAAAAGAAATTCGCGTTGTCATCTTCAGGACCTTTTGTTCTGCTTTGCTTGTATGAACGCGTGTCGATAAACGGCACAGTAACAGTTTATTCCCATAATAATAAATGTATACAGGTAGATTTTTAATAATTAAATGAAAATTGGGAGGAAGACTAAAGAAACCCTTGCGGGCTTTTACAAAGTAGTCTCCCTTTAAGTTAAGATTTATCTAAAAATATTCATCCGGTATCAGACGTTGGCGTTTGCTTATATAATTGTAATTAATTGTTAGGTAATATAAATACGGTTGTTTAGCCCGGGGGGAGGGGGGTACTCCGCAATGTTTTAGGTGGGGGTGTTTCGCTGGGACCTAAGAACCTCTACCCCATCTCAGACCTAAAATTTCTATTTTCGCTACCCCATGTCAGACCAAACAGTTAAATATGGTAAAAGGCTCTTTATACAAAAAAGGGGTTTGTTTACACAAATTGACAGAATTAGGCGTCAAACCCATACACGCTCATTGAATCGAGTGAAACTTCCACAGGCACGGTTCCAGATGAAAAATGTACCGGAAAAAAAATGACAAAACACTTAATTCGAAAATTGAACGGAAAAAGTATCCCATCTCAGACCTAGAAGGTCAAAAACCCGACCCCATCCAGCGGCACATACCCGTATAGCTTATATATGGGAGAACCCCCCTCCCCCCGGGTTTTTTTAGCTACTGCTAATTAGTATAAAGTTAAAATTTGGGTACACGGCAGTTAATTTGGGATAATACAGATCATTTGGAACCTATTTACGCATCTCTTTTCAAGCTAGCGATGCAAACACCTAAGTCATATAAGAAGAATACAAAAAAATATACTTTTCTCTTTGCCTCTGGGCACAAGTCATGAAATGTTTTCTTATCGCCGTGCAGCCTCGTCACATAATTTGTTGAATTTTAAGTCAAAATTAACATTTCTTGAATCAGTTTTTCACTCCCTAATGTAACATTGCCTTGTATTTATTGTATTTGAAGCCCGCAAAACGTTCAAATCACGTTTACCGCTGATTTCACCGATTTTTCATATCCAAAACACATCACGCTCCCGGAGGGGGGAGGGGGGTACTTGACCAATATTTGGGTATAGGGGTGCCGCTGACGGTCTGAGACCCTGACCCTGTTTAGGACAAAAAAGAAACGAAAATACGTACCCTGGTAGAACAAAACACCCTCTATTTTAGGACTCTGTCTAGGACACGACTCGTGCGTGGTTTATTAATCTGAGGTTTAAAAATAGTAGACGGATCTGAAACGAAAACGACTTCACCTTCGCATGAATATGCTAATCACGACAAGGGAAGTCACCACAAGCGCTACGTTAACTGGAACCATACCCTGTTTGGGACAGATTCAGACCCTGTTTAGGAGAGACTCGCGTTGAATTATATACCTTCAGGACAAAAATGCCAAAAACCATACCCTGTCCAGCGGCACGTCCCCGTATAGGTCATATAAGGGAGTACCCCCCCCCCCCCCCCCCCCGGGTCACGCTCATACAAAGCCTTTGAGCTGACAGCAAACTTTGTCTGAGTCACGTACCCCTTCTTTCACAAAATACTAATAAGCTTATAACATGTAAGCCATAACATCTTTAACAAATGCATTACAAGTTATCTCAATAAATGCCACTTAATTTTTTCCTGTGTAAAACAAATACTAATATAAGCATCCTTGACATGACCTCGGTCAAAGTGATTGTTGACATAAAGATCATGTTCTATTTCTCATTTAATTAAAATTGAAGTTTTCCAGCCTGTGTCATTCAAAATTGATTATGCTTTTAGCAGCAAATCTTATCACTGAAAGAACAATGAACGATAGAAGAAAATCACGTTTCATTAATGTTCCATGTACAATGTAATTGCTCACCTCAATTCTCTCTTCTCACTCTTCGGGCGTTATGTTATCAAATAAACCATAAGTCCTTTTTTCCCAACAGACTAGAGATCCCAACGGCAGATGTCTACCCTTGGTTATTGGAAACGGCTCCATCAGCATAATTCGTTGAAATATCAGATTGCAAATGATCAATATGATCCAACAAAATTGAAGGAATACTTTCCCAAATTCTGCATGTATTACAAAGCAGAAAGCTTTCCACTAATTTAGGCTGCTCTATCTAGTGTAGAATCTCTCTTCTCTGCAGAATCGAGACCTCTTTGTTCTCGCGCTTCGCGCTCGTGTCTCGCGCTACGCGCTCGCGTCCCAAAACCCGCTTGAGCGCCCCCAATAACGCCTGTTATGCAGGCTAGATTATCGCCGAGACAAGACATAGAAGAATGGCTCGTTTTAAGCGTACTTTGTCTCGTTCAATGCAGGCCGTAAAAATCACTTCAGGCCGGATTCGCGCTATGTCAGGCTATAATTTTTCGTACGGGTTTCACCCTTTTTAATCTATTAATACCAGCTACTAGAAATAGGTCAGTGTCTTTTAAAACCTCTTTAAACGCTCACAAGACAATTCACCCTTCACGCTTTCCTCTCACACCGCTATAAACGAATACCCTTTACACAAACAACCTTTTAATCAATTTATTAGCCTACGCACATCCCCATTTACTTCTCCTATACACCACATATTAACTTATCTATTCTCAAATCTCCAAAATCCGGGGGAGTAGTATAAGAGTTGGCGGTACCAGATCAGTTTTGCAAAACTGATCTGATACCAAGCCAACTCTATACTACTTACCATATAATGGCAAAAAATAAAATGGAAATATTAAATGCAATAATCAATTAAAAATATTAAATGGTAAAATCAAATAAAACTATATGTTAATAAAAACAAATGGTGCGTTTATTTCATTGCGTGATTCCACATAATAGAATCCTTTGCGTGACACAATTCTCGGAAACACAGGAAGTCTACACAGGATTGAATTAAGGAAAGTTATTTTTGATTTAATTCTTTTTCATTTTATAATGTCCATAAGCATATGAATTTATACCATCTTCCAGTATATATCTTTTGTCATCGAAACAGCTGAGTGATACTTTATTGATTTCATAACTTCCTAATTGATGGTTTTGACTTCTTATTGTTTTCATAGTGTGATGCATCTGTTTATTTCCTAATAACGTTTCTTTATAATCTTGATGCTTGATATTATTTTTGATAATATTCTTTTTGATTCCCTTGGCAGTCTTTCCTCCTTTTTGGTTGTCTTTCATGTAACTATACATTTTAGATCGTAGACCGATGAATTCAGTTATTGGTATACTTGCAGCTTCATCTTTGAATTTACCAATTACTTTTTTATTTGTCTTATCAAAATATGAAGAATCTTCAGGGTAATCGCTGTTATCAAATTTATCTTTATCATTCCAAAAATCTTGGTATACATCTTCAGCTTCAATTTCATAAGTTAAACTGTCTGTATCAGTAAATAAAAGTCTAGCCTTATTATCATATTTATTTTTGATATAGTTATAATGGAAGTCATACATTAAAACCTTGCTGAGATCTAGGATACACATACCAACATATGCCGGCCTGTTTAGGGTTAGTGTTTCTTTAATCTTATGCACAGCTACAAGGTTTTTATTGAAGATCTTACTGCTTACATATGTTGGTTTAGCAGCCATTTTTAATAGTTTCTTTTCATCGGTCACTAATCTAACATCTACTCGTTTTCTGATATTTTCCATTGTTTTTCCGAAGACTGAATTGTTCATTAATTTAAAAAAGTCTTTTTCAAAAGCATTTTTAGCATTTTTTCGTTTGTTTGTGTTGAAATCAATATATTGCTTCAACCATGCAGACTGATTAAACTCCAATACTCGATGGACTTTGGTTACTTTCAAACCTAGATCAGTGTATAATTGTAGGTTTCTATAATGTAGCACATACTTTTCTTTGTTTTTCAAAGTTGGGATTAATTTATGTACAAGACCTGTTGATATATTATATTTAGCTGATATTTTTTTACAATAATCTGATAGCATGTTTTTGGTTACTTTCACTTTTTCTGGTCCCAATGGATAGTCATTATGAATGTCATGCAACTTTTGGGGATATTCCAAGTCAACTTCTAGTATTAAACCTTTTTGGGTGTTTTCATTATATTTGGCTAAATTTATGTTGTTTATCTGCTTTTCTGTCATCCATCTAAAACCGCCAGTAGGTAGGTATTGTGACATAGCCCAACCATATAGATTGTTAGCATCCAGATACATTATGTACTTTGAGGGGACCTTCTCGTCATATGTTTTCATGTATTTATTGTTTGCTTTACCATACCTATTGGCAATGTAGCTTATTCCACCACGCATTCCTTTTTCGATAAATTGAAACATGTCAATATCAGTTATAAGTTCTAATTTGATATCAGTCATTTTAAGCATAGCATCCCAAGACAAACCTGGAGATGTGAAATAATGACATGGATCTAATTTGTAGTATTCTAGACAGGTCTTTCTAAAGTTTTCAAACACATCAGCTAGCAAAAGGATATCAGATTTAAGATATAAATTATGGTATTCACCCATATTTTGAAGATTGAAGGTATTCCACACATTTTGGGCATGTTTGTAATCTTCATTTGATATATGTTCATCATTCAATATGCTGTAAAATTCTTCTTTTGATGGCAGTTTTTCATTGAACTTTTCAAAGCTATCCATGAAGTCATATGGATACACTCCTTTTTGTGACATTAAATCAAGTTTCTCACCTTTGAATTTTTTGGAGGTATATTTTAATGCTTCTTTTGGTAGATTACTTACTAGTTTTTCTAAACTGGAACTCATGAATTGGAAACTGTCAATAAATGTTAGATGATTACCAAGCATGAACGCCATATATTTTTCCATGTTGTTAGGAATTGCATTGATGTTCATTTGACACTTTTCACCTTTCTTATTTGTATATGTATGCTTCTTGACTATTTCACCAATCTCTTGCATTATAAAATGACTGTCATACCCACGGAGATTGTGAAATATAACCGGTATCTTATCAGTTAATCGGAAGTTAATATTACAATCTTGATGCGCTGATCCTCTATACTTGCCAGTTATATGACAATGATCTCGAACTCGAATATCTTTCTCTGTATACTTTTTATCACATATATGGCATTTATCAGCTTTTTGGAATTCTTCTTCATCCTTTTTTGTCATTTTTAATGGTTTGTTAAAATATCTTTTATTCATATTACGACAATATTTAACTTCTTCTAACATAGCTTCCATAAATTTGTTAACAGCTTTTTCACCTCTATAGATCTGTATTGGTTTACTATATTTATCATCATAACAGCATACAACCTTATAACCATAACCACAATCAGTATGTTTTTGATACGATTCAGTGTAGGATTTGTCATTGTTTGGCCTGCATCCTTCTATTTTTTCTGTAATAGCTTCAAAATCTGCATAGATGACAAATGGTACAGGTAACTGCTTATGAAAGTTGTTGAATTTCAATATGTTATTATCCTTTGACGGCATTTTTATGGCTTGTTTTCCATTTATGATAATACAATTTTCTTTATGATTTAATAATACTCTTTCACTACTGCAACATTGTAAACAATACATACAAAAATGCTTTCTATGTTCATGTTTTGTTTGATTGTACATAAATTTATTGAAGTCTTTTATTAATATATAATGTCTGTTTTCACCTTCTGTTATCAATAATAAATGCATTTGATCTTCAAATTTTTCTTGGGATATGTAAATAGGAAATTGTTGTTTTTCTTCATATCCAAATATATTGATATTGATATTATTCTGTTTCTCAATTTTATTATACTGTTTTTGATTGACTGGAAATTCAATTCCTGAGTAATTCAATTTTTCAATAAATTCTTTATCACATTTTTTAATTCTCTGTGGGTATTTGTCTTGAGGATTCAAATGTCTAATGTGACACCATCTAAAACACTGATTGTCTTCGTTTTTCATGTTGATCAAACCTTTGGCACTATTTCTTAGTTCTTGTGGTAGTTTAATGTATGAAGAGCCTCTCATTGGTTGATATTTTACTATGTTGAGATAATGATTATCAACAGATTGAACAGTCCAACCAGATCCTTCTGAAATCCAAACTGCGATCTTGTTTAATATGTTTTGCTTTGACACTTGTAGTGATTCAGTGATCTCTAGATTGTTTATGATTGTTTGAACTAGACTGTTGAAATAGGCAGTTTTATACACTGTTTCTCCATTTGATATTTTTGTAAATGTTACCTTAAGCGTTTCAACGAATTTTAATCCTTTCATTGATGTTAATATGTTTATGAGCTGGTATTCAATACCCTTTCTAGTGTTTTGTAGTTGAACTAATGGGTCTTTATCGTTTTTAATTGTGATTTCATAGGATTTAGTATAACCTTTTAGAGCTTTGTCTGTTTGCTCTATTTTAGTTCTTGGAGCAGGAACTGGTTTTTCTGCAACTGACTTTTTAGTTCTAGGTGCTGGAACTGGTTTATAGTCGTCTCTGTACTCAATCGGCGGTAAAATAATATTGTCTTCATATTCATTCACCATCTGTTTAACACTTTTTCTCGGTGTAGGAACTGGTTTCCTACGTTGTTTTTCGTCATCCACAATGATGATTTTAGGCTTTTTATTCTGTTGCTTTAATAGCAATTTAATGAGTTGAGATTTACTAAGTTTTTCAAGATCACTCTTATTCATATCTACAAGGTTAGATTTTTCTGATTTCATATATATAATAATTCTATAGATAATCTTTTAAATAGTTTTACAAATGTGCGTTTAAATATAGTCGAGAATTCAAATAATCCAATCATGGATCCTTCGAACTATAACTATGAAAAGAATTAATTTTGTGTGTAATTTGGATTATTTTTTTGTGTTATGTTGATGATTCGTTGCATTATATTGTTGACATTTACATTCTTCATATGCTTTTTTGTTTTCAAGTGACACCATTTCCCTGCAAGTGTATAATTTTTATCATTTTTACAAACATTACAATACCACTCTTTATTTAACATACATAAGGTTTTATGTTTTTTTAGTTCTTCTGTTGTGAAAACTTTTGGTCTACCGCGACCTCTCTTAACATTTTGATTTTCCATATATAATACTATACTATAGATATTATTTTAAATAGTTTCATAATAGTGCGGATAATATTGGTCAAGAATTATATATTTTGCATTATTGCGTAATAGCCAGAAACAATTATATATTTTTGGCTACCAATGAATAGCGAATGCAAAGATATAAATATCTCAGAAATTTCTGGGATACTTGTAAATAGTAACATCTTTTTAAACCTTTTTTAAAGCCAAGTCTCATTAATCAAATGAATGTCTCTCAATCTCTCGAAATTTGCATTACTTGTTGTAATCACAGGTGTAAAAATATTATTTTCACGTTTGAGATATTTGACATTATCAACTTTGGTTTGTTTCAACACATTACATTCATCATCGTATCTATTGTTTTCTATCTCATTGCAGATAATATTCAATAACTGTTTCAATGTTATATCTTCATCCATTTCATGTATTTTTTTATGATAAAGTTTCAATAATTTCTTTTTATATTGTAACAGATCCAATCTACGCTCATTATCATATATTTTATCATGAAGATTGTCTTTTTCATCTTCACATTCATGAATTTGAAAATTTATTTTTTTGATATATTTCTCAATGCCACTCATGATATATATAAACGTTAGATATTTTTAACATCACTCAGAGGTACCCATGAATCAAACTCTTTTGGATAACCAGACCAAGAAACTAATGCTTGTTTCTTTTTATAATCTCGTTTGATGACCTTATCAATACGGAAAACATCCTGTTTAGCTTTTAATAATTCAGGTTGGTAGAAAGATCCTTCTATTAGTTCATCATTGAGATCCTTTAATTTATAAGTGATTGGATTTGTGTATTGAATTTTATCAACTATGAATATCTCCTCTGTCCAGTTTGGAGTGTATCCTTTGTCAAATGTTTTTCTCTTATATTTAGATATTCGAACTTTATCACCAACTTTAAATTTTGGTTTATATGATAATAGTTCCGTATCATATAGATTGAAATAAACAGTTCCTTCATTCTTTTTCATAGATGCTTCAATAGGTTTCATTTTAATGCTTGAATGCTTTGTACTGTTGTATTCATTTAATAGTTTTGGTAACATGTCTAAATATTGTGTTGTATTTTGAGCTGTAAATTGTTTCCACATTTTAGATTTTAATGTTCTGTTTAATCTCTCAATAACAACAGCTTTACTTCATTGAAAGTAGAATACATCTCAATATTATTTTTCTTTAGCCAGTCTTTGAAAGTTTTATTATAGAATTCAGACCCTTGGTCTACCCAAATAAATTTAGGTTTCCGTTTGGATTTTTTAATAACATCATCAAATGATTCAGTAATTGTATTACCTGTTTTATTTTTAATAGGAATGCTCCAAGCAAATTTCGAAAACACATCAATGATATTTAATAAATATCTATATCCTTTATTCCATTTTGAAAACTTCTGCATTTCTACAAGGTCAGCGCTCCAAATATCATCTATTCCATTAACAATAACTCTTCTTGTTTTAAATTTTCGTTTGATTGGCTTATGTAATTCATCGGCTAATTGTTGAGCCCAATCATTTTTACTCAACGCCGCTTTCCGTTTTTTGGCTTCCTTTTTTGTTTAACACCAAGGCCTAATTTCTGTTTTATATCAATCGTGTTTCTAGCCAACCAATGACCCCATTGTCTCTCATCATATGGTACTTCATCTAAAGCTTTGACCATTTTTCTGTCTGCTCTATTCTTGCACTTTCTGTCGTCTTTACAAACACTATAATCAACATCGTGCTGCATGGCAATGGCATCCGTTCTTCCTGTAGGTTGGTCATATATTTCTAATATTTGGCCAGTTGTTGGGTCATATTTCACTTGACTCTCTAAATCATTATAAGGCCCAGTATATTTATGACCGGGTAATGTCCAACCGCCTTTAGGTTTTGGTAATTTACCGATAGCCTTATGAATATCAACAGCACCACCATGAAGAGGGTCCAGTTTTCGGCTTATATCACCAGTAAAACTATCTAATGCTTGATCCAAATATTTATCAGCCATTCCTTTAATCTTTTGTTTTGCAAAATCAGATTTGATTGCTTTTGATGCTCCGATTCTACCTAAATTATACAAACCTTTTAAAGCACTTTTAGCTGCAATTTCACCAAGAGTATGAGAACCAGTAATATCTAAAAATCCGCCAGCCATCTCTGACTGGCTATTTAGTTTAATTTTTTTTTATTGGATACAAAACGTGTCTTAGTAGCCCCACATTCACTACATTGAGATTTTAACATAAGACGATTATTTTTAGTTTTAACATATTTTTCAGTACCTGGTACAGATTCTGTTTGCTTCTTCTGTTTTACACAATAACTTTTTACCATTTATATAATATAATTAGATATTTTTGAAATAGTTTTCAATAAATCGTTCATTATACTGTTGGTTATTTAATTTGAATACTTTTATACAATCATAAAATGATTTTTTATAAATGTTATCCAAAAAATATAAACAATAATATCCACATCTAACTGATTTGATATCCTGGATAGGATAACCATAATTGTATATAAACTTCAATTTCAATTTTTTAGCATAATCAACCAATTTCTGTGGTGGAGGTAACGAAAAACTATCAAAGTAATATATAGTCTTATCATTCATATTATTATAATGTGCTACCCAATGTGTACCAGGACCTATTTTATCATCAAGATTAATGATACAAGATCCTATTTTGTGGATATGATCCAAACTATCTCTCGAATAAATACCATTAAAATTGGTTATTTTTAAATATTTAATCCATTTTAATAAATCGATATTTGAAAGAGGAATATCTCTGAACTTTGGTTTTACAGGATATCTCCTAGAATTGGTATTCCTAACTTTGTAAAGGGACTGTTTTTGCCTAGTAATAGGCCCTCTCCCTTTTTTGTTTTTGTTTTGACTTTTTTTTTGCTCCCATACCTATAGTATTTGAGGGCCAGTTTCCATAAAATGGTGGCGGATAATAAGGCATCATCATTCCAGGTTTAGGTGAAACTGTTAATCCAGATGCTTTCTTTTTTGGTACACTTAAACCCTTTCCTGTTAATGCATTCAACAACATTGGAATACCAATAGATGCTAGGAGCGTCCCCAAAAAACCACCTCTTTGCTTTTGTGATGGTTGAATGAATACTTGTCCTCCATTTTGAATAGCAGCTAAAATGTCTTGTTTTTGTTTTTTAGTTAAAAGGTGTTTATACTTAATCAATTGCTGTATTTTTGAATCTGGTATTAAGAAACCACCAGATTGAATACCTTTTCCAAAAATTTTATCTATTCCCAAAGATCCGAGAGCAGATAAAGCCCCAGTAGCTAAAGCTGGTACCGCTTTTGATGCTAATTTGGTGGCCATTGGAAGCATTTTTGTCCCAAGTGAAATTAAACTAGACCATAAAGAACCGCCATATTTAACTGATTTTCTAATCTGTGTTTTTGAAATCTTGATATCTACACCAACTCCATTTTTTATCGCTTTTTTGATTTTATTTATCTGTGTTTTAGTTAAATTCAGTCCATCGCTTCCCATCAACTCATTTTTAGCTAATCGAATTGTTATTGGTGAATTTGTTTCATATGCTTTTGCTAATTTTTGTTTTTGTCCTTGAGATAATTTCACACCATATTCATAATAAGTTGTCATATTTTGTATATAATATATGTTATATAATTTTGATAATTACAAAACATGTTTAATTGAAAAACTATAAATATTGTAACAACATAATTAATTTATGCTTTAATAAGTAGTTTACCACTGCTTGTGTATAATTCGATCTCTTTTTCATGAAGAACAAGAGCATTCAAAGTATAGTTAGTTGCATTTACACCATTAAGTTCATATCGAAAAGTTAATGATACAACAGAATCTTTTGTGTCTTCCTCTTGATTTCTTAGGTCGAAATAAATCATTCCAAACAAATTTCTGAAATTACTTCTATCAATTAATGACCCACTAAGAAAGTCATTGTAAGCAGAACTATAGCTCATAAGTGTTCTGTATAATCTACTCTCTTCATTAGCTGACAATTCAAGTTGAGGATAATATATGCTATTATTCATTTCAAGCTGAGCTTTACTGAAAACTCTGTTATTTGCACCTATACTGAATGTCTTGAATGTAAATATATTAGCTTCTTGATTATTATATGAAGCTGTTGGATTCACCCATAGAAAAACATGTCTTGGTCTTCTTATACCTGTACTAATTCTGAAAAATGAACTCACAGCCGCAGTTTGATTTATTTCATAATGCTCTCTCAAGTATATCCAAGTTTTTGGTTTCAGATAGTTTTCCAGATATTGACGCATACCACTACCATTGAAAATAAGTTTAGGGCACCATAATCTGAATTTAGTCATCAAAACTTTTGAATCAGGAGCAGCATTGCTACGAAATATAATATTGTTATCATTTTCCAATCGGATTAAAATGTTCATTTTTATATTTGGATGAAGATTCTTTTTGAATGCAGCAAAATACGAATATATATTCAATGGGATAGATATTTTGTTCTCACTGCCTGCGTCTGTAAGAATTTTTCGCGTCGCGAATCCTTGGTTGTACAATGCTTGAGCTGTTCTTGGTTCAGATGTTCCAGTCGAAGTATCTAAATAAAAGAAATTGTCTTTAGCAACTGTATTGGCATATTCTTTAGTGTATTTTAAAAGTGATAGAACATTCGATGATTCATTGGCTTTTGTGTTGTTATATACACTTATACCATTACATTCAACTTGTATTTCTCTGATGAAGGTGTTACCGTTTGTTGTTGTACAAAATAAATTTCCATTTCCCACTCCGGCGCCGATACCAGCTCCATCTTGATCTTGATCTAACTGAAGAAGCTTGAAATTGACTTCAATATATGCATTATACCAGTCTATTGGGTTAGCCTCTGAGCTATTATCTATTACAAACATGTAATTATCTTTTGTTTGTCGATTATTTGCCCCAATATTAGCATTCAAAGGTGTTTGTAAATCATAATATGCATATTCATATCTTTTAACAAATTCTGGACTTCGAAAATTTCCGTTCATATATATTATTAGTTTAGATAAAAAATCATTATAATAGTAAATCATTATAAACATCTTTAATATATTGATATTTGTCAGTATCTTGAGCCTGTTGCTCATTTTCTTTTTGTAAAAGTTTGATTATTTCATCACCTTTTGTTTCATTCGTTATTTTTGGCTCGTTTGTTTTATCACTAAATTTATTGTAAATTTTGTCACCAATAAGCTGACCTGTTTTTTCACCTATTTTTTCCGACCCCTTTTCTATCAACTTTTCAGCACCCTTTTTAGCAAGTTGTTTAGCTGTTTTGCTTGCAAGTTTTGAAGCTATCTTACTTCCAACATTTTTGAAAACATCAAATATTCCTTCACCTTGAATAATGTAATCTCCAGTATCTGGATCTCTTTCTCTTCGTTCCATCTATATAGTGAGTGTATATAAATTAAGCTTCTTTTATCACAACGGTTAAAGATATATCAATTCCATTTAAGTCAACCTCCCTGTTTTCGTCGTCTGTGATATAAAAAGTAACTTCAGATAGTACTTTTGTATTTATTTTATTCCAAAGATAATTCATTGGTTGTATTTCAAATGGTAGAGATCTTGTTTTTGTATTCGTTGAGAAGGTAAAAAGCACGTCTGATAACCTTCCTGAAACGATTGAATTACTTAGTAGAGAAGTTCTTATGTATAAGTTATCAATACTGTTGCTGATATTAGGAAATTGGGGTCCATAAGAACTCACTTTCAATATCCCTGTTTTATCGAAACCCAGTAAATCTGCAAAGTTTCCGCTATTCTTGAAATCAATCCAATAGTTTTCATCCAACTTTATGAAAACCTTATATGTTGTAAGGTCAAATAATATATCAATTCCATAAGTCTCCTTTTGCGTGAGTTTTCCAATTTTATTGTGAATATATTGATTTATATCATCATAGTCATAAATACCTGGTGGTAATGTTATTGTTTGCCAAGAAGTGCCTTTGTTTTTTGAGATCTTTAATTGGTTGTTATAATATTCTGGTCGTATGTTATGCCAACTTGCAGTCATACTGAGATGATCTAATGCCATATAGTATTGTTTGTTGTCATCTAAAATTAATTCAGGAATGAACTTTATAGTGAAATTACCTGGTTTATTATTTTGGTTTTGTTTTTTAGCATCTATTGATTTGAAAACTAAAACTCTATTTACATCCATTATATTATATGCTTATATATTTATTGTATAATTTCTCATGCATTGTTCTGTCAATAGCCCCTATTTTCATTAATTCATCATTGATTTGTGATAAGTCATTTCGCAACACTGGACTATTGTTTCCAGCTACCATTGAACCAATTATTATTTTCATGCGATCAGCCAATTGCTTTGGATCTTGATAATACATAACACTTGATCCAATCATTCTGGACTTACCAGATGATTTGTGTGGTCCAATATTACTGAGCATATTAAGATCGTTAAAAATCTTTACAGCATTCAGACTGTAGTTTGTTTTGGGATTATATCTTTTAGTTAGCATATTTATGAGTGATTTATCAGCATCAGCTTCATAAACCAATTTACCACCATGATATGCATTCAGCTTCATTTCATTCATCAATTTTGAGACATCAATAAGAAGGCCACCATATTGATTACCATTTATTTTGAAAGCATTTCTTTTTGGTTGTTTATATATTCGAATACCCTCACCTTTTTGTCTATACTCAAACGACTTTAATACGTCTGAGATCGTATCCCTATATTTTCGAAGAACGCCTATTTCATTAGTATATTCCGCCTTAACTTCTCCACTCTTGCCCTTTTTATTTCTGCCCAAGTCCATTGCTAATTCGGCAGATTTTTTCTTTTCTTCCAATAATTTTTGGGGAGACAATGATAATAATTGTGAGGGCATTGTCAAATTGTTTTTGTTTAAAACAATTTTATCATCTTTATTAAATCGGTTATCAATATTAAAATATGTCGGATCTTTTCTTGATTTTTGTTCTGGTTGGTAATCTATTTGGGGTAGCTCATGTTGTAATGTTATTATGTCTTTATTCGATTCAATTATATCCTGAAATCCCTTTGTTAAAGCTAATTGATTTCCCCGTAGTTGTTCAATTAGTTGATCCTGTTTCTCATCTGTTTTTTTCTGTTTTTCAATCAATGGCTCTCGTAATGTCTTAAAATAATCACTCATTACAATATCACGCCCTCCTTCCTTATTTTTTATTTCATTTTTTGATTCAGTAACTGCTTTGACAATTTTATAGCTATCATATTCTGAATCAGCATATTTTTTAATTCTGTCAATATTCATTATATAAAATATGTTACATAATTTATCTGTCGAAATGACACTTATCTTTAAAAATATGTGTAAAAACAACACTTATATTTATAAATATGTGTGAAAACAACACTTATATTTATTATCTAACATATTTTATATAATGAAAATTCCGAATTACGATACAAATAGAAATGGTGTATCAAAAAAAAGATTAAACAATTTTTTAGACGAAGATTTTAGAATGATTATTACAGGACAAAGTCGATGTGGAAAGACAAATGCTCTTATGCATATGTTAAGATCACCACTGATGTATTATGATAAGATATATTTATACACACCAAATCATCATCAGGAAAAAATACAAGATCTACAAACATTGATGAATAAAATATCTGATAAGGTTGGTTATCCTGTATTAGAAATTGGATCATCTGATGATATTAAAGACACTTCAGAATATCCCAACAACAACCGTAAAATTGTCATTTTTGATGATCTAATTAATGCGCCTGATAAAATACAAAATAAAATTGCCAACAACTTCACAGATGGACGCCATCATAAGATAAGCCCAATTTATTTAAGCCAGAGTTACTATGATATTCCGCAGAAACTTAGATTAAACCGCAGTCATATGATGTTGCACCCACCTACTACCAAAAACCATTTGAATCTCATTGCCAAAGAAAACTTAATAGACCCTGGTTTGTTCAATAAATTAGGACCCTATGAATTTCTGTTTGTGGACAAAGAAAATAAAAGTGTGAAGAAGAATTTTGATGAAATAATCTAATGTAATATCATAATATAGATGGGCATATTAATAACCTTAAGAAATTCACAAATATTGACATTTCTGAATATATTAGAATCATTAGCCAAAAAATTCAAGCAAGTAGTGGACTCAAGTTGGATTCAAACAATAACTATGATATGCAGAATAAAAAACTTGTCAATCTAAAGGAAGGGGTAATGACAGAGATGCAATTACCAAGCATCAATTAGATGTTGGATTACTAACTAAACCAGGTAAATATGAAGTATTATTGTTGAATGGCGAAAATCATATGACAGGAGATCTTGACCTCAGAGGAAATAAATTAATTCTACCTGGTGAAATTGATATGGATCGAAAACTGATCACAAATATGGATACGGATGAAAACAATGATCTCAGTGCTGTGAATATGATAACTCTAAAAAAATATCATCCCGATGTTCCTGATCACACTCATGAAGTTACTAAAAACATTGATTTGAAAGAACTTTTTAATGTTGTTGAGTCGAAACAACAGACATACTTGGATTTAGCTGCAAATTACAACAATCTTGTTAGTTATAATGATGTAAAAAACATTTTTCTTTCTCGTAAAGAGATGTTGATGATGGAAACGGGCCTTGATATGAATAAAAATACGATCTTCAATGTAAAAGATCCAATAGCAATTGATCACGCTACAAATAAAGGATATGTTGACACAAAAACTGGTGATAACAACACAAGAATAAATCAAAATACGAATGCAATAAATAATTTAGAAACACTCAAACTTGATAAAACTATTTCCAGCGATCTTGATATGGGAGATAAAAAGATTGTTAATCTAGCAACTCCTAAACCAAATGAGAATGACGCTGCTATAAATGTTTCATTCTTCAACACCGAACTCAATGATTCCAATACAAACTTGTACACACGAATAACGGATGATTATAAGAGTTATGTAAACAAGTCACACATAACTCCATCTACATTGAAAGATGTTTTCAGATATCTAATGGAAGATGTAGATGAGAGCTCCTCAGAAAGTAATATAGTTGTTAATGGAATTATCAATTTTGCTGCATCACCTCACCAAATCAATAAGAAAGCCTATGATATAACACTTACAACAGACAATAATGATGACTTCAGGTCAAGGATAGGTTTCAATGCATACAAACTTCCTCAAGGTGAGTTCACTTTGGTAATCGAGTTTTTTGTTCCAGATAAAGCTCATATTAGTTCAACATCTGTCACTGTTGTCTCAACAGTTATCAACATCGGTCAGCAAACAACAAAGATTTTCAACACTGAAGGATATACGAAAAGCATTGTTCATTTACACAAATGGCAGGTCTCTCCACCTGAATATATAATGATAGATCTTCATGGAAGAATAACAAAAGGGAATACAAAGAAAGCACATCTAATCGTTTATGGTGTTAAAGGACATGTTTCGAGTGTCGATCCAGATGTATTTGATACTGTTTTTGTAATTGAAAATGGAAAAATGGTTATGGAGACTGATATTGATTTAAATGGTAGAAACATAATTGGTTTACCTATAAAGAAACAAAAATTCATATTTTTAGGCAATTATATGAAAAATAAGAACACTAATGATATCATATTCAACGGTTCATCATCATTTATTGCGGTAACTAATTTGAAAATAGTAAAATTATGGTTGATAATATTGGACGATAAACCGCCTGAAGGATACAAAAAAATGGTTATATTAATCGGTAACTATTCATTTGGACCCCAAAATTGGAATAAAGCATCGAATAAAATTTATTACACTTTCAATATAGCGTCATCAGTTATCAATTTCAATGAAGATACAGTTGTACGAATCAAATTAATATCAATTGATCATATTACATATGCACCTTATAATTGCCATATCAGTGTACTTTTTGAAGAGTTTTAATATATAATTATCTAATATATTGATATATATAAATGTCAATTCTTGCACAGTCAATTAATTTTTGTAATAAATTTTTCACAACCCAAAAAAACCTACATCCTAATACTAAAGATGAAATATTAAAATCGGCTTTAATATATCAATTTTTGTACGTTAACTATTTGAATAAGCCAATATCATTTAACCAAATATTAGAAAAACACTCTGACATTGGATTAATAGGACCAGGTTCTTGTACTCTAAATACCAAATACCAATTTTTAATTAAACATGCTATTTTTCATGATGCATTTGGAAGATTTTACAATGACTATGAAAAGGGGCCTGGATACACATATTGCTGCCTTTCAATACCGAAGAAATTAAAAAGATCTCCAATAATGGGTCAAATCTATGGATTATTATATTGCCTCATTTCAAATCCTAAAATTTAATTATTATTATCCAAATATATAATATAAATGACTGAAACAGACATCTTCAATTTTAATCATATTGATAAAAGCATCAGCAAAGAAAAACTATCTGAAATCAAAGCATTATATCGATTTTATCACAAGCGTTTTTGGTGCTATAAGAAGGCTTTCAAATATTTCAAGAGATTGAATTTAGCTATTAATTTATCATCAGTTTCTTTAATATCCATTGGTACAATAGCTGGTTCAATAACATTGAACCCTATTATTTTAGGAGTAATTAGTGGTAGTGGTTTATTGATTAAGACATACAGCGAAATTAAAAACTATAAAAGAAAAATAGAAATGTCTAAATTTGCATACACAACATATGAGAAGGTACTCCTTGATTTACGGTCTTTTTTAAGAGGAATGCAATTTAACCATATCAATTTTATCAATAATATGAGGTTGCTAGACGAAACGATAATTGATCTTTGTACTCTTGATGAAAAATTTGAGAAACAATATGATAAAAAATTCACTTCCGAGTAAACTTTTAGAGTAAATTTTACTAACAAACTTTTCATTCAACAACTCATTCATAGGGAAAACCCCCTTTGCATGACGATATTGGATCATTTATTAATAATTGTTTGTATTTGATCACCTATTAACAATAGGATATTATCCCAATATTGTTTATAGCAAGTTAATGTTCTTTTCGATTTAGATAAAGGTATATCATTTTCAATTGGCGATTTTAACATCTTAAATAATTGTTTTAAAATGTAATCAATATTTATCATACGTTTTCGGTTTCCATTTATCTGTGGCAAAATTTTATCTATCTCCTCAAAAATTTTCATGATTTTAGTTCTATTATTGTTTAATATCTGTAATTTGTGTTGGCTACAGATGTTATTTATTGTGTTTTGGATATGATATTCCCGATGATATACCGATTTTCGCCGTATTTTATACATACTCTCATAAAAATTAACATACTCTTTAACATAATTATATCCATGTACGGAACCACAATTTAGACAAACACTCATGCCATCTATATTATTTATATCTTGTTCACTACAACATGACTCGACCACTCTCACACTACTATCAACTTCTACTAATTTTACGTCACAAAAATCACAAATAAAATTACCCATTGCTTTCAACTCATCGTGAATTATCTCATCACAATTCATTCTATACTATTATATGAGATAATATTTTTAAAACAATAGCTATAAGCGGCACGTGTCTAAATTCCCAGAAAACAAAAATAGCGAACATGTAAAAATTGGCTAACGCGAATTTATTGCTACCGAACGATGTCATTTCCTCACAATAAATATTCCCACGCGTGGGAAACTATCTTTGTTCCATTGCGTAGATGTTATTTTTAATCCAAATGCTAACTCTTTGATGGTTGTCATAAAAGGTGATGAGACAATAAATATTCCCACGCGTGGGAAACTCAACCAATATAAACAAGAGTGGAAGGCATAATATTTCGCACACTTTTGATATCACTGATGGATAAACAGCGTTTTATTGCGTTTAGAACAGACCTGGCAAAGTTGAGAGATCTTGTAAAGGGAAATCAAAGTCCACAATATGTTGAAAATATTTTCTCTGAGTTAGTGAAAAAATACCCAGAACTAGCTGCTGATCCGGAAGGTTTACCTAATTTGAAAGTTGGACCTTGTACTGCAAGTTCCCAGAAGAAAAGTGATGCTGATATAAAAGACGAGCTGCTAAGAAGCATCGACATGACAAGATTTATGGATTATACGGGAATAAAAGTTGTTTTGGACAATGAAGAAACATGCCTGGATTCGTTGAGAAGCCTTAAAGATTCAAGAAAGAGAATAGTTTATTTCTCTTGTTTACAAGGTCAAGTGCTGAAAAGACTACAAGACATTACAGGAAAAAAGATGACTGCGATATTGAAACTAACTCCATATTCTCAATCTCAAGCATATTTCTTAATTAATTTCTATGAATTAGTTCAAAAGTATAACAAGATCATGTATTCTAACTTACCTCTTCGATTTTTTAAGACGAATTTTAAGATTATTGCTGGCATTTGCGATAGTGAACCAGAATTGTTTATGTAAGATTTTGTACATCGCCCAACTTCCTGTTTTTCCGAGAATCATGTCACGCAAAGGAAATCACGCAATGGAATAAACGCACCATTTGTTTTTATTAACATATAGTTTTATTTGATTTTACCGTTTAATATTTTTAATTAATTATTGCATTTAATATTTCCATTTTATTTTTTGCCATTATATGGTAAGTAGTATAGAGTTGGCTTGGTATCAGATCAGTTTTGCAAAACTGATCTGGTACCGCCAACTCTTATACTACTCGGGGGGGGGGGGGGGGGGGAGAGACTTCCACTTAAAATTTACAATTAGTAGCTCTTAACGATAAAACGTCTTTTCAACCATGCCCATCTAACGAAATTCTAAAATGACACCCCGTCATTTTCATATGGCGGACCCCCCCCGGCGTGTCAATAAGTGACTACGAAACAGCGTCCATTTTATATATTGGGCAGGCTTGGAAACAAGCCAACCCAATCAATAAATGCACTATCTGGTTAAGTTATGGTAGATTTTCACGTTTTAGCCAATGAGGTGGACGGTTTCAACACTGATATCACAATTAACACCTTTCTGCATTCCTTGCCGTTAGGTTGCCTACTTCTTACTAGGACCATCACTTAGAAACAAAGTAAGAAATTGATTTTCAAGAAAAATATTTTCTCAAATTAAGATTGTGCTACACTGTAGATTACTTCGCTGTGTTAGAACAATTGACCCCTGGTTATTTAGGGTAACTTGATAGGACCAAATGCAGCAATTTCGTGGGGAAACCACCAGGGGGAGGGGGAGGGGAGGACCATATAAAAGTGACGGTGAAGATCGTCGTACCCTTTAATTTAGGGGTCGAAATTCGTGGTTTGGGTACCATTAAGGATGGGTGTTAGAATTGAAAAAGATCACCGTCGCAGTTATTCTTATACCTTTTAGGGTGAAGCCAGAAAAATTCTGCTGATAGTAGCAACTTTTCAGAAAGATTTGGTACTCTTAATGGTACACAAGCCTTAGGGTTTCCTTTTTAAAATTTCCGACGATTACCCTTGTCAGTTTTATATGGGAGAACCCCTTTTGTGGTGGTGGTGGTTGTGAGGGGGGTGATGAGGGAATTCATTGTTAAAAAAATTGTATTAAATTTTAAATTCTGCAATATTCATGAATTTAAAGATTTTCCTGACACTTTTGATCAGGCCGAGCTAACTCGATATAACGTGAATCAATAATGAAAAGTGACATATATCAATATCGGCATATATTTGAGACGATGACGGTGTCTCTCTCCACATAAACTTTGGCAAGATGATATGAAAGTGACAAATTAGATTTTATCACTCTGGTTACTGTTCCGG
This sequence comes from Dendrophyllia cribrosa, assembly GCA_024195265.1. Classification (NCBI taxonomy): domain Eukaryota; kingdom Metazoa; phylum Cnidaria; class Anthozoa; order Scleractinia; family Dendrophylliidae; genus Dendrophyllia; species Dendrophyllia cribrosa. The sequence continues at coordinate 51,198,365 of JAJLRJ010000004.1, forward strand.
AGAGCGCGGAAACCATCATTCAGCTGTATTTTGCCCACTAATTACGTGTCTATTTGCCGTCGTTTGTTAAACATTATTATCCATGTCACGTTTCCAAACTCCTTTGTGGAATTAAAAAAATTGACTACGAGCCGAGTCTCTCTTTCCCAGCTTAGTCCGTCGAGCGAGAAACGAAAGAACATTAGCGAGCGGAAAATGGCCACGCGAAACTGGGGGCGAGGCAGGCTGCCATAGGCCCCCATAGGTAATTGTTTTGTATTAATATTTAAAATGAGACACCTAATGTATGTAAATCATGTAATCATTGCCTCTTTTCAGCCTCTCAGACCTATGACAAATTTATACAGGAGAGAGAAGCCATATGTTGTCCAAAATAATGCTTGGTTTATGTTTTCGCTCTTCTTTCTAAGTTAAAATAGGTCATTTGACGCGATGACGTCATATCACTTGGGAATTGCGTCACAATCCTCGGTAGGAAAAAGATGGCGACTGGTACATTTACCCATAATTCTTAGCGCATAAAAACCTTAACAACGTTCATAAAAATGTAAAGAAAAGTTATAAAATCTTCAAACCTAGTCTACACATTGTCCTTAGTAGTGGAACAAATATTGTAAAATTTTGGCTTTCTTTGTGCCTTATGTGCTGTGTTAGGTCCGCAAGGTATTGTGGTAAAATGAACAGCCGCCATCTTTTTTCCTACGGTGGATTCCGAATGATCGCCATCTCGTATTTCCATCATGAAACAAAAGCGCCAAAATTGCGTCAAAAGTAATGTGAAAATCCAACGAAAACTACAAAAGTGATCTTAAAATGCAATGTTTACGTTACTGAAGTTAACAAATTTAAGTTAAAAAGTTAATTTTAAGCTTAAAAGCAGAAAATTGATTGTCAAAATATAGTTGCCATGGAAACGTCACATATCATGAACAAAAATCTGTCACATCAAAACATTGCCAAATAAATTATCTGAAAAAGTCACGAAGTTTAGTGGGTGTTGGTTAAATGCTTCTTAAAATATGAACACTTCGAAAATTTCTGCAAGGGCCGCAAACGGACCGTGAATACAACGGCGCCGAATCCTGGTTAATTGTTTTCGTGCTTCTTTGCAATTGCTTAAATTGCAAACACAATTGCGATGATCATGTCTCATTATATTAAAGGAGCCATGTCATGGGAATTTTGACGTTTTGGGGTCAAATTAAAACTAAGTACCTTTGCCAAACACAAAATGCTTATAGAACATCAAGAGGAAGATATCAAGTGAATTTTTTTCGAAGATAGAATATACCATAATCAGAGTCTTAGCGAGTTTTCCAAGAAACAAGCGATAAACGTGAAAAAAGTAGCCCATTTTGTTCAAGATGCAATCCATTTCTATCCTAGCTATTTGCAGTCCAAGACACTCATTTTCACTTTTAGATCACTAGTAGAATACTTTGAAACAAAACTGGACCATTAGTTTTGGGTTTCCATTGATATGAAGATGCCTTTTGGTTTTTTAAAGTAACACTAAAAATGGCGACATAACCCCGGGGGGCGTGGGGGGGGGGGGGGGGGGTACCCAACAAAGTTTTGTACGGGAATGCTCCGCCCCAAGGTCCAAACCCTTACCCTTTCATATACCGTTTTTGACAGAAAAGGTACCCCTTTCATATACCTTTCATTGAAAATGGCACCCCTTTCATATAGCCTTTGCGTGCGTCTGTTTGATATATTTTGAAAGGCGCTTTTTATAATACTTAAATGGCAGTTTTCCCTACCCTTTTTTATACTTCAACCGGTGTTTTCCCTACCCTTTCCTAAACTTCGTGAAATCCCTACCCTTTCATATACCCTTTCATAAATTCCATATAAATACGAAATAACTAATCAAGCAAGGCTGACTGTACCTGAGCTGAACAGTCAGCCTTTCTTGATTATTATCTTATCATCTTGTCAAAAGTTTGTGCGGTTCATCAGGGTAAATTGCAAAATTTAAACGTGTATGAGAAAAGCGGCTCTATCTCAAATGTCCGATATTGATTACAGCTCAGCTGTTTCTTTATTTTGAGCATTGTTAGCCTTGGTCGGTCTGATCAAAAGTATTGTATTGAAAGTGTTTAGTTAATCATAAGCACAATCTCAATAGGCTAGGAAAAGCATTGAAAAGACGCCTTTAAATAGTTAGTTTGAGGAATCTTTTTCTCAATAATCAATTTATTGTCTGTATTGTTTCCAGCACATAACAGGTAATGTTAGCAATGCTTACTGTTGCGAGACTAATCACAACACATCATTGTATTTGTATGTTAGCTCATTTGAATCAGCTGTTTGAATTAGAATTTGCTACGTCACGCTCAATAAACCCTCAATGAATGACATTTATAACTCTGTTTCTTGACGCAATGAGTGTTGAACTCGTCTTAACTTCGCCATGAGCAGCTTGATGTCGACATATCGCTCTATTGTTGGCAGTAATGGGAAAGGTTTGTCACTTGATTCCTTTTATAGTTAACTCGATCTATGATACGACAACGGGCATCATCAGTTGAAATGAGCAGTAGCTAGTTGCCTAGAATGACGGCTAACTGATCTTATATTACGTTGTCCTCTATTTGACTTGTACGCGTCGAAAACACAAAATGTTAGTTCCGACCGTTTTTTGAAAGCAGCTGCATGATTATCTGGTAAGTTGAAGATTCGAGAGTTTAAACGGGTGACTGATACATATTTACGTCTATACGCAAACGAACAGAACGTGCAACGAAAGATCGAGCAATATTGACTCAGAGAATTAATGATTTAGTTATTTTCGCGCAAAAAGTGGTTTCATAACTCAAAATTAAATGATTTCACCGAATCCTTCCATGTACATTACAGTCCTTGTGAAGGTCTTGTGAATGTATGTTGCAAAAACGAGAAGAATACATAAACCAACTAATTTAAGCCACATGACGTGATGACGTGCTCGCAAGTTATAATTAATTACTCTACACGTCCTTACCAACTGTGCAAAACAGAAACAAAATATTAATCTGACGAACTGAGAAACGGAAAAAGAAAGATTGAAGTTACTGATAAATTTTTGACAGGACTTTGAGTCTTTTCTCCAGGCGATCTGTGAGGATTATATACAAGCTCTTAGTGAGATACATTTGATGGTTGTGAATATTTTTTAAGCTGTCCTAATCTCATTGATTGTAATATCATAACGGTAATTTTGGTAAGGAAATTAAATTATGTATATGATGCTGCGAAGTCAGTGCCTTCGCATGCAGTTTATTGAACAATATCTAGAGATAGTAAAATACAGTCAAACCTACGGTGGCCCTGAAGGGACATACAGGAAACACGCTACTTTTTCCGTTTAGCGACTTTTGTAGCGACTTTTATAGCGACTTTTGTAGCGACTTTTGTAGCGACTTTTATAGCGACTTTTGTAGCGACTTTTATAGCGACTTTTGTAGCGACTTTTATTGCGGGCTCAAGATCCTTGCCATGTGACGATTTCAATATGGCGGACGTGGAGGTGGAAGTCGATGAGGTAGATATCATTTACTTGTGTTTACTACTATTTTCAAGCTGCATATAAAAGCAAAAATAATGTCAACCTAATCATTTTTCTTTCAGATCTGTACATTTCTAGTAAACAGAGGTCTAAAAGAAGAAGTTGTGGATCGATTCAGAGACAAGATGGTGAGTCTTGGAGGGAACAGATTTCTCTTGTGTTTACTGCTATTCACTTCAAGCTGCATATAAAAGCATATAAAAGCGACTTTTGTAGTTCCTTTATGCATGTGGTTGTGCACGTGCCTGTGGTGTTTGAAGATAACTGGAGAAATTTCCACGTATAAACAGATCCTACATAAAACAAGACGATATGACTTTGTTTCTTATATCTCTTATGGTTCAGATTTTCGTAGCGGAAGCCGTTATACCGGAGTATTTGCCTGTAAATGAAGCAGTTGAACGAAATGATGCAATCGAGAATTACTTTACACTTGGATTCAGCGCGTAAGAAATTATTGGTTTTCTGTTCAATGTTCAGGGGATCAACCTCAACCTCAGGCAGTTGAAAAGAATTCTTAAAGTCGAGGATGCAGGAGAAGAGGACAATTTACCAATGTGAATGTTGTCGTACAGGCTGTTGAGCAAGAACTTAACGGAAGTGGAAGTATCATCGGCTACAGATCAATGCATCATAGATTAACGACAGATCATCAGTTGCTTGTTACCAGAAATACCGTACGTCAGGTGCTTCAAATACTAGATCCCGAAGGAGTGGAAGCAAGGTCTAGACACAGATTACGTAGACGCAACTACAGTGTCAAAGGCCCAAATTACTTGTGGCATATAGATGGGTGGGATAAGGTAAAACCCTTTGGGTTTTGCGTCCACGGTGCCATTGAAGGCTACAGTCGTAAAATCCTCTGGTTGGAAGTGTGTAACTCAAACAATGACCCTAGAATTAAAACAAAGTATTATTTGGACTATGTCAGACAAGCAGGTGGGACCTCATGTATCATACGTGCATACGCGGAAAATGGGAACGTTGCTGTTATACACCGTTTTTTTCGAAGGTTTGCAGGAGACGCTTTTCAAGGCGAAAAGAGTTTCATGTATGGGCGATCGACAGCTAATCAAAGAATTGAAGCTTGGTGGAGTTCTCTGCGAAATCAATAATTTTTTTATTTTATTTTATTTTAACAGGAACATCTAATTAGCGTTGGCTAGTTTTAATCTGATTGGTGGATTAGATATTTCAAGGACCTAAGGGATACTGGTTTGTTTTGTGATGATGATATTATTCACAGGGAATGTTTAAAGTTTTGCTACATGGAACTTCTTTAAACGGAACTGCACAGGGTAGCACAGCTCTGGTATACACACAGTGACACACAGGATAAGGCCATCTACAAACCCACCCTCTCCAGCTGGTCGTCCTGACGTTTTGTATTTCCATCCCTCATGATCAATCTACCAACACTCGCGATTATTTAACTCAAGTGGGCGTTGATGAGCTTGATTTTGCTGAAGAGCATTGTGCTCAAGAACCCTCTCTACGTGGCTGTTCGCCTAACTTCAACGAGTTAGCTGAAATGATCATGGAAGACGATGAAGGATTGGAGATGCCAAATACAGCAGAGGAAGCTCGTGACTTGTACTTAACTTTGCTCAGTTTGATAGATGACCTGTAGCCATAGTCATACGGGCATTTTTTGTTTGGGTAAGAGCATAAAGCACCCCACAAAAACAATCCTTCATTGAAATTAAAAGTTCCCAAACAATATAAACTTGTCTTCATTTGAATTTTCTGACTTTACCTATATAATTAAGACGATGATCAAAACACGGCACAATATTACCCACTTTGCAATCTCCTTCTTCACATCAATTATAAAGGTATATTTCTTTGAATCTGGACACAACTTTCTTTTTGAACTGTAACGACTGATATAGGTGACTTTCAATGGGAAACTTACTTACACTGCATTCGAAGCATGTCACCCTAGAACTATTAATCCACTATTTTATTATTATAAACTTTATTTCACACAGAATTCAGAAAGTATACACTTATTTACACTGAAGCTGTGCCTAATAATATAATAATAACAGTTAATAAATAATAAGAAATAATGAAATATAAAAAATACATAAGTAATTATATGATCAATATAAATCCTAAGAACCTAATACAATCTAAAGCCTAACCGTATTTCATGATAAAACATTAAATTGAATTGAAATATACTTAACATATATTATAAATGCATGAAATTCCTTTTGAACTGTAACGACTAATATTAACTGTTCCCAAAAATGTGTAAATGTGAAGTGTCAATCAACGTGATTGACTGTCGGATTTGGCGTTTTAGAGTATCCAAACCATGCAAATGCATGGTTCCACCATCTGAATACCATCATGCTATGTTTACATGACCATCTAATTATAAAGTATCTACTGCATTAAACACATATATTTCTTCGAATTTGGACACAACTTTCTTTTTAAACTGTAACGACTGATATAGATGACTTTTAGTGGGGAACTTAAAAGGCTCACCTTCACCCAAAAGACGTTGCGGTCGTTTGTTTTTGTTTTGAAATGCTCCATTGTTCATACGCGTGATCTGATTGGTTGCACGCATTCAAGCGAAATTTCGTGTTACACGAAATTCAGCAAAGAAAGTGATCACGGTGTGCACAGCATTTTGGGTGAAGGTGGGTCTTTAATTACACTGCATTCAAAGCCCTTGTACTAATAATCTATTCTTTCGCGATAAAATATGAAAATCGTTTTTAACTGTAACGACTAATAAATGCAACTGTTTCCAACTGTGTGTAAATGTGAAGTGTCAATCACATCACGTCGATTGTTGGCTTTGGCGTTTTGGTTGTATGGGAACCGTGAATATGGTTAGCATGGGACCATCATTTTAAGATCATTTCAAAAACTCAATAATTCATAAAGAAAATACAAAGGAAATTAATGTTTAATGAGTGTCTTTATATCTGATTCAGATACGGCTAAATTTTGCGTCCAATTTTCTTGGCCAAAATAACCAAATAATCTAAATATTAGTTCAAGAATAAATATATATCTACATCGGAAGTTTTTGAAGCCGTTTAATTAACTCGCAGTCTGTGCTTTATCCAGAATAAAACACTCGGCTGCGTCTTGTGTTTTATTCTTGATACAGCACTCCTGCTCGTTTATTATACACTACATAGTATATAGTATAGGATAATGCCTCAGTCGATGTATGAAAACAATGAAACTAAATGAGTCAACTTTTTTAGCTATTGCCACTGGGGCTTATAAATGCCTAAAAATGTTTGATAAGACAACAAGGGAAGGGAGATGAGAGTCATTTTCAAGTAATCCTGGCTCATTAATTTTAAATACTTCGGATGGATAACTATTTTTTTGTCATAAGCTAGGAACTATTGGATTACAATATACTCCCAAAGCTTAATTGATGTCATGCTGTTAGTACAATCACTGGCTGAAATGCCGATGCAATAATCAAGATAAATGTTCATAAAGAGACACATTGTGATCATTGCGACCACTGAGGTCCTTATTTTCAATAAAACTACTTCAATTCTAATTCTTCTACCCCAGTGATCAATGAATAGCAAATAAATAGTAAAAATGAATTGTGTTCCATTCCAGTAAGCATTTAGCTGGCCTGTTTATTGCATAGATACTAAGAAAGGTGCATCAAACTATGTTAAACCCCCATGCACCCTTTTCCCTGAGCAGCGAAGTGAACTCTTCCTGGAGTTCACTGAATGACCGATACGTTCTCGGAACCTCCAAAAGGGGTCCACAAGTATGTGCAATCGGGCGACGAGTAAAGCCATCCATAGACGTGAATGACACCTGGATGCTTTCAGGCATGATGTCGCTGCTTGTTGTATACTTTAAAAAGGTGCCAAGTGCAGGTCCATCTCAAGATCGCACAAATTTCTTAAGAAAATCCAGACATTGCCGTTCAGCTTCAGTGTCAGGGCTGCAGATGATTGAGCGTACAACCTTTCTCGCTGTTGGAGTTTTCCGGGATAAGAAGTCAGTTATATTCTCAGGGGATTTGAAAGCCTCTTTTTCCTTGAGGTCACCCAGTATTGGAGCCCAGCAATGTGCTATGTATCTTGGACGTTGGATCAGCTCCAGGTGTGCCAGTTCGAAAATGATTTTGCATATATTCTCCTTCGTTGGATTGGTGAATGTTTTGTAATTGCCTAAAAATTCCAGCAAATCATCATCATTCTCAACAAAATCTCCATTCTGGATTTTGTTGAATACCTCCCGTTCATCACTTGTGATGTATCCTCGAAATGCTGTCAGGAGGTTGTCCTCATCAATGGCATCCTCTCCAAAGAGACAGGATGCCAGAAAGGCATTGGAAAGAGCGGCGGGAAAATACCCAGCTGTTTTATACCCATAAACAAGGATTCGGGCAATACTTTCCCATACACTCTTCTGTTAGTCGTGGCTAATGCAGGGCACGTCGTCTTTATCTCCGAGGGATGCTGACGTAAACAATTGGTGCCAGAAGATGGTGAGGACATCACGTGTTACTCCAATACCATTTCTCTCCTCTACCTTGCCACGTTCATCGATAACCCTTATCATCATTTGCGTGTCAAGGGTCAAGACTCTTGAATGTTGCGATAAGGTCCTCTTTTAACGTTGTACGGTGGACATATACTGAAAAAAAAAATATGAAAGTTTTAAGTAAACATACATCTTACCCCCTTTTCACTCTTTGAATTCTAACGAGACACAAATTTCAAAAAATATTGCCCGGATAGGAAATTAAGAAGGTTTAACTAACCTCTTCGAGATTTTTAAAGTTCTGCCCACCCACTCCCTAAATTGTAACACAAGAAGCCCCTCTGGGAATGGCTGCAACAACTCGGAAGGGACAACTTGGAAGCGACAACTCGTGACACTCATCGGCACAGGTTTTAGAAACATGAACAAAACGCACACAGGCATAAAGATTCAAAGTTGCTGATGAATCATTGAACATTGGCTGACTAATCACACTGCAAATGGAACTTGATGTTGAATGAATGATACATGTAAACAACAGATACTTTACATTAATGTTCAAACTTCTGTACTGACATTATAGCTACCTTGTGAATTGTGTATAGGACGGTGTGAGTCTTCAACAGCCACAGTTTCCTGTAAAAACGGGTAACAACATTTCCTTATCAGATGACCTCCAGAGACTGGTTAAACAGGCATGCAAGACCCAGTTTTCACCGCATATTATTCCTAACTTTTTTTATATTTTCTGTTTTAAAATTAGTTTCCAATTTTAATTAATTTAAGACTGTGCCCATTTTGTGTTTTAGTGTTATTGCATTAAAACACCATTACATGTATACAGGTATTGATTGATTGATTGTTTGAAATAAATCACTACTTAATTTGCTCCCCCTTTAGATTCCCCACCTCCAAAAAGCCTTTCCTGTCAACTTCTAACTTACAGTTAAATGATATAGTCTATTGTTGACCCTTTTGTTTTTGTTCTTGTGTACTGGTAACAACAGGGAAGAAACTCATGGCTTTAATGTTGAAGTGATAAAATGATCAGCGAATGAGTGTTATGCCTTAATTTCCACTCCTTTAAATCAAAAGACTAAGAACTTATCAGATATAAATAACTATTTTATATACACATATCATTGAATCACGTATTGCATCGTTTTTGTAAAATTTGAAGCTTTCAGAAAAGCATAGCACAAAGAGGTTAATGTTATAGAGCTCAAATTTCTACATCAGAGAAAGCTGTTCCCTCCAAGACTCACCATCTCGTCTCTGAATCGATCCACAACTTCTTCTTTTAGACCTCTGTTTACTAGAAATGTACAGATCTGAAAGAAAAATGATTAGGTTGACATTATTTTTGCTTTTATATGCAGCTTGAAAATAGCAGTAAACACAAGTAAATGATATCTACCTCATCGACTTCCACCTCCACGTCCGCCATATTGAAATCGTCACATGGCAAGGATCTTGAGCCCGCAATAAAAGTCGCTACAAAAGTCGCAATAAAAGTCGCTACAAAAGTCGCTACAAAAGTCGCTATAAAAGTCGCTACAAAAGTCGCTACAAAAGTCGCTATAAAAGTCGCTACCAAAGTCGCTATAAAAGTCGCTACAAAAGTCGCTACAAAAGTCGCTATAAAAGTCGCTACCAAAGTCGCTATAAAAGTCGCTACAAAAGTCGCTATAAAAGTCGCTACAAAAGTCGCTATAAAAGTCGCTACAAAAGTCGCTATAAAAGTCGCTACCAAAGTCGCTACAAAAGTCGCTATAAAAGTCGCTACCAAAGTCGCTACAAAAGTCGCTACAAAAGTCGCTATAAAAGTCGCTACAAAAGTCGCTATAAAAGTCGCTACAAAAGTCGCTACAAAAGTCGCTATAAAAGTCGCTACCAAAGTCGCCATAAAAGTCGCTACAAAAGTCGCTACAAAAGTCGCTATAAAAGTCGCTACCAAAGTCGCTATAAAAGTCGCTACAAAAGTCGCTATAAAAGTCGCTACAAAAGTCGCTATAAAAGTCGCTACAAAAGTCGCTATAAAAGTCGCTACCAAAGTCGCTACAAAAGTCGCTATAAAAGTCGCTACCAAAGTCGCTACAAAAGTCGCTACAAAAGTCGCTATAAAAGTCGCTACAAAAGTCGCTATAAAAGTCGCTATAAAAGTCGCTACAAAAGTCGCTACAAAAGTCGCTATAAAAGTCGCTATAAAAGTCGCTACAAAAGTCGCTACAAAAGTCGCTATAAAAGTCGCTACAAAAGTCGCTACAAAAGTCGCTACAAAAGTCGCTACAAAAGTCGCTATAAAAGTCGCTACAAAAGTCGCTACAAACGTCGCTATAAAAGTCGCTACAAAAGTCGCTAAACGGAAAAAGTAGCGTGTTTCCTGTATGTCCCTTCAGGGCCACCGTACAAACCTGTCTGATTAAGCGGACACTGTATCATACACACACCCTTGCATTTAAGCGGACAGAAGCTGCAGTCCCAAAACGTAACGTTGTTCTGATGTTAACTGTTATGGACGGATAGATAGATAGATAGATAGATAGATAGATAGATAGATAGATAGATAGATAGATAGATAGATAGATATTGTATTGATACGGTATTGCATTGTCCAAAACCCTGCATCAAACGGACACTTTTATTTTTTATCGCGTTACCTTTGTGGAATGTAATATTATTGGATATAATTCGTTGACTTTTTTACCTAAAATAAATTAACGAATGAACAGAAACGCACCGTTGAAATTAACGACATGTTGCAGCGTTAATCAATGGGAGTCTGTGTTAGGCGGACACCCTGTATTGACCCTGTAGGCAGCTATGTAGGGCGTCCGCTTGATATAGACTTTACTATAATAACAACTCAGGCAATCGGACAAGGTATGACAGAAAAGAAGTTTAAAGAGATTTAATATATTTAACTGAAGAATGTACGACATCACCCGCAACTCGTGAGTGGAATTTGGAATGGAATTGAAGTGACATGTCATGTTTTATAATCCATCAAATATTTAGCGTTCCGGCCCCGGTTCCTGAAAAGCCGATTAAACTATCCCTGGATTAGCGGTTAATCGACGGTTAAATTTCTTATTCCTAGGATAACTAATCGAGGGATAAAAAGGCATTTCTGAAAACGGATTTAACCCTCGATTAACCATCCCTCAATTATTTAAACTAAAAATAAATCGGTTTGACCAGTTATTCACATGCAGACACGCGCGAAAATGACAATGCGCGGGAAAAAGGCATCTTACACGAAGCTTGGCGTGTTGTTTTTATCTTGCTTTTCAAAAATCTAACTGAAAGCTAAGCTTCATTTATTCTGCTTCGTGAAAGCTCTGCTAAATACAAAAACTACATCTCTTAAATATTACCGTTCAAAAAGTTAGTAAGATTGCTGTAAGCATAGCAAGAGCTTTATTTTTTTCATTGAGTAATTGCCGAGATTGCATGATTTGCGTGTTTGCGGGTGTTTGTCCGCCTTGGCTCGATCACTTTCACTGCAAATAGTAGTATTTGCACTGAAAATAGCATTTTTCTGCTGAAAACTTGGTTTATTCTCTCCTGAATCTGTATGTACAGCCAGTTCATCTATCATTAAAGTCGCCAAGAAGAACTATTTCTAGTATAAGTTGCTTTCTATATTTCCTGGACCAACTTAACGAACAGTTTATTCCGCCATTTTGTTTGTTTGACAAAATTTATTCGCCGATTAGTGAGTTAATCGACCTCGCTAGGTGGAATAAAATTAACCCTTATTTTATCCCTTGGTTAGCGCTAATCGTGCTTTCAGGAACATAATCTAATCGAAGGATAAAATTTATCCTTTGATTTTATCGTGGGTTAGCGCTAATCGGCTTTTCAGGAACCGGGGCCCGGCCTGTGCGGTCAAAATGCCTCGGTGACTCCCGCCCTCAGTTTCCCACACGGGGAAACGGAACTGATTAAGATGATGACGCAATATGGGGACTAAACTTGGGATTTATCCGATCATACTTTCCGATTCAGTTTTCAAACTTAAGCTTTAATCAGCACGAAAGATTTGGTTTGAGACTTCAAGAGTGGAAAATGTTTTGTTGTTGTAAACACGGCAGCGCATGTCCAGCCAAAACTGGGTCGACATGAGCATCAGCATAAGCCCGAGCGCAAGCTTAAGCATAAGCGGCCATAAGGATCAGTCTTATGCTTAATTATGTCAATGTTCAAGTTTTTACTTGAAGTAAATTCTTATGCTTCCGCTTATGCTAATACTTACGCTTATGCTAGTGACATAATTATTCTCTGGTGCCGTGCCGTTTTTTTTTTCAGATAGTCTCAAGCCTTCATCTGGAGGTACGCAAAGCAGTAACACGTCCCTTAACAAAGTCGAACCGTGGCTTGACAACGATTCTCTCGAACTCATCTCCAACCCTGGAAGCGGAAAAGTTACACGGAAATTCATTCATCCAATTTCTTCTGAAGATGAAGTTCGAGTCTTTAAACCAGCACAAAATGGCTTGCCCCTGCACAACGGTGCCTTTATAGGTATGGAGAGTTTGAATGCAATTGACAGCGAAGGTTTCTCTGTTCTTCATCGAGCTGTGCTTGCAAATAATATCCAGACAGTCAGAACTTTGTTGGATAATGGAGCGGATATAAACTTAAAAGGCAAAGATGGATTCACGCCCCTTCTTGCTGCCGTTAGGTAAGTTTTATGCCTTTCGGCCATTCCAAAAGGAAGGGGAGAGTAAATTATGTAATAAGTGCTCGCGGCCATGCATAACAATCTGAAAGATGGGCAAATCGGTAGTGAGATAGCCCGGCTCCAGGGGCCAGTTTAGATAGTTGTTAGCGATGCGAAAAAAACCCGCGAGAGCACAAACAGGCGAGGTAACTGGCCAAATTAGAATTGTTTTAACAACTCACTTATAAGGGCCCGTTTACATGAGATTTTTCTTTCCGAGATGACTTTCGTCGCTTGATGGGGTAATCTCGGTGTCTGGTCGTTTTCTTTTTGATGTTTACATGGTTTCGTCCCGGGATGATTTCATCTCTGAGCTTAGGACCGAGATGAAACGCGACGACATATTCCATGTAAACTGTCTTCTCGGGATGATGGTCAGTGCTCAAGGTGAATTTAAAACTCCTTCAGAACTCTTGTGAACTTATTTCATACATTATGTACAATTCAAAGATCAATTTATTGGGAAAAAATTGTTTTGTGTCGTTTACGCTTCAGTGAGATCAACCTCACTTCGTCTCGGGCGTGATAACTTTCGCCCCTGGATGCCGGGATGAAACCACTCATGTATAAATGAAAACTAGTTTTATCCAAGAACGACTGTCGGCTTTCATGTAATCGGGCCTTAAACTCTGATCGACGAAGAAGAACCCTTTTGTTGATTCTGGACTGCTTAACATAAAAGGAGAAAAAACGTGCAACGATTTCACGAGTGAGGCTTTATATGTGCCACGATGCGTGCTTGCACAAGTAATTGCTGACATTGTATTTGTATATTTTTTTAAGATTCGAGAGACTTGAGATTATGAAACTTTTGCTTGAAAGAGGAGCAAATCCGCTAATACAAAAAGATAACGGAATGACACCACTGCATTTAGCCGCACGTAGAGGCCTCATAGAGATGTGCAGTTTTCTGCTCAAAGACCCAAGGGTGAAGAACAATTCGCAATTGATGAACCAAGGAAGTAAAACGCCGTTTCTACTGGCCTGTTGGGGTGGAAGTCGAGAATTGTGTGAGCTGTTTTTAAGACATGGAGCCGACATCACTACCAAGTTAGCAGGCGGACCAAATCCTCTTCGTGTTGTATCTTATTCAGGGCACGAAAAAGTTTGCGAACTCCTCATTGAAACAGGTAATCGTTTTTTCTCTATATAAGCAAGACGGATATGGTGAACGTAATCTTTGTTGACTGTTCGATTAAGGGGATATTTCTTGGTGGTGCGGAAACTATTTAACTATTATAGCGCGAAAGCGCGCGTGATATCGCTTAATTCTTAGCCGACGAGGCCGCAGGCCGAGTCGGCTAAAATTAGGCGATATCACGCAAGCTTGAGCGCAATAATAGTTTTATAATTCAACACATTGATAACAAAGCACAGTTTGAAGAATAAATATCGAGGCCGGTCCGTCATTTTTTTAGTCTCTTGACAAAATGCGAAATTTACCTCCATTGTTGGATATACGTCATGTAAAATGTGTTGAATTATAATGTTGGTTAGCTTTTGTGTTGTGAGGTGGATATTGTTCATTGTCTTTTAAATCTGTTGTTGTGACGTCATCTGATGATTGCAACATCCGCAACACCAACAAACAGCCGATTAACGCTCGGACAATCAAGCAGACTTACACAAGGGGTTGGGTGGATTTGGTTGCATCCCCCCAGTTTTTAATGTGTCATATTTTGATAAGATTTTACATTAATAGATAGCCTGTGCTGTGCTCTACAAAATTAAATTCATAATTATGAGTTTTAGCACTGCTGTTGGAAACCTGCGACCTCGTCCTCTTATATTTTATGGGGCAGTCATGGATATGATGAGGGTTAGAAAGCTAAGAAAACCACTGTACCGGTAAAATCTTAAATAGGCTTGGTTTTAAGGTAGTTTCCCGAATTAAACATAGCAGCACTTGGGCTCATCAGCCTGCGAGCAATTCCTCCATTCCAAACCTTTTGTTCTGATCTACTCTTATTAGCTACCCTACTCTACCCTTAACCCTGCCCTCAGATGTGCATCCACCATTCACCTTTCGCCCTTCTTCCCAACCCTTCAAAACCCACCATTCCCTTGTCCACCCTGCCCGTGTATGCCCGTGTATGCCCTGTCCTTAAATTTACCTAATAAAATAGAATACAAAATGACTTTATTTATTTCTTACCATGTGAGCCTTAAACCGGAGACTCCTGGACTCATACTCTGAAGCGTTATCTACTAAGCTATTGTAACACCGATACAAATTTTCGGAATAATATATTTCCTATAGCAGTCCAGAACCCTCTAAACATGTTTCATGAGCTTGTCACGATCTGGATAGTTCAAAATAAATTAACTAACATGTTTGAGAAACTTTCTAGAAGTCTAGCTAATAATTTGTCTTCGTTATAAAACAGCTTCCAAAAGGCTAACTACCCTACATGAATTTCTGAATGAAAAAGACTCAGAAGGGTTTAGTCCTCTGCACTACGCCTGCGGGGGAGGCCACGAGAGAGTGGCAGACCTATTGTTACGCCACGGCGCGGATCATGAAGCTGTCAACTTGGTGGCATCTGCGTCTCCACTTCATTTAGCAGCCAAACAGGGTCACCTGTCTGTGGTTGAGCTTCTTATACTCTATGGTGCAGTCACTGACATCAGGGATGGAAACCTAAGAACACCACTACACAGGTAAAGTGGGTATAGATCTGCAAGCACTGATTGCTCTTATGAAGAAACATGAATATTATGCTGTAAAAATATTTCAGAAAATATTTTTGTTCGGTGGGAAGATGTAACTTATAGATCAGTTCTTGAATTGGAATACGAGAAAAAATGCCTTTATTCTGTAGTGGTAAAAAAGTCGAATAACTATATAATGGGGTAAAAATGAATTTCCTCAAATCTCTCATAAACACCAACGATTTGGAAATTACCTCACTGCATTTTCCGTAGCAGTTTCACAGCATGATCACGGGATATGCCGAATACGTCTATGTTGCTTTTAGGGTATTTTCCATTTTGTTCTTATATCATTTAATCCGTTATGATTCGTTTGTTCAGTTACATCTGCAACTTGCACAACATGCAAAAAATTAATCAATGTCACCTCGTCGTGTCAACAACTGTGAAAGTTATTGTGAGCACTTTTTTATCTCAACCAGAAACGTTTTTACCACCCAGAAACCTTATTCTTGTCCAACTCATTTCCAGTGCTGCAACGTTCAATCACGACCGAATAGTAGACATTCTGGTAGAGTCTGGGGCTGACCCAGAAGCAAAGGATGCGTTGGAGATGACGCCTCTTCTAATAGCGGTGACACATGGATCAGTCCAAGCTGTCAAGCGGTTGGTTGACCACGGAGCTGATCTAACAGCAACAGATTCTTCATTAAACAGTGCTCTTCATTTGGCTATAATTTATAGAAAGCCTGAAATGGTGAAAGCATTGCTAGAAATGGACAACGATAAAATTCTAGTACAAATGAAGGACAAGGATTTAAAGACCGTGCTTCACCTGGCATCTGGACTGGAGACCAGTGAGGTAAAACAACTATTCGCCGAAGGCAAAGAAATATCGGTGAATATTCGTCTTGGTAAATATTCACCAATATTCACTGAGTTGGTGCTAAAAAAGTTGAATTGTTTAACTGCGAGGGCCTTAAAACAGTTATGGCTACCAGCCCTTACTCGTTCATTTTCTCATTTGATACAACTGGTATACAAGTATAAGTAAGTAAGTAAGCAAGTAAGTAACTAAAGTAAGTAAGTAAGTAAGTAAGTAAGTAAGTAAGTAAGTAAGTAAGTAAGTAAGTAAGTAAGTAAGTAAGTAAGTAAGTAAGAAATCTCTCCTACTTGTTAATTAAACTTTATGTATATCATGTTATTAAACTGACATCTATTTTTTAATTTCTATTTAAGATTTTGGAAATTCTTTTCCAAAATAAAGTTTGTATAAAAGGACGTGATATAAGCGAGAAGATTCCTCTCCACATTGCGGCCGAAACTGGTTCACTCGATTGTGTACTGGCACTCTCCAAAATCCCAGACTTCGCATCCATTTTAAGTATAAGGGAAGACAATGGAATGACTGCTCTTCATTTGGCTGCCAGCAATAAACACACGTAAGTAATAACAAGAATAGTCAATTCCACACTAACTTGAATGCTTTATTGCATTGTGGTGTTACGTTTGGAGGAATGGTGGTTAAGGACATGTTTCCAGATCTGCTATCGTTTTATTTCCTAAAGCAAAATTTTCTCCCCCTCCATATAGGGGTGTTTAAATGGATACCATCTAACCTGGCGATTGACATGAATGTCATTAAACCTTACTGGGCCTTACCGTACTCAAATTCGCAATTAGCCAATCAGAAGCCTAGTCTACTGTCCTGATATCCTACGATATTAAGTCACTGACTTGATATCGCACGATTTAATGGTGCAAAGTTTGAAAATGCAACCATTAACGTCAACTTTACCTCTGGTTCCAAAAGTCCCTCCAACTGAACGTTTGAACTGCTGAAGCGAGTATTTGAAGCTTCCATGTGATATTTACATTATTTATATAGGTGTTCGTTCCCTAGAGATCAGAAGACTTGTAAAATGATTTCTTCGGCATACACTGTAAATTTCTCGTTTTAAAATGCCGATAATAGTTTTGCTAGCACGATTTCTTACTTTGCTCACTGTATAAAAATCAAAGTAAAATTATTTTTTATTAATCACTTTTTGCGCCGTTTGTTGACTCATGTTATTCTCCTCGAGGGCCACACGATAGGACGCCTGATAGATTTTATTACCGCAACTGCTAAAAATATCACCGGATTTTTGGCTGAATTTGGGTACGGTAAATACCTAATCGTACCTTTTTGGTACGCTTCGGCGGCATATCAGGCTCGTTTGGTCTCGCCATGGGTATTTTGGCTCGACTGCGTTTCGCCAAAGTACGAATCATGGCTCGACCAAACGAGTCGACTGATATACTGCCGAAGCGTACCAAAAAGGTACGCCTTAGGTATAAGTATCGCGCTTCAAGGGTTTTGGTAATCAGGATATTATTTAAGGGGTGGATTTAATTATCAGTTTAAAATGTATCATTCCAGAAAAACCTGTGAGCTCCTGATTTCAAAGGGCGCTGACATCACAATTAAAGATAGAAACAATTGCACGGCTCTTCATTTGGCTGTCAAGGCGGGCTCATTAAAAACAGTCCAGGTTTTAACGAATTTCTTTTTGCCGAGTACATTGGAAGAGAGAGACCTGGATCAAAACACTCCACTTCACCTCGCCTGCAGGTACAATCGTCCGGATGTGCTTGAGTTCCTGTTGGATAAAGGTGCTGACGTCACAGCCAAAAATGACAGGGACATGGCCTGCCTGGATGTTGCTATTGAGTGGGAAGCAGGGGAAGTGGCAAACACACTTGTAAAGCATCACAGGTAGGATGCTCTGCACTGAGTAGCTGTCTCATGTCGAATTTTTAAGTTTTGTGTTTTCATTGCAGATGAACGCGTCAAAATGTGACGGTTATATAGTCATATAGAATAGACTGTGGTTTGAGTCAATCCCATCCGGCTCTTCGTCTGGCATTAAATGACCTACAATGACATCCGTGTGTTTTCATAAGTCAGAGCGGCTAACATTCAACGCTGACGGTTAGGCAGGTTTAGTTGACTCCCCTGCTTCAACACTCAGACGCACATACAAACGTATACCCCTCGGTAATTATTTTTGTTTTTCAAAATATATTTCCTTAAATATACATGTATATATCATGATTGTAGTGTGCTATAAAAGATAAGGTTAATATTATTGGAAACAGCAATGATGTGAACCTTTTAAAAATCCAACGTGGCAGCCATCTTAGATTTTATTCAAAATGTGCAAAAATTGATTTTCTTTGTGCCATACTTGCAAAATATGATGTAATTTAGCAGTTGGAAACATTTTATATTTCTAAACCATGAAATTAAAGACCGAAGAACACGTATTGTTTTTCATAAATTGCTTGAATTTATGCTCCCTACGACATCATATCTCATATAACAACAGCAACCCAGTTTCATCAAACTTTGCAAAAAAGGTGTCTCAGGAATAAAAACGATGGCAGGCCCTCGCAAAAAGTCTTCTTGAAAAAAATAAGGGGAAGCTTTAAGAGGTAACTTCTCCCCCACCATTGAATGTGTGTGGGTCAATTTTAGTGAATTTTACGCCCCATCCCCAACCTTTCTCTTGGAAGAAACATTACCGGGAACGAATTTAAAGAAAGGGGAGCCTGCCGTTTACCCTTTGCTAATGTCATGCTTTGCACACGTCAAACTCGTTCTCGCCTTTGCACGCATGCTAGAGCATGTTAGATTTTTTCAAGGTTAGAATGAGGCGTTGAAAGTTGCCGTCTTTATTATTGTGTTAGATTGCGTTGATTCGTTATCAGTCTCAGAGTATGAAACTAAAATGAATCTTTCCTATTTAGGTGGGAAGAAGTACTTTTGGGCTCGGAGTGTGGAAACCGTCCAATGCTGAAGTTAATAGAAAAGCTACCGGACGTCGCAGAAGTTGTTCTTGATCAGTGTGTTACGTACAGTGCCCTGCCTCCTTCGCATGAAGACTTTTCCGTCAAGTTTAATATGAAGCATCTGGATCCAGACGTAAATTTAGATTGTGCTTTCTTCTTCGCCCCTGCTATCATGGCCAAATACAAGCGTGAAAAGCTGCTAAATCATGTTGTTACGCAAGTATTACTTCGATTCAAGTGGATGATGCTCGGAAAGTTCATTACCATCTTCAACACCCTTGTATTTGCAATTTTTGTCATTTTGTTCTCATGTTTCGTTGTAGCTGCAAGAGATAGAAGTACACTGTTATCCGACACAAAGAGTGAACAAAGTAATCAGACATCGAACTTCGAGAAGGTAGCACCAGTTATAATATTTGCCTTCTTGATCTCTCAATTCATAAAGGAAATAATTCAACTTGTGTGGATGCGTTTGGCGTACGTTATGGATCCCACAAACATGCTTGAGTTGGTGATGTATGGGACGGTATGTCTTTTCATCCTTCCTCACGCACTTGGAAAAGAAGACCTCTACAGCACAAGAACGCAATGGAGTGCCGGAATAGTTGGCTTACTTCTGTGTTACATAAATTTGACGTTGTGTTTTCGTCGTTTTGGTGGACTTGGCTTGTATGTGACAATGTACGTCGAGGTCCTTTTCACTTTTGTTAAAGTGATATGCACCTTCATGATTGCCTTGATAGGCTTTTCGTTGGTATTTTATGTTCTACTCAAGCACCAGGTTAGTAAGATGGAGATAGATTTCCTTTTTGCGCACCCTGCTGCCAATTTGTTTTGCTAATAGATCTTAGATAATAATTGCTCCATTTTTCTTAGTACAAATTATTTGTTTGCTTCATATCTACTGACGATAATTGACATTGCAAGAATTGTACATAGTTTGAGGTTTGTGTTATCTGCCGAATTCTCAAGTAGTTTTAGGCCTGGGTCAAAGGCTTCAAAGCGCGGAAACCTCTACTATTATAACAAATTGACATAAAATTGTTGGAAATAATGTTTAAATTTCAATTACGGTATGTTAATAAAAAGTGGAAATATAATTTTAGTGTACACAAAAATTGGATATAAATATCGCCTATTTTCGCTTTTAAATTTCCCGCGCGTCGTCATTTTGAATATTTATAACGTCATATGGTTGCCCAATTGTTTCAAACAAAAGAACGTCGATTCTCAACATTACCGTACCCAAATTCGCAATTAGCCAATCATAAGCCTAGTCTACTGTCCTGATATCCTACGATATCAAGTCACTGACCTGGTATCGCACGATTTTATGGTGGAAAGTTTGAAAATGCAACCACTAACTTAAACTTTACCTCTGGTTCCAAACGTTCCTCCAACTGAATGTTTGAACTGCTGAAGCGAGTATTTGAAGCTTCCACGTGACATTTACACTGTGTTCGTTCCCTCGAGATAAGACTTGTAAAATGATTTCTTCCGTAATTTTCTCGGTTTTCAAATGCCGATGTTAGTTTTGCAGAGAAGGGGTTTACACATATTTTGCTACCACGATTTCTCACTTTGCTCGCTGTATAAAACTCAACGTAAAATTATTTTTCATTTATCACTTTTTGTGCCGTTGATTTGCATTATTCTCCTCGCGGGACACACGATAGGACGCCTGACAGATTTTTATTACCGTAACTGCTAAAAATATCACCGGATTTTGGGCTAAATTTGGGTACGGTAATATAACTCGCCATGGGTATTTTAGCTCGACTGCGTCTCTCCAAAATACCAACCATGGCTCGACCAAACTCGCCTGATATGCCGCCGAAGCGTACCAAAAAGGTACGATTAAGTATAAATAGCGGCAACCATATGACCAAATTAAAATGGCAGCGCGCGGGAATTTTAAAAGCAAAAATAGGCCATATTCATATCCATTTTTTGTACACTGAAATGTCCTTCCTATTTCTTATTAAAAAAAGCGAAATTTAGACTTTATTTCCAGCGACTTAACGTCAGCTTGTTATCACAATAGAGGTTCCCTTTAACCAGGAGAAACAGTTTATTCGTGATAACTTGAACAAAGGGAATGGAACTGGATCGAAATTTGGCACATGGAAAGAACATTTTTAAGTATAATAAGCTTTCCCACAAGTCACGTGACATGTCACGTGGTTATTTTTCTTAAAATAGCAAATATTTGACGATTTGGTGATGGGTTTAAGAGAAAATATAAACCGAAAAACGTTTTTCTGATGTAGATGAAATATTTTCAGCCCTTCACGTTCGTCCATTGTTCTCTAAAAAAATTTTGTGAGGACAAAGGTCATTTTTAAGTCCAAATTTCAACGTTTGATTATCTATAACTGTAATTTTAAAACTCGAGGACAATCATTTCAAACGTAGAAGGTTAAATATGTTAAACCTTCATCGGAAAAGCTAATTTATTTAACTAAACAAAGAAAATTTGCTGGCATATCGCCGATTTCCTTAATTTTAAACGTTTGATCACGTGATATGTCATGTGACCAAACTTATGCTTTAAGGCATCCTTTAAGGCAGAAGAAGACGTCAAGATTTACATTCAGGGCAAATTACAACCTGGTCTAGACAATCTAGCCGAGATATTATGTGTCAACCATATTTTCGGAACAGATCTTAAACTGCTTAAGCAAAGAAATGAGGTAACCGTTAGTTTCTAGAGAAACTGTGGTGCTGCGTCGGTGGGGGGATGAAACACGAGAATTTAGTTTTATCGACTGAGTCGATAAGGTAAATTGACCACCGTAAGAAGATTCAAATAGCTGACGTTTCGAGCGTTAGCCCTTCGTCGGCTCCGACGAAGGGCTAGCGCTCGAAACGTCAGCTATTTGAATCTTTTTACGGTGGTCAATTTACTTTATCGACCCAGTCGATAAAACTAAATTCTCGTGCTTAAGCAAAGACTGAGGCCTTGAAAATTGTCACTATCATGCGAAATCTGAATCCAATTATTGTTTTATTTTACATTTGTAAACAGCAATTCATCATTTTGGGTTTTCGCGGATTGTGGAATCTTATAATGATTTCTTTCCCAATGCATGTACAAATCTGACTGTATGTCTCAGATATAATGTCACATCTGCATGCATCAATCCAAATGTCTTGTTTTTTTTTTTGCAATTCGATGCAAGCGGGAATTAGCTGTGTGCCTTAAGCCAATAAGATAACTGAGAATATGTTTAATAATAATTTTAATAGCCGATTTAGACTATGTCTGACTTTTCTTTATGACTTTCGAGCGTTAGCCCTTCGTCGGCTCCGACGAAGGGCTAGCGCTCGAAACGTCAGCTATTTGAATCTTTTTACGGTGGTCAATTTACTTTATCGACCCAGTCGATAAAACTAAATTCTCGTGCTTAAGCAAAGACTGAGGCCTTGAAAATTGTCACTATCATGCGAAATCTGAATCCAATTATTGTTTTATTTTACATTTGTAAACAGCAATTCATCATTTTGGGTTTTCGCGGATTGTGGAATCTTATAATGATTTCTTTCCCAATGCATGTACAAATCTGACTGTATGTCTCAGATATAATGTCACATCTGCATGCATCAATCCAAATGTCTTGTTTTTTTTTTTGCAATTCGATGCAAGCGGGAATTAGCTGTGTGCCTTAAGCCAATAAGATAACTGAGAATATGTTTAATAATAATTTTAATAGCCGATTTAGACTATGTCTGACTTTTCTTTATGACTTTCCAATATGCATACGACTTCGTAGGTTGCGACGCATGCTCAAACTGTATGCAGTAGATCCAGTTTCAACTGGTCGTTTTCGTAACGGTCAAGGGAGAGTCCTGGGTAGCATTGTTATGCCTTTAGTATTGCAATCAGAAAAGTGGTCACTTATGAGTGATAGTTTTACACGAGAAATGATTAATATTAATGATTGAGTGATTCTCCATCTTTAATTTCATGCGGCTGTATTCATTTGTTTCCCTAGGGTACTTTCTCAAGCTTTTTGTTTTCTTTGGGGAAGATTAACGTAATGATGACCGGAGAATTAGATTTCACTGATTTGTTGGTGGAAAACATCGTGAACAACGCCACTATACCAGGAACAGATGTTTTGTATGTCCCTTTGCCTGACATTACCGTGGGTTTGTTCTTCACGTTCGTTTTGATGGTTTCTGTCGTGCTGGTCAACTTGTTGGTATGTATTACAAGGTCTCGCTCTTATCAAAATGAAATTCAATGTGATGTTCTTTCTGATGAACATACTTAGATATGCAGATATTTAGTTGTAGGTTGAATCATTCGTTGGTTCTTGAGTGCGTCGTTTCCTGGATACAAGGTTTCCTTGGAAAACGGTGTTAACCCTCGGACGCGCAAAGTAAGGAGGTGGTTCCCCAATTTTTTCAAAAACATTATTGTTAGCACACATCATCTTCAGTAGCTGTTCAGTTATCTCTAAGACATATTTTGACAAAGTCTGGGAGAATCTTTTGCTATAGAAACGATATATGACGTTACTTAAGTAGCATAAAGTCAATTAAATCATCTAGCAAAAAATGTGCACTTTTTTGATAAATTTCATTTCTGAGTAAATTCACAAGATACTCTGGGGCGCGAGAAAGATTTAATGATTTTAAAGACTCGGCACTCGTGACACTCATGGCTGGTAGTTTAAAAAAGTGAAGATGAAACGCTGGAAACAAACCAGGTTCTTCTTCAAATATTATGTAAATGCAGTTTGCAACTGGGTCTATTATTGCGTAAGCAATTTGAACTGGTGTCATGCTTAATCTTCAAGGAGGGCATTCGATGGTACTCGATGGCACGTAGGTAGAAAAATAAGAAAACTAAAAACACACACATTATTTAATTTTCATTTAATTTTCTGCCAAAAGAAAGGACGTAAGTTCAAACATTGCTTCCTCTGCTGTGTACTGTTACAGTCGAAACTTCTTTATGGACACTCATTTGACGTGGCTCGATCGGTTTTGCCGATAATAATATACATGAAAAAATTACTCGATTCTGATTGGCTAAGAGCAGTGCAGATCAAGTGTAACACCAGTGCAAAAAGTGTAACACCAGTGCAAATTAAAAATCGAAAATAAATTTTTTTCTTTTTTTTTTTTGCCAAAAAAACCAGGAAGGTCGAGTGTTGCTCTTTTGTAAGATTTAGACTGAAGAGTAAAATGAAGTGAGTTTTATCGAGATCGGAGTTACCATATAGCAACATGGTAATGCCGTTGCTATTTTTACATATCGTCATTTCTTTTTAATTCAAAATGTTCATTTTCAAAACGGTCCACGGTACTTGTAGTTAATATAATATTTTTAGGTGTACTGATGTTAAATAATTTAAGGTGTTTCGATACAGTTTTCTGGAGACCATACCTAGCTACATTTTTCAATTGGCTTTTAAGCGGTCTTTTCCAATGCAAATCTCTGGATCAATTTATTACCAGTACACAAATAGTAAGGTTTGAAATGTTATTGCGATTTATTTGAAATCAAACATACAGAATTTTTTTATCCTTCTAAAATATATATGCCATATACCATATTTTAAGATGTCTATGTGGGATTTTCTGAATGCGAAATCTTAAACGCGCTAAATTTCACTTTTACTGATTTCAAAGTTTCTTGTTTATCGTATTCATGGTAATATCGATTTTACCAGAATATACACTTAGCCAAACTTAAATTCAAAACCAGTTAGTAGTGAAAATTTCACGTTGATCTGACTTGGAAAAGACCGCTTAAAAGCCGATTGAAAAATGTAGGTATGGTCTCCAGAAAACTGTATCGAAACACCTTAAATGAGAACTTTTTTGGGAAAGATATGGACACTGCTGGAATTGACTGATGCAGAAGGATATAGAGAATAGAGAATAGATAACAAAAAGATCTATTTAAAAAAGGGTCACCAACCATCAAAGAAAATCATTACAGTTAACGAAATAGGTAAATTTCAATATACATTAATTCTAATTTGGCTCCGAGGCTTACAGGAATAAATCAAAAGAAATTAATTAGTCATCCCTGAACCTCAATGTGATTTCTTTTGATTTATTCTCCTAAGCCTCGGAGCCAAGTACGAATTTTAATATATCGAAATTGGCCTATGGCAACCGGACTTTTATTTTTAGATTCCTTCCTTATAGGTTCGATACATGGCGTGGTGTGACATTCTTGCATGCACAATGAATTGTATGCACAATACACATCCCGCTTTTTTAATTAATTGTCGCATACACATTTTTTTTACGAAGCTTGTAGGTGCCATCCGACATCCGACTTGTTGAAAATCCGACATCCGCCTTGTTGAGAATCCGACATCCGACTTGTTGAAAATCCGACATCCGAGTTGTTGAAAATCCACATCCGAGTTGTTAAAAATCCGACATCCGACTTGTTGAGAATCCGACATCCGACTTGTTGAAAATCCGACATCCGAGTTGTTGAAAATCCGACATCTGAGTTGTTGAAAATCCGACATCCGACTTGTTGAGAATCCAATTTTCAACAAGTCGGATGTCGGATTCTCAACAAGTTGGATGTCGGATTTTCAACAAGTCGGATGTTCGATTTTCAACAAGTCAGATGTTGGATTCTCAACAAGTAGGATTTCGGATTTTCAACAAGTCGGATGTATTATATGTGGGATTCTCAACAAGTCGGATGTCGCCGGATTTTCAACAAGTCAGATGTCGGATTCCCAACAAGTAGAATTTCGGATTTTCAACAAGTCGGATATCTGATGTCGGATGTCGGATGTGGGATGTCGGATGGCACTTACAAGCCTCCGTATGGTAGAAATATTATGTAAAAAAATAGGTATTTATCACCATTACTATTTCAGTATATTTTCGGCTCTTTTATAGGTCGGTTTAGCTGTTGGAGACATCGAGTCAACCCAGAGAACAGCATCGTTGCGAGCGTTAATAGATCAAACGCTATTGGTTGAGAGCTTTATGAAAAGCTACCCAAAGTTTATTTTACGACGTGTTCACAAACGCGTTTATGAAATAAAGCCAAACCGTAATACATTGGTTAAAAGGTGAGTATGTAGCGGGCGTTACATGAATTGTGAGTTGTATTTGAAATACATTCATTTTTGGTAGTAAATAGCTACGATGTGTTACTTAGTACAGTTATAGTTAGTATAGTTATAGTACCTTAATGAAAACACCGTGATCCGGTTAAAAATAGGTCGTCTATTACTACTATATGACACATTTACTCTGCTGCAAAGTGGTTTCAGTCACAGGTTGACATGCAAAGAACTTCAAACAGCTACAATATGATAGAGTTTGTCCGTATTACGAAGGTGTCTGGTCTATACAAGAGGTGGAGTTATATATGACATTTGGTTTCTTCCAGCAAGTGAAGTGTCCGTAATAAAAAGATGTCCGTACCGTATTATAGTGGTGTCCACAAAGTTTATTTTACGACTCGTTAACACAAGCGTTTACAAAATAAAACCAAACCGTAGTACCATGGCTACTTTAAGTCACCGTTAATTTGCTTGTTACTTAGTATAGTTATTGTCACTTTGGTATAAGTTATTGTTACACTACGTCACATGATCTCCCGTTTTATATAAATTAGGAATGCGTTATTTCTACTAAGCCGCCGCTGATTTCCCTTTCGTAAACGGTCGATGCCATTTTTAACGGTCGATGCCATCATTAGCATTCATTAGTAACCGAGCCTTTTGTAATGGTCGATGCTATTTCTCTCTAGTTTATGCCTGGATTGGGACGAAAATAGGCTATCATTATTAGATAAAATTGGGCCTAGGTAAAGCGATTATTAGATCTAAGCTAGATTCGCGGTTAGGTAAGATTTAGGGTTAGGGTGACCCGTTATTAGTGGTCTAGTGGTAAAGGAGAGATGTTAGCATGCAGAGGTTCCGGGTTCGATTCTTGGTAATTATTTGCATTTTTGTTTTTCTGATAGAAAAAATAATTCTAAAATTTGTGAAAACTTTTCTAAGTGTCGCTAAAATGGCATCGACCGTGCGTTTACGAAAGGGAAATGTGCTAAGCCGCCACGTTGGCGTTGTAATAAACATGGAAAAACAAAACATGGTGTCAGAAGTGGGATTCGTAACTAACATGTCCGAAACAAGCAAGGGAGAATCTGTAAGTGATCTTTATTAGCTGATTTAGCGACAAGCTGGACGATAGGGAAGCATGAGTGATTTTATCGCCTTCGAATTATTAAAAATCGATTCTACTCCATGCCAGGTCCCGATGTAGCTCAAAGGTAGCATAAAAAGTGTAAATTATTCTTTGGCGCTCGCCGAAACTCATAACCAATAAAGAAAGATATAGATGCAAGTTAGAACGTACCCCAATGGACGGGAGTTTACGGATTATATCTTTACAATACGTGTAACTTGAACGGGGAACAGTAAAAAATCCTCATCGAGTGTACGAACGAAGATCTACCGCGGCCTGAAGACGGGTTTTCATTCCGTGGAAAGCTAACAAGCCAAACAAAACTAGCTACAAAAAATGGACATTGAATTGTTAAAGCGATCTTGACAAATATCGACCGTGGTTCATTGTTATTTGGACGCAAAATGGACATCAAATTGATAAAGCGACATTGACAAATAACGACTGTGGTTCATTATTATTTGAACGAAATGACCATTTGTCTTTTAAAACTCTTTCTCCGATTAGAAGAACAAGCAACAGGGAATGTCTCAATTATCTCACCACATCAGATACTAAAGTCATTCTCAATTTTACCTTTCTGTTCGCTTTATCCTCGGAGTCACACATCACTGAGATGTAAGTTTTCGATCGATTCATTCTCATTATTGTATTTTTCTCATGTTCATAAGTATTTTTTTTTACCTCATTGAACCAAATTTGTAACTTTTATTTTGTGTATCAGTTTTTACCGATTGAATCACGTACAACAATAAAATATTATGCAAAAATGATTCCACTGCGTGGTTCTTTTTTCATTGAGCAGACATTTATAAGGTTAAATCACTAAGGAAAGTCAATTGTACATTTTGCATTGAAATATTCTGAAATATAACATGCACGCAGGGTTGCCTCTCATACCAAATGTAAATATAAATGCGCATTTCATAAACAAGCAAATTACATATTTGCAACATCACCAACTCCTCTTCACCTTTTTATTCAACTATCTCTGCACTAATCCAATTCAACCATGAGCTTGAAGTTGCTATGTCAACTGACATGACGTCACTAACATTTAGCCGCAGGCTACAAACCACTTGAAAACCCCTTGAAACACACTTTTCTTGCGGAGAAACACAGCACAATTCATAAGTCGGGCATGCTTGGCTCCTGCCAAGCAGCCCGACTAACAATACGACATCTGATATCTTTTAATATATTAATGAATGTATATAACAGCTTAGTTCAACCACATTTTCATTACCGAGTGTTGTTTGGGGCAACTGCGTCAACTGCGGCATCGGTCTTCTTGAAAAGCTGCAGAAGTTCCAAAATCGTGCAGCCCGTATTTTAATGTACGCCAGTTATGACTAATGTCGATGATTTGTTCCGGGCACTGGGTTGCGTAAACGTAAGCACCAAAGATTAGTGCATAGTTAACTATGATCAGTGTCGACATCTATTATGACTACAAAATGGTACATGGGATGACTTCTGAGTATCTGGGTATCTGAGATCTAGATTTGTGTTTCGAGACGACATTGCTTCTTATCGATTAAGGAATACTGAAAATAAATTCGCTCTTCCACAGCCCCGTAACAATTATTCAAAGAAAACTTTCTCTTATAGTGGAGCTGAGTTGTGGAACAGCTTATTCCATGATCTACGATCTGCTGCGTCTTTAAATAATTTTAAAAGTAAACTGCGTCAGTTTTGAATGAATTCAATACGTTTTATGCACGGCATCCTTGAAAAGCAGCTTTAGTATGTAATTAGTTGTAATTTTAGTTTAATGTTAGTTAGCTAGTTTAGCTAGGTATAATGGATCTTCATTTTATCTTTTTAAATAACTGTATGCTGTACATGTTAATAGATTGACACTTGACAAAATGGGGCCGATTTTTCCAAGTTCTTCCCTTGTGTAGTAAAAATCATCACGTAAAATCACTGACTACTGTTTTCTCTTCCTATGAGAACCTAAGAGATAAGAATGATTTCTCTCCCTAAGAGATGTTATTGTTTTCGTGTTCTCGACGAGACGAGGTACTTAGTTTCAATCTTGGCCGCACTTAACAAGAAAACATAAAATCCCAACGAGTGACATCGCTCCTCAATACCAGTCTTTTAATCTCACAGGTTTGCCTTTGCTGGAACTGATCTCACCGATCGAGATTTCATGGACAAGCTTCTCAGTTACAGATCTGGAACGTCCAACTCAGAGGACTGGAACAGCCATGAGCATATGAGGCAGGAAAGACAAGAGGAAACTATCCTCAAACTACAGGCCACTGTGGAAGCACAAGGAAAAATTCTCAAGGCGATGGCCGATAGGCTACAAATTACATAATACCAGTAATATTTGAATATTTTTTGTAATTCTTTTGTAATTCTTGTTATTCAGTTATTTAGATAACTTGGAAATTTATTGGTGTTACGGAAATCAGCGTCACTGTTGGTTGTTTAGCCAAAGTATTGTGGTTTTTATTGTCCTTTGGATCTTTTGTGCAAGTCATTTGGTGATCCGCAACATCGATACCATAATGATCTAAAAATTCAACCGCATGTAAATACATTTGTTTCTCTCCTTCTATTAATTATAAATCGTATTTTACATCAGGTTAGAAATAAACCATCATGTGCGAATAAAAGTTTTGCCATAACTTTTGTTTGATTGAGAATAAAATAATCAGATTGGTTTGTTTCCTAGTTTGTTTTCTTTCATTTATCTCCGTGGAACTTTATAGGTGGTTTTTGCATTTCTGCCGATAGCTAGGTGAAACTGAAATAACTGATCTGAAAACCATTCCGCCATGACTATTAAATGTTTCAAAGGGAACTCGGGAATATTTTAACCCTCGGACGTACACGCAAACTTATACCCCCACCGTGGTACGGGGGGGGGGGGGGGGGGGGGGGGGGGTTGTTGCAACCCCTCTTGGGTTTTTGGGATGTTGCAATATTTGGGAAATATTTTACATCTAATAGATAGCCCGCGATGTGCTCTACAAGATAAGGTAAATATTATGGGTTGTGGCGCTGTTGGGGGTCCATGACGTCATCCAAAATGGCCGCCAAGATGGCCGACATAATGGATTTTACTAAAAATTTAAATTTATCGGAAGAATGCGGAAATTGCAAATATTGTTTGCTAGAGTTGCAAAATAACATACAATTAAACATTTTGATGCTTTTGGTAGCCTTTTATATGTTTTTCACTGAAAAAAGGTGAAAAACACGCATTTTTACTCAAAAATGGGTTGACCTCATGTTACTTATGACGTTATAGCTCGTTGCCATAGCAACCGGTTGTCGCCAAACTTTACCAAAATGTGTCTTTTGGATAAACAAACAGCTACTGAAAATGGCATGTGCTAATCTTAAATGGTCTTGAAAATGTCGGAGAAAAACCTTCAGGGGGAGGGTGGCATCCACTCCCCATTGTATACGGTACGTCCGAGGGTTAATGAAACATGTCCAGGTAAATACTGAGTCGTAAACGAGCCACAGGTAACCCACATAGTCGGAGCTTAATCCGGTTTCTGCGATGTAAAGCAATTGACAGTAGTGATGCTACTTCCCCCTGAATGGGATACCAGTCCATCGCGAGGTTACCCATAACATAATGTCACCGATACCCATTTATACACCTGGGTGGAGAGAGACAATGATAAGTATTATCTAAAGAACGGCAACACTAAGGTAGCTAAAGACCAATTGCACAAGTTTAAATAGCACTTCTGGTACACTTATTCTTGTTAACGTTTGCTAACTCAAAAATGTATTACTTTTAAGAATTTCATTTTTCTTAAGCTTAACCTCTCTCTTTAAATACACAACTGTTGATTTAAGGCTATTGAATTTTAGAAACTGTTCCTACAACAAGTAATACACCCAACTGCAATAGGCCCTAACAAAAAGTGCGAGTGCATGAAGAGTAACTTATCATAGACCTTATGTTGTTTTCGCGTTCGAAGAACTTAATCCTAATTTCGTGTTGGTTTCCCTGTGCCTTTCATGCAGAACAATTTGAGATTTTTTTGTCCGGACTGCCGTTTGGCCACCCCTATTGGTTTTTCAGGGTCTCCTTCGAACGCGTCTCCATAATCTCTGATTACTGCTAGTTTAATTTCTCATAAACTGCATGGAAATCTTGAGACAGTTTTGAAAGACAATCTTAATTTCAAGGCTCAAAATTGGTACATGCTCTCGCAGATTAGCTCCCAACCCCTACCCCCCCCCCCCCCCCCCCCCCCCCCTCTTATTTTTTTGGCATGGTTTCAAGTCAGGAGTATTTTGGTAGCTTTGTCCAGGGGTGAATGTTTACGCCCGCTCCGCCATTTTTAAACCCAAAAAATAAGAAGGTCCTGGGACGAGGTTATTCAATTACTAGCGTATCAGCAATTTTAAAGCAATGGGCAATTAATTACTTGTACGTTAGGATCGCCTATAATTTTGCCTCAGTTGTATAAAGTCAATAGAGCATAAAAGTGCTAATATCTCTCCCGCAAAGTGCAATAGGATGCTGATTTTTGGCAAGCGAATATTTTTCGTTCTGTTCTTCCCGAATATCTCATTAAATCCCATAATTTTACAAATTTAGTTGTTGTGACACTCTATTGCGAGCGGTAAAATAATATTGCATGGCGTGTTGTTTATGTCTCGCTTTTTAATATAACTACAAAATGAGTAAATGTAAAAAATCCAAGCTTTCGGCTTCTGTACTGCAGTCTTCGAAGGGTAAAAAAGAATGATAAAAAAACGCGCATGAATTACAATATGTAGGAAATAAAAATGCATAATATTGTAAAAACAAATTAAGAATGTTTGTTCAAACGAATGTAGCATTGTCTTGGTAACGGGCAAGAGTTATTGTCCGCCTCATTAGTGGCTGCCTTGTGTCAGGACTCCAAAGTTTTTCTGACACGATATGGTTATCTGTGTCAATGATACAAGCGTTGCCAAAGTCAATGTAGTGTTCATGAGATCACGCGTGGTTCGCAATGTTAGAGCCTTTGGCGCAGGATATTACGTTTCTGATGTGTTCCTTTTTTCTAGTAACAAAAACTCTGTCGGTTTCTCCTATGCAATTCCATGAACAGATGGCACAAGGAATTTTCAGGTACGCAACATTACATTGTTTTTCTTTGAATGAACGAAACTTTGGTACCGGAAAATCCTGTTCGAGCGTCTTGAGGTGCTCATTAGTAACTTCAATGTCATGTTTTTTAAGACACGAGTAAGCGGTACCGTGAGACCTTTGATACACGAGAGAGTCGCGAGGGCCCTACGTGGGTAGGGTAGATAGACCCATTTGAAGAACATGCCAACTAATTCTTCAGGAGTGTAGACTGTGGAAGGCCGTGCATGTTTTCCGTCTTTGCAAGGGCAGAAATAAATTTTGCAGGATAGCTGCTGGTTTGTAAATCTCTGTTGACTTGATTACGGTTCTCGGTTATTCCTGTAGCTGAGTTTGGTACTAGGTTCGATACTCTGTGAAGAAGTGTCGCAGCAGTGCTGATTTCATGCTTTTTTATGATGGTGGGAATTGAAGTCCAAATATATATCTGTCAGTGTGCGTACTTGTAGGTTTTCGGTAGACATAAAGAGAGATAGTCCCATTCAGATTGTTGCGTGATACTAGAGTGTCAAGGAATGAGATCTGGCCATTATTTCCATGTTCAATAGTGAGTGAAATGTGCGTGTCAATATAATTTAGGGTGTTGTGGAAGGTTATTGCTGTATCTTTCTTGATGATACAAAAACTGTCATCAACATAGCGTTTCCACATTTTCGGAGGAACAGAGATGTTGTGTTGATCGCTTGTTCTTCAATTTCTGTAACTTGACTGTAATCACTTTAAGAAACGTTACCAATATCTCGACGTTCAAGTTCACGTAACACAGCAGTTAAACGCCAATGTTCCTGTCACGTATTAAGGTAGCTGGGCAATTGTTTTCTTTCCGTTTTGGTAAACGAGAATGAGGTGATCCCATTCACAAATTGAAATGTCCACAGAAGACTGATGGACTAGCAGTTTGATTGCACAGTTTTGACTCAGTTTTGGGTTGTGAATTGTTCTAAAAAAATTAAGCTTTTAAAAAATCAGAAAAGATGGATAATTTTGTATCTGTATACTGTAAAAGGAACATACTATTTCGTTGTTACATGATTTTCAGGGGGGGAGACGAAGCTCAAAGTAGACTAATATTTCTTATTTGTTCAAAATATACAGCCTCGAAGTAGATAAATAAATATAATTTTTTTTTACTTCGACAAATGAATTTGGAAACATGACAAGGATAAGTTCTGGCGTCTGCGACTTGATCACGAAGACGCGATGACATGCGCAGTACGCATGAACTAGTTCTTGAGACTTCCGGTTTACGTTCGTGACATTACCGACGAGAGAGAGACGAGAGTCTCTAATGTTTAGCCGGAAAGACAGCAAATTTGCACGTACTCTCAAACAGTAACCAGAGTGATAAAGTATCATCTGTCACTTTTTTTTATCATCTTGCCAATATTGAGAAGTAAGGTGTCATCGTCTCAAATGCTGATATTGATAGCTGTCACTTTTCAGAACGGGATATCGAGTTTGGTTAACGTGATCAAAAGGATCATATTGAAAGTGTACAGTGTCAAATAATTGTGGTAAAATTAAGGGTACTCCCAACCTTCGCGGGTGTCCATCGGAAAAAAATTCGTACACGCGCCAGTTTCAAGAGTAATATGACAAACTATCAGTGTCAATAGAAAGCTTAATAAAGGTATTTCTTGATAAAAAAATATCATTTTAGCGGCCTTTTCTTTTACAAACGGCCAGGAGCCGATAAACCGCCAAACGGCCGAGTGTTGTTCAATTGAATTTATCGGGTTTCGAACGCCGAGTCTGCCCGCCAGTGTTATTCACAAGGATCAATCAACAAAACCGTGTCAGTATTCTGATTGGTTAGCGGGAATCTGCGTCTAAAGTTGTGAAGTTGGAATACCTAAAAACATGCGAGACATATTGCGTATATGGTACTATATGGTCACCACGGGATGATATTTTAAATATCAAAATGTCCTGACACGGATTCGGTTAATTGATCCCTGGCGCGTGTACGATTTTTTTCCCGAAGGACACCCGCGAATGTTGGGAGTAGCCTTTAAAAATACATCCCTAAAAATAGATCAGTAAAATATTCTGCCTAGTACCATAAGTTTTCAATTCATGAATATTGCAAAATTCAAATGTTAACGCAATAATTTGGCACTGAATTCTCCCAGGGGGACTCCCACATCGAATTGACTGGGTACCAGAAACCCGTTTTGTGTAGTGTAGCTCATATCATGATGTGTACCCATAAAAGGCAGCAACATTTTTTTCTTAGTTGTTTCTGTCAGCATTTTTTTCTGGCTTAACACCCTAAAAGGTACCAGAATAACTCTGACAGTGGCAATTTTCGGTTCAAACACCCTTAGTGGCATCAAACCACCAATTTTAACCCACAAAGCTACGACCATCAGACCCCCACCATCACTTTATGGGTGTTCCTCCACCCCCAACTCCCCCCCCCCCCCCCCCCCAACCAAGTTTATTGCCCGTTGGCATGGCCCCATGTTTGCTGTGAAAAAAAGAACCCTTTTTTAAGCGCAGAGTGGTTTATTATTTTAACACAGCGAAGTAATCTAGCACAATCTTAATTTGAGAAAATCGTCTCCTTGATAATCAATTTCTTTCTTTTTTCTAACATTCAGATCAGAAGGCACTTACCATGCAATGTTAACTGATGCGAGACTAATCAGAACGCATCATTGTATTTGCATGTTAGGTCACTTTGATTTAAACTTGCTATGTCACGTTAAATCATTAAATGATCGATGATCTTAACCCAGCTGTTTCTTGACGCAATCTAAAGAGTGTTGAACTCGCCTTAACTTCGCCATGAGCGGCTTGATGTCGACATATCGCTCTATTGTTGGCAGCACTGGGAAAGGTTTGTCACTTGATTATTCATTGTAGAAGACCAACGGCGAATTAATCTTTCTATTTGATTGTTATCATGCGTAGACAACACTTGTTAAGACATAAAACGCGTAGTTTCGACCGTTTTGTGAAAACAGCTGTTTACTGGTGAGTAAAACATTCGACTGTTTCTGAAGTCATATAGGTAACTGATACACATTTACGTCTAGGCTTCATAAAAACACGAAAAGAAACGGAGTGTTAAACGAAATATCCAGCAATATCGACTCAGAGAATTAATTATTTCATTATTTTCATGCAGCAAAATTAAAAGTAGTTTCTTAAATCAAAATTAGATTATGCAGATTATGTCACAGAAGCCTTCTACCTTACAATGAATTTATGTTTTAAAAACGCGAACAATAATTTATACATTAGCAATTTAAGCCACATGACGTATACGCGTAATAATGCGCTCACAAATTATAATTATTTTATCAGCACGTCCTTACCCGGCTGCAAGAAATAAATACGAAACAAACTGAGAAAATGTAGATATAATTAGTTAACCACTAGATAACCCGTCACACCGTAACTTTTTAGTTTCGCAAGAAGAATTGAGTGATCGACAGAATCAAAGATTTTTGCGAAGTTAACTGATACAAAACATCTGTGCGTATTTAAATTGAGCAATTGATCGATGTCATGAAGCACCGCTTACGGAAGCTGTGTGACGCACGAACTATTTTTTATTTATATATTTTTTCAATATATGGCAATAAACCAGGGGCACCCAACGAATCTGTCTTTGCCTGGGTGGGGTGGGGAATTTGAAACGGAAGTGTAAAAAATGTCCGCAGAGCTTGAACGGCCATTGATTGAAAGGAAAAACACTGTAAAATGAACAACAACCTCTTTCAAACAAAAAATTCATTAAGGAAACATTTGTAAGTTGCTATAAAACACGTTTAGAATAATAAATTTTCACCTCGTGGAATGACGCTTGCAAGCGATTTGTTCAAAACCCAACAGCTCCACCAAAAATGAATCAACCGCTTTGCTAAATATTTTTTCAACATTTGTTGATTTGTTGATCACACGAGAAATTACTCTGTTAAAAAATTATCGAAAAGTAAATCCCCAAACAATAACAAAATTCATTTTGTCATGATGTCCACAGGAGTGTAGTCTCCTACGCAGCCGTTATTAGGGCTCGTCACGCAACGCTCTTCCCCCACTAACGGCTGCTTCAATCTGAACCACATTCTTTTGCACGGTTTAGCCAATCACAGCTTCGCTCCCATAGCCGGGAGCCAATCGCGCCAAAACCACTTGTCCAATCACAGCTCGTGTTTTATCGTTGACTACTTTTGTGCCAGCAGTGCAAACAAGATAGCGTCGCTCAACGAAGCTTTCCATTTGACTGCTTCGAAGTCAGTCCATTTCCCTTCCCTTCCCTCCTTCCCATTTCTTTTCCCTTCCCTCGTCTCGCGCTTCGCACTCGTGTCGGCGCATTATCTCCAATTCTAGTGAGCTTTCTAAAGTTAATGACCATTTTTTCAACAATTGGGCCCAGACTTGCTGATGAAATACCTCCAACTGTTAATAATGATTTAAGCGATATCAATTATATAAATGTAAATAACAACAAATTCAGTTACTCTTTGACTAGCAGTAATATTGTTTTATCACATCTAAACAAATTATGTAGATCTAAAGCAACTGGTCTTGATAATATTTCTGCTAAAATAATGCGCGAATGTGCTGATCTTATTTCAGTTTCACTATGTGATCTATATAATAAATCTTTAGTCTCTGGTATATTTCCTGACGACTGGAAATGTGCCAGAGTTACTCCGTTGTTTAAGCAAGGTAAGCCATCTGATCTAAATAATTATCGGCCTATTTCAGTCATTTCAATAATAGCTAAAGTGTTTGAAAGGATTGTTTATGACCAACTGTATAATTTTTGACCACTGAAAATATCCTTTCTAAACAGCAATCAGGTTTTCGCTCATTACACTCAACTGTAACTGCTCTTCTGGAAGCTACTGATAACTGGGCGTTTAACATCGACTGTGGAAATGTTAATGCTGTGGCTTTTCTTGATTTAAAAAAGGCATTCGATACTGTCGACCATGATATCCTTTTATCCAAAAAAGGAATAGCTCTTGATTGGTTTACGTCATGTTTAACTAATCACACACAACGATGCCTCGTTAATGGTTCTCTTCCTGAAATATTTTAACTTAAATGTGGGGTACCGCAGAGAACAATCCTAGGTCTTATTTCTCATATACTGCCTAACATCATGTCTGCCTAGAATGTATGCTGGCGACACTCACATCACTTATGCGGACGCTGATGTGAATTCAATACAGTTAAACCTGAATCACGATTTGGATAATCTAAACAAGTGGCTCATCTCTAACAATCTTACTTTGAACACTGCTAAAACTGAATTCATGCTAATTGGCTCTAGACAAAAAATGAGTACTTTGTCAAACCCACCTGAGCTCTTGATTGATAATATTCCAATAGAACAAGTTTCCTCTGTCAAATCGCTTGGAATTTTTTTTTTGATGAAAATCTACGGTGGCAAATACACATTGATAAATTATCTAAAAAGATAGCTTCCGGGATAGGAGCCATAAAAAGAATTAGACCTTTTGTCCCTCCATTTGCTCTTCATTATATATACAACACGCTAATTCAATCTCACTTCAATTACTGCAATCTTGTTTGGGGTAATTGTTGTAAAACTTTATTTGATAGGTTACAGAAGCTTCACAACCGTTCCGCTCGTGTTTTAACCTTTTCTAGCTATGACGCGGACGCCAACTGCCTAATTAGACAACTCAATTGGAAAGATTTGAGCACACAGTTTCAAATACAGAAAATCTTAATCGCTTATAAGTGTTTAAATCATGGTCTTGTTCCTGAATACCTGTCCTCTAAATTTGTTAAACGAAATGAAACGCGCTCTCTCCTACCCTCTGAGGGACTCTGATAACAAATTAGAAGTTGTCCCGTTCCCACGAACTAATAACATGAAAAACAGCTTTAATTATAGCGGAGCAGTTCTCTGGAACAGCCTACCCTGTGATATGAGAGAAATGAAATCTCTAAGTCAATTGAAACGATCACCTTATCTGAATTTTTAATTTAAACTACACACGGCATTCATGAAAAACAGGTTTACTTAGATTTGTTGTAGTTAGCTTTGTAATTTGTTTAGGTTAGTTAGGTTAGGTTCCTGATGATTTTACCGTGTTTAAATAAAGATTTACGATTTACGATTTACGATAAGATCCATTTGAGACAGCAGTCAATTAACATTAACTGTAACTTTGTTTATACACGTACTAGGGAAATTTGTATAAATTAGTGTTTGGAACATAGGGGACTCCGCTCCTTCACGTACAGTAAGCTTACAGGCGGCACGCCCAAGCTTCTGAGGTGATGAAATTCATTTGAAACAGCAGTAAATTAACATTAACTGTAACTTTGTTAAACTATATAAACTAGGGACATTTGTTTAAATTAGTGTTTTGGAAATAGGGGTCTCCGCTCCTTCACGTAAGCTTACAGGCCGCACGCCCAAGCTTCTGAGGTGATGAGATTCATTTAAAACAGCGGTAAATTAACATTAAATGTAACTTTGTTAAACTATATAAACTAGGGACATTTGTTTAAATTAGTGTTTTGGAAATAGGGGTCTCCGCTCCTTCATGTAAACTTACAGGCGGCACGCCCAAGCTTCTGAGGTGACGAGATCCATTTGAGACAGCAGTAAATTAACATTAACTGTAACTTTGTTTATAGACGTACTAGGGAAATTTGAATAAATTAGTGCTTTGAACAAAGGGTCTCCGCTCCTTCATGTAAGCTTACAGGCTGCGTGACCAAAACTTCGATTCGAGAGTGCACCTTCTATGCACCACAGGGAAAACCTAAACAGTTTTTTTTCGCAAAGTTTAAAATCTGATTAAGGAAGGGTCGGTTTCCGTTTTCGTACTGTATTTTTAAGGAAGAAGTAAGCTAGGCCAGAAAGCTTGGAATCGCGTTTTCAGTTGTCTCATACTTCCATTCGAGACCGCGAAAAACCATGCAACGGTCAATATTCAAATTTATCGTCGAAGCACGTAAAGACTTACTTGGAGAAATGCCTTGCCACATTTTACAAATTGCCTATCTGATTCTCTGGCGCCGTGGCTTTTCTTTTTTCAGATAGTCCCAAGCCTTCGTCTGGAGGTACACAACGCAGTAACACGTCCCTTTCCAAAGTCGAACCGTGGATTGACAACGATTCTCTCGAACTCGTCCCCAACCCTGGAAGCGGCAAAGTAACACTAAAGAAAATCATTCACCATCCAATTTCTCCTGAAGATGAAGTTCGCGTCTTCAAACCAGCGCAAAGTGGCTTTTCCCTGCACATAACGAACGGCATGGAGAGTATGAATGCAATTGACAGTGAAGGTCTCTCTGTTCTTCATCGAGCTATTCTTTCAAATAATATCCAGACAGTCAGAACTTTGTTGGATAATGGCGCGGATATGAACTTAAAAGGCAAAGATGGATTCACTCCTCTTCTTGCTGCCGTTAGGTAAGTTTAATGTTTTACCATACCAAAGAGGATAGGGGAATAAATTACTTGTATGTAAAGGCTCGTTTACACATGCGATTTTTGATGCGATTTTTGTCGCGCTGTCCAATACAACTTTTGTCGCCAGTGTAAACTAGCGGCGATTTCCTGTGCGATTCGGTTGCGACATTTGCTTTGATTTGCTGTGATTTCCCAAAAATCGCCGTCAAGTTGCATCAGGTTTTGAACATGTTCGAAACCTCTGCGACGTCGCGCGACAAATCGCGCCCAAATCGCACTGAAATCGCCGCCCGTTTACACATGCGATTTGAAGATGCAACTTGCGCGCGACAAAAATTGCATCGACAAGTGCGACAAAAAATCGCCTGTGTAAACGGACCTTAATAAGTGCTCGCGGCTATACATAAAAAAATGAAAGCCGGGCAAATCGGTAGTGAGATAGCCTGCTCCAGGTGTCAGTTTAGATAGTGATAGCGATGCGGACAAAAAAAAAAACCCGCGAGAGGGCAAATATGCGAGGAAACAAGTCAACTTAGAATTGTTTTAACAACCTACTTATAAGGGCTCGTTTACATGAGAGTTTTCGTCCGGGGATGACTTTCGTTTCGTGAGTTCATCTCGGTGTCTGGTCATTTTCTTTTTGATGATTACATGCTTTCGTCCCAGGATGATTTCATCCCTGAGATAAGGACCGGGATGAAACGCGACGACAAATTCCATGTAAACTGTCTTCTCGGGATGATAGTCTACGCTCATAAGGTGAATTTAAAGCTCCTTCAGAACTCTTGTGAATTTATTTCATATAATATGTACAATTCAAAGATCAATTTTAGTATTAGGAACAAGAACTCTTCGAGTAGTGAAGTCGGGCTTTAAGGGTCTTGTAAGTGCCCCTAAGGTACGAGAATTAATTCAATTGTCAGTGATTTGTTTTACAGTTGCTTTTCCGGTCACACAAGGTGATCCGTCACGCAGGTTACTACGTTATTTGAAACATTTAATTAGTCTTTCGCACTCATTCGTGCATGTAAGGTCAGGAACATGCATGCTTGCACAAGTAATTGCCTATATTGTATTTGTGCATTTTTTTTAAGATTCGAGAGACCTGAGATTATGAAACTTTTGCTTGAAAGAGGAGCCGATCCGCTAATACAAAAAGATAACGGAATGACACCGCTGCATTTAGCCGCACGGAGAGGCTCCATAGAGATATGCAGCTTTCTGCTCAAAGACCCAAGGGTGAAGAACAATTTTCAATTGATGAACCAAGGAAGTAGAATGCCGTTTTTCCTGGCCTGTTGGAGTGGAAATCGAGAAGTCTGTGAGCTGTTTTTAAGAAATGGAGCCGACATCACTTCCAAGTTAGCAGGCGGACAAAATCCTCTTCATTTTGTGTCTTACTCAGGGCATGAAAAAGTTTGCGAACTCCTTATCGAAACAGGTAATCATTTTTTCTCTATATAAGACGGATATGGTGAACGTAATCTTTGTTGACTGTTCGATTAATGGGGTATTTCTTGGTGTTGCGGAAACTATTGTTGGTTAGCTTTTGTGTTGCGGGGTGGATACTTTAAGGTGGCTCCAAGTAGTTTTTTTTGGGTCACACTTCCCTTTTTGAATGCGCTTACACATAATCTTACTTTAACTCAATGAGTCTGAATTTGATACCAGATGTTAGGCTTGGATGAAAGTTTTGAGCGATGCTCTTTTTATGCTAATTGGCGTTTCCATAGCAACGGTAAACAAACATGGCGAAAAGCAGTTTTTCCTAATTATCTTTCGATTTTGGAGCTACCCGCGACAAGCGAATAAATGCACCATAATCTACACAGTGTAGCACGCTAAATGGGAAAATTTCAAACAAATTAAACTGTTCGATCGATTTTTAATAAATCGCTGAAACATTTCTGAAACTCTCTAAACACGAGCTTGTCACGATGTGGATAGTTCAAAATGAATTAACTAACACGTTTGAGAAAGTTTCTGGAAGTCTAGTTAATAATTTGTCTTCGTTATAAAACAGCTTCCAAAAGGCTTACTACCCTACATCAATTTCTGAATGAAAAAGACTCAGAAGGGTTTACTCCTCTTCACTACGCCTGCAGGGGAGGCCACGAGAGAGTGGCAGACTTATTGTTACGCCACGGCGCGGATCATGAAGCTGTCAACTTGGTGGCATCTGCGTCTCCACTTCATTTAGCAGCTAAACAGGGTCACCTGTCTATAGTTGAGCTTCTTATACTCTATGGTGCAGTCACTGACAGCAGGAATGGAAACCTAAGAACACCATTACACAGGTAAAATACGTATGGGTCTGCTGCTATGAAGAAACATGAATTTTGTGCTGTGAAAATATTTCAGAAAATATTTCTGTTAGGTACGAAGGTGTAACCTTTCTTGAATTGAAATATGAGAAAGAATGCCTTGACCGTGTAGTGGTAAAGAAACGAGGTCGAATAATTATCATGGGGTAAAAATGAATTCCCTTAAATCTCTCATAAACACCGAAGATTTGGGAATTAGCTCACTACCATTTTTCAGCAGCAGTTTCACAGCATGATCATGGTATATGCTGGTGTTTTCCATTTTAATTCATATACCATTTAATCCGTTATGATTCGTCTGTTCAGTTATATCTGCAACTTGCACAACATGCCAGCATATAATCTGTATCACCTCGTCATGTCAACAACTATGAAAGTTATTGTCAGTGAGCACTATTTTAGCTTAACCAGAAACCTTCTTATCGCCCAGAAACTTTATTATTGTCCAACTTGTTTCCAGCGCTGCAGCGTTCAATCACGACCGAATAGTAGACATTCTGGTAGAGTCTGGGGCTGACCCAGAAGCAAAGGATGCGTTGGAGATGACGCCTCTTCTTATAGCGGTGACGCATGGATCAGTCCAAGCTGTCCAGCGGTTGGTTGACCACGGAGCTTACCTTAAGGCAACAGATTATTCATTAAACAGTGCTCTTCATTTGGCTATAATGTATAGAAAGCCTGAAATGGTGAAAGCATTGCTAGAATTGGACAACGATAGAGTTCTAGTACAAATGAAGGACAAAGATTTGAAGACCGTGCTTCACCTGGCATGTGAACGGGAGACTAGTGAGGTATTTAACAATTATTTGTAGAAAGCGAATATTCGTCTCGGTAAATATTCACCAATATTAACTGAGTTAACACAGGACGAAATAACGATTTTAAGTGCAAGTAAAGGTTCCTTAAAGAAAACTTAAAGATCAATTTTGACTATCTTTAAGTGCACCGTAAATTACTTAAATAAGCCTATACTTGACAACACTTAAAGCAAGTAATGAACAATTTTAGTTGCCTTTAAGTTGTTGAAAAATTGAATTAAAGATAACTTAAATGTTCTTACTTACTTTAATACATTTAAGAGTATTTAAGTCTCAACTTAAAGATTTTCGATACCTTTAAGTAAAATTTAATTTTGTCTTAAAGATTAGTAAATTCATTATTTCGTCCTGTGACGTAGGTGCTAGAAAAAATGAACAGTTTAACTACGAGGGCCTTAAAACACTTAGAGTATCCGGCCCTTACTCGCTTAATTTCCCATTTGATACAACTCGTAAGTTAGAATCGAACGCGCTCATTTTCCATATGAAGAAATTTTTCTTATCATCTTCTTCTAAATAAAACTCTATGTATATTATGTTATTAACCTGACATCTATTCTCTTAATTTCTATTCAAGGTTTTGGAAATTCTTTTGGAATATAGACTTTGTATAAAAGAACGTGATATAAGCGAGAAGGTTCCTCTTCACATTGCGGCCGAAACTGGTTCACTGGATTGTGTACTTGCACTCTCTAAACTCCCAGACTTCGCATCAATTTTGAGTTTAAGAGACGACAATGGAATGACTGCTCTTCATATGGCTGCCAGCAATAAACACACGTAAGTAATGACAAGAATTCTCAATTTCACACTATAACTTGCATGGTTTATTGCATTGTGCATTGCATCACGGTAGTGTGGAGGTACGGTCCGTGGTGAGATATTTTCCAGATCTGCTATGATTTGTTTCCAAAAGCAAAATATTACCCCCACATTTTCTCCCCCTCCCTATGGGTGTGTGTAAATGAGTACCATCTAACCCGACGATTTGCAGGACTGTCATTAACTGTACTACTTACTTACACGCTATTGCGCCATATGGCGCGCAAAGACTCCAAGCTAGGGTTTTTGTAATCAGGATATTTTTTGCGTGGATTTATCATTGTAAAATGTGTAATTCCAGAAAAACATGTGAGCTCCTGATTTCAAGGGGCGCTGACGTTACAACAACAGATAGAAGCAATTGCACGGCTCTTCATTTGGCGGTCAAGGCAGGTTCATTAAAAACAGTCCAGGTTTTAACGGATTGGCTTTTGCCGAGTACATTGGAAGTGAAAGACCTCGATCAAAACACTGCACTTCACTTCGCTTGTAGATACAATAGTGTTGATGTACTGCAGTACCTGTTGGATGAAGGCGCTGACGTCACAGCCAGAAATGACAGGAACATGACCTGCCTAGATGTAGCTATTGAATGGGAAGCAGGAGATGTGGCAAAGACACTTGTAAAGCATCACAGGTAGGGTTTAAGAAGATTCAGTGGTCATTCCCTACAACGACGGTTCATTAGTCATATCGAATGGAATGGAGTTCGAGTCAATGCCAACCGGCTGATTGTTGGACATTTAATGACCTACAGCAACATCGTTATCTTTCATAAGAGCGGCTAATTTTCTACGCTGACGGTGACCCCCCTGCTTTTAGCTTCGGACACACAATCCACCCCCCCCCCCCCCCCCCTCCCCATCCCGTGTTACAATTTTTTGGAAAAAATAGTTTACCTTTTATAGATAGCATATGGTGTGCTATGAGGTTAATATTATGGGTAATGGTAATGCTAGGGACCTTTTGACGTCGTCCAAAATGGCGCCATCTTGGATTTTATTCCAAATTTTGTGAAAATCAA
Organism: Dendrophyllia cribrosa; assembly: GCA_024195265.1. Lineage (NCBI taxonomy): Eukaryota > Metazoa > Cnidaria > Anthozoa > Scleractinia > Dendrophylliidae > Dendrophyllia > Dendrophyllia cribrosa. The sequence goes on from JAJLRJ010000004.1 coordinate 51,243,338, forward strand.
TTTTTTTCGTGCTATACTTGTAAAATATGATTCATTTTAACAGTTTGCTGCTTAAAGGCTGGAAAACACGTGTTCTTATTCATAAATGGCTTGATCTTATGCTACCAATGGCATCATATATCATAACCATAGCAACAAACTTTCACCAAACGGTGTCTGAGGGATAAAGACGACAGCAGGCACTTGAAAAAGTCTCTGGAAAATCTTTCAAATAATTTTGTCAATTTTACGCCCCTTCCCCAACCGTTTCCTTGAAAGAAACATTACCGGGACGAGTTGAAAGATGGTGAGCCTGCTCCGGAGTTTTCCTTTTACTAATGCGCCCATTCTTTGCACTCAACCGAACTCTTGCTCGCTTTTGTACGCATGTTATAGCAAGTTAGAATTGTTTCAAGGTTAGAATGAGGCGTTGGAAGTTGCCGTCTTTATTATTGTGTTAGATTGCGTTATGATCAGTCTCAGAGTGTAAAACTAAAATGAATCTTACCTATTTAGGTGGGAAGAAGTACTTTTTGGCTCGGAGTGTGGAAACCGTCCAATGCTGAAGTTAATAGAAAAGCTACCCGACGTCGCAGAAGTTGTTCTTGATCAGTGTATCACTTACAGCCCCCTGCCTCCTTCGCATGAAGACTATTCCGTCAAGTTCAATATGAAGCATCTGGATCCAGACTTAAATTTAGATTGTGCTTTCTTCTTCGCCCCTGCTTTCATGGCCAAATACAAGCGTGAAAAGCTGCTAAATCATGTTGTGACGCAAGTATTACTTCGATTCAAGTGGATGATGCTCGGAAAGTTCATTACCATCTTCAACACCCTTGTATTTGCAATTTTTGTCATTTTGTTCTCGTGTTTCGTTGTAGCTGCAAGAGACAGAAGTACACTGTTATCCGACACAAAGAGTGAACAAATTAATCAGAAATCGAACTTTGAGAAGGCAGCACCAGTTATAATATTTGTCTTCTTGATCTCTCAATTCATAAAGGAAATAATTCAACTTGTGTGGATGCGTTTGACGTACGTTACGGATCCCACAAACGTGCTTGAGTTGCTTCATGATTGCCTTGATAGGCTTTTCGTTGGTATTTTATGTTCTACTCAAGCACCAGGTAAGTAAGATGGAGAGAGATTTCCTTTTCGCGCACCCTAATGCCAATTTGTTTGTAAATAGATCTTAGATAATAATTGCTTTGTTTTTTTTTTCTTAGTGCAAATTATCTGTTTTCTTCATGTCTGACTGATGACAATTAACATTGTAGTAATGGTAGTTTGAGGTTTGTGTTATCTCCCGAATCGGCTAAGACTGAGCTTGACTGAATTGTCACTATCATGCGAAAACTAAATCGAATAATTGTACAACTTTTTCTTTCGCGGATTGCTGAATCTTATACTGATTTCTTTCCCAATGCATGTACAAATCTGACTGCATGTCTCAGATATAACGTCACATCATAAATCCAACTGTCTTTTTTTTTATTGTTTTCTGTTCGATGCCAGCGTGAATGAGATAATTGAGAATATGTCTAATAATTACTATTTAGATATAACTTTTCCTCATGAATTTCCGTGCAATTTGCATGCGACTTCGTAGGTTGCGACGCATGCTAAGATTGTATGCAGTAGACCCAGTTCGTCATTTGTGTAACGGTCAAGGGGGAGGGGAGGGGGGGGGGGGAGGGAGTCCTGGGGTAGGAATGTTATGCCTTCAGTATTGCAATCAGAAAAGTGGTCACTTCCGAGGGATAGTTGTACACGAGAAATAATAAATATTAATTATTAAATGATTCTCCATCTGTAATTTAATGCTTGTACTCATCTGTTTTCTCTTAGGGTACTTTCTCAAGCTTTTTGTTTTCTCTGGGAAAGATTCACGTTATGATGGCTGGAGAACTGGATTTCACTGATTTATTGGTGGAAAACATCGTGCATAACGTCACTATACCAGGAACAGATGTTTTGTTTGTCCCTTTGCCTGGCCTCACTATGGGTTTGTTCTTCACGTTCGTTTTGATGGTTTCTATCGTGCTAGTCAACTTGTTGGTATGTATAATAAGGCCTCTTATCAAAATGAAATTCAGTGGTGTTCTTTCTGATGCACATACAGATCTAGATAATTAGTTGTAGGTTGAATCATTCGTTGGTTCTTGAGTGCGTCGTTTTCTGGATACAAGGTTTCCTCAGAAAACGGTGTTAACCCTCGGACGCGCAAAGAAAGGAGGGGTTTTTTCGACTTTTTCAAGAGTATTATTAATTGTTAGCACACGCCATCTTCAGTAGCTGTTCAGTTATCTCCAAGACATGTTTGGCAAAGTCTTGAAGAATCGGTTGGTATGGAAATGATATACGACGTTATAAGTAGCATAAAGTGAATTATTAAGAACAAGAGGCTACACTGGTAGCCTGTACTCATGCGCTTGCATAAGAAAGTTATACAGTTTATTTTAAATGGGTCACGCATCCCTCCCCCCTCAACGAATTTTGCGTGACACTCTAAAGAACACGCTAAAACACGTTTTTGTGTACTCGCTTTGAATATTTAATTTATTGATTCCCGATCAAATACACACTCGTCTTTTATTTCCCAAACCGTGACTTCTTTCTGTTACATTTGAAAAGACTACTTTTAAAAGCAATGAAATCAGCAAACGACCGGGCTATTTTTTCAATTTTAGTGAATCTCAATAACAGAATTACGCGACCGTGCACAAAAACTTTTACTCGGTCTAGACTAAAAGTATAACTAATTTTCGAATAAAATACACCAGTTGTATCGGAAATTGCCCTAGAAACTGATTTGGAAATGAAAATTGCAAAACATACACAGACATCTTTGCGTATTAGGCGACGCGTGTGAAGTTAGAACTACCGGTATAAAATTAAGTCTTGTTTTGTTTACATAATATCAGATGTCATTACGATTGAATTTTAACATGTTTTATAAATATTTCTCCAAAACTAACCAGAACACAAAGAAAAAGTGAATCACAAATTGATATCAACATAAATTCTCACCAAAAATTGTAATTTCTTTTACGGTAAAGTCCTTCGTCTGTTTGAAAATTCTTTAAAACTCTGCTTCTTCGGTTTTGATCGCCCCACACTGATAAAAGCGTATGAATTTCCTCGAAGCAAGATAAGTTGCTAAAAGGTCTCCTTTTTCTCCACTATAGCGGCTTTGGGTATTCCTTAAAGCTTTCTCTTTCCATTTTGAATATTTTAAATGTGAGTTATTAATCCGATGACACGAAACTACGGTTTTAAAAACCAAGCACATGCCGAGCGCGGCAGCCATTTTTGTAGAATGTTGGTGACCCGAGGACCCGGTCACTAAAATATGCGTGCATAAATCTGCATGCCAAATCGTGACACAAAAAATAATAAAAACGAGAAAAACGAAGCCGGAACCTTACCTCATGCGCGCTATGCGCATGAGTAATAAAAATTAGCGATAGTAGTTTCAAATGACGTTTCGATGACTTAAGCTGCGTTCACATTAAAGCCGAAACATGTTTAGAGTAAACATGTTTCAACTAAACATGTTTCGCGTAAACGTGTTTGTTCTGGCATTGTTCACATCAGATGTCGGTTTCAAACACGTTTCATGCATGGTTGAATCATTTATGCTGTTTTGCGATGCGGTACGCTTAAAACCATTCTCATTCAGTTTTGCGGCAATGTTCTCCCATATGTTTTGTTTCCTTCCCATTACCGCTAATTGTCGTTGTATTTCCTCGTCTGCCGATACTTCGACTAGACATTTGGCTTCATAAAAGCTCCAATTTTGGTTCTTTTGCACACTCGTGTCTTCTCCGCATCCATCCGCCATTTTGAATGTGTTCAGTCTGATCATGATTGAAACTACCTCGTGAGGTAGTTTCAATCATGATCAGACTAATCATGTTTCAATCATGATTCGCGCAATGCACTGCCTGATGTGAACACTTTTTATGATGAAACATGTTTCATTCGTGATCAGACTAATCATGTTTCGACCTAGTGTGAACACAGCTTTACTCGTCATTTTCAAATTCGTGGAAGGTAGATACAAAAATAGGAAAATTAAAAACACAACACATAAATTTTTCATTTTTGCCAAAAGAAAGGACTAAATTTCAAACATTGCTTCCACTGCTGTGTACTGTTACAGTCAAAACTTCTTTATGGACACCCATTTGACGTGGCTCGATCGGTTTTGCCGATAATCGTCCAGTTCAGAACATGAAATACAACGATGTGGCAAGAAAACCATGAAGGTCGAGTGTTGCTCTTTTGCAAGATTTAGACTGAAGTTCAAAATGAAGTGAGTTTTATCGAAATCGGAGTTACCATATAGCAACATGGTGATGTCGTTGCTATTTTTACATATCGTCATTTCTTTTTAATTCAAAACGTTCATTTTTAAAAATGTCCACGGAATTTGTAGTTGATATAATTGTGTTTAGGTATACTGATTTAAAATAATTTAAATGAGAGCGTTTTGGAGAAAGATATGGGAACTGCTGGAATTGACTGATACAGAAATATATAGAGAATAGAGTGAATATGTAGCAAAAATATCTGTTTAAAAAGGAGTCACCAACCATAAAAAAAAAATCATTACAGTTAACGAAATGGCAACCGAATAACGTTTGTTTTTAGATTCGTTCCTTATAGCCCGGGTTCGATACATGACGTAGTGTGACATTTTTGCATGCGCAGCGAATTCCACGTCCCGCTGTTTCAATTAATTGTCGCATATACATATTTATAACTCTAAGTTTTGCGTTGTGCCAAAAAGCTTATATTTAATCCTAATTAACTGCCAAGAGTGCAAAAGAACAAAATTCAAGAAAAATCCCAAATTTCATTTTGTAAAACATTGAAAAACTAATGGTACCATGAAAAAGTACTGCTGAAGAGGTTTCATTTGAATGGTCACACCATAGGATTTCATCCACAGACTCAAAAGTCAGAACTACACAACATGTCTCCATAATTGACTCTGGCAGTGAAAGAGTTAAGCAGCCAAGGTAGAAATATATGTAAATATTTATCACCATTACTGTATTCAAGTCTATTTCCGCCTCTTTTATAGGTCGGTTTGGCTGTTGGAGACATCGAGTCAACTCAGAGAACAGCATCTTTACGAGCGTTAATAGATCAAACGCTATTGGTTCAGAGCTTTATGAAAAGCTACCCAAAGTTTATTTTACGACGCGTTCACACAAGAGTTTATGAAATCAAACCAAACCGCAATACATTCTTTAAAAGGTGAGCATGTAGCGGTCGTTACATGAACTGTGTATTGTAATTGTAATTAATTTAAACTGAGGTAGTAATTGAAGGGCCAAATGGAATACTATGCTAAGTGGAAAATTCCAAAACAAGGGTCGGAGTCGAACCATTCCATGTCAAATTTTATGCCTTGTTTTGTTTTTCTCGCTCTGGTTTGCCTCATTTTAGGCATGTGACCTACAAGTTAACTGCAAGACATCGTTCAGAATATTTTTGTGCTAGTTTTTCCGGCGTTTTAGAGAAATAACGCATGGAAAAGGAACACTAACTAAAATAAACCACCTGAAACAGCAGAGTTCTGGCCCTCTAGTGCTCTGACTGTACAATCCGACCGTAGTTCCTTCAAAAACTGCAGCTAGAAGTTTAACGACGCCATTGCAAAAAGCAAATTGGCCGTGAGAATATGCGACCGCAATACTCCTGACCCGCGCCAACGACCTGAACGAACATAACGTTATTTAACGCGAGCGTATCGATGGCGTTCGCCACTTGCAACAACATGGCTGAACAGCGAACAGCTCAGTGGTTGAGCGCTGGTTTAAGCCATGTTTAAGGCCCGCTCGGCGATGGAAGGACATCATGAAGTCCGGAAATCCTTAAATCTCTAGCACCTCTCAAAGAAACGAGTCGTGTTTCTTGTCATACCTTGTGTCCAAAGCGCCATTCAGCGCTCGTGGTGAAAAATGGACGTTGGTGGACAAGTACGAGCCGGCGGGAAAGTCTGCAATCATTTCGGATCAAAAAGGGACAACATTGTGAGTTGTGGCCCATTTGCCATCCCGTGCCGTGGTCGAAATGCCCGATATCCGAAGTGCTTCCAGACTTATAATATTTTGCTATAATTTTTGGAGCGGGAACTCCATTTCGGATTTGCCATAGAATTTCCCGACATGCTCTGCGACAGTGGCAGAGAGGCCCGCTATGCGTGTTCGGGCACTTAAAATACAGCTTTGGGCAGCTCGAAGTAAGTCCTTGCAAGGCAAGCAAAGGCTATGAGCCGGCAGCGGAGAATCGGGAGCGCTTCCTAGGAGGTCCGCAAAGAAGATAGTGCGAAACTAAGTGGCTGACTATTGGCGATAAAATGAAGCGGTTTTGAGGGAACGAACTTCGGTTCGGATTGTTTTTTTTTTCTTGAGCGGGATTTAGCGGCACAGACCCAAACTTGTCCATCTGAACTTGTGCTTTTTCCGTGCTTTTCCAAACACTAACCCTAAGCCAAAACTTAACCCTAACCCTGACCGACTCGCGCACTTTTCAAGTGAAACGAACATTAAAAGCAGTGAAACCAACAACTTGAGCGGTTAAAAAGCAGTGAAAACAGTAATCCCAAGAGGAATCAAGTACACAAAGACAAAGTGCTGTAGTGTTCGAGTTTTATTAGCCGACAGCATTTTTGGACCGTTTTTTTTTCTAGAAAAAGAAGCACAAAACCAGCGAAAAACATCCCACTTAGCATAGTATTCCAATTGCCCCTTCAATTAGCTACTGTACGCTGTGTTACTTACTTAGTATAGTTATAGTACCTTAATGAAAACACCGTGATCCGGTTTAAAATAAGTCGTCTCTTACTACTATATGAGACATTTACTCTGCTACAAAACGGTTTCGGTCCCAGGTTGCATGCAAAGAACTTCAAACAGATACAATATGATATGGTTTGTGAACACAGTCGAACTTCCATAGTATGAACACCACAGGTACGGACCCAAGTGTCCGTATTACGACGGTGTCTGGTTTATAAGAGGTGGAGTTAATATATGAAATTAGGTTTCTTCCAGACCAAGTGAAGTGTCCGTAATAATAATATATATAGATAGGCTGAGCCTAACAGCGTCGCTCTATGAACAAGCTTAACTAAGGTGAAACTTAACTAAGGTGAAACTTGACTAAGGTGAAAGGTCGGAAGCACAAGAATTAAGATTGACGAAGGCTATTTTTCAATTTTAGCAATTCTCAAAAATAGTACGAACTTATTACGCGACCGTCTGCACAGTACATTTTTATAGACCGTACAAAAGTTCACAAAAACAACTTTATCTCCGTCTAGAATAACTAGTACGACTACTTTCCGAATAAAATACACTTGTTGCTTGTCACAAATTGCCCGAGAACCTGATTTGAAAATCAAAATTGCAAAAATACACAAACATATTTGCATAAGGCGATGCGAGTGAAGATAGAACTGTACTATAAAATCAAAGTCTTGTTTTGTTTACATAAAATCGCTTTTCAATCTATCTACTGAATGAACAAACACATAGAAATGGACAACACAATCTTCTTTCGAACAAATTTATTCAAATCTCCATTTATAATAGTTTACGTTTAAAAGGAAAACGCGTACCTCAAGCTTTCTTCGATAAAATTCAAGAAATCGATACAACTGAATGTAAGCACGTTTTAAAATCAATTTTTCAAAACTAACAATAACCTTTAAGTCCCTCGCTTGCTTGGAAATTCAAATCTCCGCTTCCGGTTCTGAAATCCGTAAAAAACAAACATCTTCCGCATTGATAAAAACGTCAGTAATACATGAAGTTCCTCGAAGCAAGATTTTATCCCTGAAAGCTCGTCTTTTTCCACTAAAGCGGCTTCTGAGTATTCCTTAATTAGAATCCTTGTCTTGAGTAGCAAACCGCGAAATATTCAGGGAAATATTAACGTCTTTAAAACGGTTTTCTCCGCTTAGTAAATTCACAGCAAAACAGCAAATGTTTTTCCAGCTGACGTGAAATTTGGCCTTGTAACCGCGCGAAAAACAAAGCCTCGCTTTGGTTTCAACATGACGTCGTACGCGCATGTTTTGCGACGTCATACGCGCCCGAGAGCTAGTCCCGCGCGACTGCGGAGGGAGTCCGGCGGGCACACGCGCCCGCGAAACATTCCGCTAGCCATGACCATGAAAAATGACGGGCATAGGTTCTATGAGTATGGGGCTACGCGCGGGCCTTCGGCCCGCAGAGCTCCGCTAAAAAGATGCCCGTACCGTATTATAGAAGTGTCCGCAAAGCTTATTTTACGACTCGTTCACACAAGCGTTTACAAAATAAAACCAAACCGTAGTAACATGGCTATTTTAAGTCACCAGTAATTAGCATAATTAGTTAGTATAGTTATTGGCTACGGCCGCACTTGTTGAGTTAACTGGGTTATTTTTTTAGTAACCCGGTGAAATGGTGTTTGTGATAAAACAACCGAGTTTATTTTTCTGAGCGGCCGCACTTCAGAAGGTTGAACTTTGAACGTGAGAGATCATGTTGTCATTTGCTAGCGAGAGCTGCACAAAACAATACGATTAATGAGCGAAAACAATGCCTCTTCACGTGCATTTTACATATTGTTATTCCCTGCGAAACAACATCGTCAAATGATCAAATCATAGGTTTTGTGGAGAACATAAACACACGACGATTTTCCTTTCTCCATTTGAAATAGAAACTGGTCGTCCCTACGAAGGTCTACGAATTCAACAGGAAGCCAAAAATTACCGCGTATAAGCGAAGATGATTGACAGATCGGGAAAATTAACCTGCACCATAGTTAATAGAATAAACTGGTTATGAAACTCAGTCAGTCCTTTGTTATATGTTTTTGTTCTCCATTCCTGTTGTTCATTTGCCTTGACCCTGCACAAAACACAAAAGGTATTGAAATGCATATGAGCAACTGACCAGTAGAAACATTTGGGCTCACACGTTAAACAAAACAATGTGCAGGGTCACGGTTCGTTCAACATAAAACAAAGCAGCTTTGTACACTCTTTTTGAAATTTATTGAGCTTCATAACCAGTTTGTTCTATTAACTATTCCTGCACTAACTTCCTTTCCATGGGAACCGCTAACACGGTTAAAATTCGGTGAACGCCAAAAATACGCGGCCGCATCAGGAATTTTGTTAAACCAGTTAATTTTAATTAATTAATTGCAAATAACCGGGTTAACTACTGTAGTGCGGCCGCAGCCATTGTCACTTTAGTATAGTTGTCGTACAGCATGTGATATGATCTGCCATGTGCTTTATATGAATAAGAGTTGAGTTGTTTCTAAAAAAAAACATGGTGCCAGAAATGATTCGCGACTAGAATACCCGAAACACGCAAGCAAGAATCTGTAAGTAATCTAGCTGATTTAGCGACAAGATGGACGAAAGAAACTAAAGAGAAATGAGTGATTTAATCGGCTTTGAATTATCGAATTGGACTCCATTTCAAGTCGTGATATGTCAAAGGTTATTAAGTTTCAAACAAAATTGTGAATAGACCAATTCCGGTATATTCATACTTGGCTCCGAGGCTTAGGGGAATAAAACAAAAGAAATAAATTATTCATACCTGAACCTCGATGTGATTTCTTTTGTTTTATTCCCCTAAGCCTCGGAGCCAAGTATGAATTTTAATATATCGGAATTGGTCTATTACTCTTCGACGGTCGCCGAAACCCAGAATGCAAGCACTTACTCAAGTGGAGGGCAGTTTACGGATTGTATCTTTATAATACAAGTCATGCAACTAGAACGTGTAACAGCAAAACAAGCTGAGAATAATAATGGAAGCGGCTCGATGGACTTGTTAAACAGTCAAATGAAACAGTAAATCAATTTTACCTCGGAAGTTTGAAACAAAACATTACCGCCCCTAGAAATTTCGTACAGCATGTGTGAAGCAGACTGCTTATTCAAAATAGTAACTACCCAACAGATAGTTACCAAGAATTATCGCGTGATGCTCTCGTGTTTGGAGTTGATTCCGGGGGGGGGGGGGGGGGGTACTCCCTATAATGGGCTATACGGGGATGCTCCGCCCGAAAGGGGTACCTTGTTGAGGCTGGAGGTATAGATCGTTTTCACTCACGTGACAAAAATCTTGACAACCGTTGCTACGCCGCCATATTGGTGGACCAAAGTGTAAACAAACCCGAGTCGCGTCCTCTTAATTTTACGGGTGCTGTGATCAATTGTTCGATGTGGAAGCAAAAGCGGTCGAGATAGGGGTATTTATTTCACTTGAGTACGTTCTGCAGTTATGAATCAAAGTAAAGAAGCCGACAAATTGCCGCAAGAGAGGCGATCGCGATGGATTTCTGCTATTAGTCGGGCAGAATCCTTACGGACGAGTTTTGAACGATAGTGTGTAAGCCAGATATTTTGTTTCAATTTTATGGACAAGCAGCTATAACAGGGATAGATATAATGTTGACTGGGTTTCATTAATACTCGGGAACGACACAAAAAAGAACAGGATAAAAGAAACGTCGAACAAGCGTCGCAGCGAGAACAGAGAGAGGAATAAAAAGGAACAAAAAAAGCCAAAGCGATTGTAGCCGAAAAAATCGCAGCAAAAAAAGCGAACTAAACCCGGAGGGCAAATGTCTGATATTGTGTTCGAGAACGAATCTCCAAAAGCTAAAACTAAGCCCCCAAGAATATTTCATGTCTTGCCCTACTGAAATATTTCATACGGTTTCGCCTTTCCTTTTACGCAAATTCGACCAAAATATTCTCGGCTGTTGTTTGCGCTCGTGCGATTTCCGTTTTTATGGCTTCGATACAGACCTAAAACTCCCTGATGAAGTCTACGATAGTTAAACGGAATATGTAGGAGAAATAAATAACTTTTGCAGCCTATAGTTCGCAATTGCTGCCCACTAGTCTCTTTCAAAATTCTCCACTCGCATGTACACAACTTGTGTACATGACTGAGTTTATCACTGAGCCGGGGTGTTGTCTATGCTGTCTATGCTTCTTGATCAGTTCCAAACAAACACTCGCCATATAATTTGAAAAGGATTCTGCTTGCCCAGCCTTACAACCTAGGCAATGAGCAGACGAAACTGTTCCTTCTCTTTCCGTGTTGGGATTAAAATCGAGATTTTGAGTCATCGCTGGAAATGTCTCACCTTCGCTAAACAAACTTGTCTGTAGCAATGATTTGGCTTTGTAGTACGCTAACTATAAATACGGACACTGTTTTATTATAAGCTCCTAGTGTAGGCATCAGAAAGTTTTAAACTGCTAGTGGGTGTAAAGGCTGTTGATTCAACTGTTTGAATATGAGACAAGCAGTCCGGCTCGAATAAATATCGACATGGGATGGATTCTAATTGCCGAGATTTTTTCCAAATAACGCTGCTTAACTCGCGATTCCAACTTCTAAGCATATTCCGAAATAGGAAAGAACAAGTCAAATAAAGATTTTCCCCAGACTTTGCTTCACATCTCGAAGTATTCATTTCTAAAATGCGACAGCTGTAGATATGACTTGCATTGCACCCTATTACTGCTATTACGCAATCGAAAGTGGTCCACCAATATGGCGGCGGATCTGTCGTGACGTCACGTGAAAACGATCTATATGAAAGGGTAGGGATTTCACGAGTTGAAGTATATGAAAGGATAGGGATTTAACGAAGAATAGGAAAGGGTAGCGAAAACACGAGTTGAAGCATAAAAAAAGGTAGGGAAAACTGCCATTTAAGTATTATAAAAACGGTCGTTCAAAATATATCAAACAGACGCACGTAAAGGGTAAATGAAAGGGGTATCATTTTCAATGAAAGGTATATGAAAGGGGTACCTTTTCTGTCAAAAACGCAGGGGCGTAGCTACCTGTACGCACGTACGCACGTGCGTACCTGAAAAAGTGGAAAAAAAAGAAAGATTTGGGACTTGAGGGTGGGGGGAGGAGGTAGGAGGAGTGTTTGAAAACAGTGATCGTGCGTACCTCTGAAAAATTCCTGGCTACGCCCCTGAAACGGTATATGAAAGGGTAAGGGTTTGGACTTTGGGGCGGAGCATCCCCGTACAAAACTTTGTTGAGTACCCCCCCCCCCCCCCCCCCCGGGGGGGGGGGGGGTGATTTAGACATTGTGCGAAAAAAATGTATTACTGAAGGAAACAAACTACCCTCCGGAAAGCTAGAGAAATCGCAAGCACAGAAGAAGCTACTAGAATGCAGTTAGAACGACCATGACGAACCCAAGCCAAATTAATTTCCTTAAAAGAAAAGGATTCGAGCAAGGGTAAAACCCAGCCACGGAAAAAGCCAGCAGAGAGACAGAGGCTAACAAGAGAAACAACACAGGCAAACTTGCATGTCCGACTAATAATACATATATTACAAGAATGAATTAATGTTAACCATCTTAGTTTTTTTAGGTTAATTGTCGCAATTGATAATTCAGCTACGTTTTCTTTTCTGAGATAAAAATAATGAAGAAAGGTATAGTTGACTTATCAATTGGTTTCGTTAATGTAAGTTTATATTCTCTTTTTAGTCTGCTTCACTTCAAGTATGCCACGGATTACTTTAACCAAAAAACATGCGTCAATAGTTTTAATAGTAAATTTTATTACTTCGTCAATCACGCACTCACTCAGCTTTTTCCATCCCTGACCCCAAAAATAGACCCCAAAATAATGGTCCAGTTTTGTGTAAAATGATGTAACCCTGTTGAATTCTTGTTGACCGGATGTTAAACGACGCGGCCAAATAAATTCACTATTGTTGTTTAGTCACCTAAGAACAAATGTTTAGCGTTTCAACATCATCCAACAGCATAGCCAAACCAGTTCAACATGTTTGAATTTAACAACGTTGACAGACGTTAGATCACGATGTTGAACTCGTTTGAACAAGGATTGACAATGCACTGAAACTATCGATACGTGGCTTTTGACTGCTGATGACTAGGATGTTAATGGATTGACACTTGACAAAATGGGGACTGCTATCGTAAAAACATCGCGTAAAATTACTGACTACTGTTTTCTCTCCCTTCGAGAACCAATGTGATATTATCGCTTTCCGGCGTGTTCTAGATGAGACGAGGTACTTAGTTACAATCTTGGGCCGCACTTTAACGCGAAAACATAAAATCCCAGTGAGTGACATCGCTCCTAACACCTCTTTTAATCTCACAGGTTTGCCCTTGCTGGAAGTCATCTCACCGATCAAGATTTCATGGACAAGCTTCTCAATCACAGATCTGGAACGTCCAACTCAGAGGAGGACTGGTACAGTCATGAGCAGATGAGGCAGGAAAGACAAGAGGAAACCATCCTCAAACTACAGGCCACTGTAGAAGCACAAGGAAAAATTCTCAAGGCGATGGCAGATAGACTGAAAATTACAGAATACGACTGAATAACTTAGAGGAGGACTGGCACAGCCATGAGCAGATGAGGCAGGAAAGACAAGGGGAAACCATCCTCAAACTACAGGCCACTGTAGAAGCACAAGGAAAAATTCTCAAGGCGATGGCAGATAGACTGAAAATTACAGAATACGACTGAATAATATTTGAACATTTTGATGTAATTCTTGAAAGGACTAGAAATTCGCAGAGTCTTGCGAAGTTAATAGTCAGATAACTTGGCAATTTTTTGGTGTTACGGAAATCAGCGTCACCTTTGGTTGGTTAACAATATATTGTGGTTTTTAGTGTCCTTTCGATCTTTCGTGCAAGTCATTAGCATTTCTACCGATAGCTGAAAAATAACTATATTATAATTATAAGATCTGAAAACCATTCCGCCTTGACTATTACATGTTTCAAGGGGGATATTTTAATGAAATCTAGGTAATTACTAAGTCGTAAACGAGCCACAGGTGACCCACATAGCAGGAGCTTAACCCGGTTTAGTCGGTTTCTGTGGCATGTAGCAATTGACAGTAGTGATGCTACGTCCCCCTGGATGGGATACCAGTCCATCGCGAGGTTGCCCATAACATTATGTCACCGATACCCATTTATACACCCGGGTGGAAAGACAGTGATGAGTAAAGTTTCTTGTCCGTGGAAACAATGCGAAAGTAGCTAGAGTAGAGACCAATTACACAACTTTAACTAACACTTCTGGTAACTAAACTTTATTCATGTTTGCTTACCCAAAAATATATTACTCGTAAATATTTATTTGTCTTATGCTGGTCTTATGCTTTACCTCTAGATACAAACCTATTGATTTAAAACCAATTACAAACTGTCCACAAAACAAGTTATACCAAACATCAATAGGCCCTAACAAAAAGTGTGAGTGAAGAGTAACTTATGATAGACTAAATGTTGTTTTTAAAATTGCCATAACTTGATACAGGGATATTGAACCAGATTTTTTTAGAGAATGGATGCCGGGTCCCCTGTTACATATATATGTGGACCTTGTTCACTCCAACGCCGGCTTAACCACGTTTAAATGCTGTTTAGTTTTAGAAAAATATCTCCCGTGATAATAGATGCTTTATAAAATAAACAATAGCCTCACTGTTCTACATCGTCGTTAAATAACTTTTGCTCTGCGAAAACATCTCAAAATGAAAGAAAATCTTAAGCTTATTTTCTGTTTCGGGAAGAGCAATAAATACAAAACCTATATCTCTTGATCAGCCGCTGTAGCTGCCCCGCCTTTATTCCCTGTCTTTCATCATCATCATCATCATCATCATCATCATCATCATCATCATCATCATCATAATAATAATACATTCTGCGAAAACCGTTGATGCGCCGGTAGCCTAATGAGTCCGGCAATAAGCTCAGAAACAAAATTAGTGATCATCTCATAACCATTTGAAATGTTACCTCTTGTTTGAGAAGAATTGAACATGGAACAGCAATGCAAAGCCGATAAGGACGATAATCGCTTTAAGAAACGTTATCAATACTGGCGACGACGGTAACACAGCCGTCAGTTAATAAACGCCAATGTTCCTGCAGTCTGCTGCACTCAGCCGTCACCTTAAACGTTGTATCTCGCAGGAGAATTAATTTCCTTTTAAGGATGAGATGATCTTGTCCACAAATGTCCACAGCAAACTGATAGACTGCAGCTTAATTGCACAGTTTTGGGTTGTGAATTGTTCTAAAAAAAGATTAAGCTTTTTAAAAGCAGAAAAGGTGGATATAGTTTTTATCTATACTGAACATACGTTTTCGTTAGACTAAATGAGCCGGCTAAACATAATAAAATAGAATATAAAACATTGTTACATGATTTCAAAGAGGGAGACAAAGCACAAAGTTGACCAATATTTCTTATTGTTCAAAATATACTATCTGTAGTAGCTTAAAATACAAGTTTATTTTTTACTTCAACAATTGAATTTGGAAACGTGACATGGATAACAATGTTTAGCAAAATACAGCAAATAGGCACGTAGTTAGTGGATGGCTTCCGAGCTTTCAAAACAGTAACCATAGTGATAAGCTTAATCTATCACTTTTCTATCATCTTGCCAATATTGTAGAGAAAAGTGTCATCGTCTCAAATTCTGATATTGATAGATGTCGCTTTTCAGTACGTGATATCGAGTTTGGTCGGCTTAATCAAAAGTGCCATATAAATAATTGCGGTGATTGATTGATCCCTTGTGAAGCTGATGCGTATAATTTTTTTCCGAAGGATATCGGCGAAGGTTGAGAGTATCCTTAAGAAGCATCCCTAAAATTTGATCAGTAAGATATTCTGCCCAATATCATAAGTTTTTAATACATGAATATTGTATTGACACTGGATTCTCCCGGGGGGACTTCAACATAAAATTGACTTGGAACCAGAACCCGTGTTGTGCGTGTTCTCATATTAATGTAGATAAACAATTTAAAATGCAATGGAAATTAAGGGCAGGTTTAATGCCATTAAACCTGCCCTTAATTACCGTTGTGCTAGCCTTGCATTTTAAATGGTTTATCTACACTTTGGGTGACGTCTAGTACTCGTAGGAAAGAAAGTTACCACTATTTATCGCCAGTGTTGAGTGGTCCTCTCCATTTAAACGTTTTAGGTAGCAATTCTTTGTAAAAAGTTGTTCCGGTCAGCATAATTTTCTTTGGCTTATTACCCTAAAAGGTAACAGAATGACTCTGAAAGTGGATATTTTCCATTCAAACAAAATGCAACCTATAGTGGCACCAAATCCGACCCCACCCCCCCAGTGGATTGAAAAACCACCATCCCCATTTTTAAAGCGTGAGGTGGTCTATTATTTTCACACAGAGAAGAAATCTAGCACGATCTTAATTTGAGAAAAAATCATTTTCTCGGTAATCATTTTTTTTCTGACATTCAAATAGGCACATGACATGCAAAGTTAATTGATGCGACTGAATAATCATGATAATCATAATACATCATTGTATTTGCATGTTAGGTCATTTTGATTAAAATTTGCTATGATCTAATGATCTTAACCCAGCTGTTTCTCGACGCAATCTAATGAGTGTCGAACTTGCTATAACTTCGTGATCAGCAGCTTGATGTCGACATATCGCTCTATTATTGGCAGCAATGGGAAAGGTTTGTGACTTGATTTATAATGTTCATTGTAGATCGTTGAAGCAAACAACTAAGTTCGTGGCTAGACCGACGGCGAATTAATCTTGTATTACTTTCTCCTCTATTTGACTTTTTATTACGCGTTCAGAACACTTGTTAAGACATGAAAACGCGCAGTTTCGACCGTTTTGTGAAAACAGCTGTTTACTGGTGAGTAAAAGATTCAACCGTTTAAGTCATATAGGTAACTGATACACATTTACGTCTATAGCTTCATTAAAACACGAAAAGAAACAGAGTGTTAAACGAAATTTCCAGCAATATCGACTCAGAGAATTAATTATTTCATTATTTTCATGCAACAAAATTAAAAGTGGTTTCTAAAATAAAAAAAAATAAATGATGTTACAGAAACCTTCTACCTTACAGTCCTGATGAACTTATGTTTTAAATGCGAAGAATAAAAAGATCAATTTAAGCCACTGACGAAATATATAATGCGCTCACAAATTGTAATTAATTTCTCTGCACGTCCTTACCAACTGCACGAAATAGCAGCGATGCCGGAGTCGTGAAGCACTGACGGAAGTTGTGTGACGCACGAACAAATTTTTAACAAACTCGTGTTGTAGTAAACTTTATTTGGCTTTAAAATTTGTGCGGATATTTGTCCTTCGACATTAGTTTATTCCTCGAAGCTTACATCAACACTCTCGAAAAACTGTTCTTTTTTTTGAACCGATACTGTCCACAGATAAATATTCATACATATTTTCGCGCCAAATAATGTTTTTTGTTTATAATATCTTATATTTTAATAGTATTCCTATACTTATGTATATATTATTTGAATATGAATACAACTGTATATGAAAATCATATATGTGTACTGCGGATGAAACATGAGTGAAATGTTTCATCCGCAGTACACATATATTTCATGTTTCAAATGTTTCATGTTTCATCCGCAGTACACATATATGATTTTCATATACAGCTGTTTCGAGAAAGGTTGTCGGAAAAAAGCGAAGAGTTGCACGCGCAGGCTCCTGGCACGAGACAATCCCGAAAAATAATATGGGATATGATCAATGAATTTCAATAAGTCAAATAAAGTAAATACATGAAACCCGCGATGCCTCGTCCGTACAGGGACGATCTTAGATGGCGGCCATTGGGATAAATGAGTTTTTAAGATATGGCGTGGATAGAGCATTGCACCGGTATCGCAAGGTCATGGGTTCGAATCCCGTTCAAGCGTGAATTTTTTTTCAGGTTGCTTTTCAACTGCTTAAGTTAATAGCTCACTGCGAGGATCAAATTTCACTCTCGTATATATTATTCTGTACATTTTATTCATATTTCTCTATTTTTTTTGGGGGAGAGATACGCTCGATAGGGTTAACCTCAGGTATCTCCTTTTCATTGTATATCAATGAATAAAGTATCATTAAGTAATGATCCGCATAAGAAGGATAGCGCTGAACGGCAATGGAATGTCAAACACGATGGAATGTCAAGATTTTTCATTGTTACAACTAGTGATCTCATTGGCCTAGACTCAAAAACCGCTAAAACGTTAAGGTTCAAGGTGCATTTTGTCTAATTTTTTTAAGGTTTCAAGTAATTTGAGACCCAATCGCACAACATACAATTTTTAAAAGAAATTGTATTTGGGGAACTTCAACAAAGAAGCAAAATTATTAGCTATTGTCTTCTGCTATTCTAATTGCAATTGGTTAAGCACGAACTTTTCCTAAAATTTATTTGACGCAAATGGATTTTCTTTATTTTTATAATGAAATATAATTATTAACCATCAGCTCCTCCTCTATTCTTGAAATAAAAGATATTCTATGTGGGAAAGAGCTAATGCCGCAGAACAATGAAGTTTGCTATCGTTCTTATGTGGAACAATACTTAAAATCGCATTAAAAAGTGATAGGAAAGGATGCAGTCAAAGTACATGTATAGATTAATAAAATGCTACAAGATCTGGGACAAGTGAACTATCCACAGCAGCAAATTTACAAGAGAACGTTTAATTCAGCAGTAAAAATGACTGATGACAGGTATGTCGGCCATGTTGTCAAATATTGGCCATTTAATTTGTCGAACCACGTAAAGACTTACTTGAAGAAATGCCTTGCCACATTCTACAAACTGACAATTTGATTCTCTGTCGCCGTGGCTTTTCTTTTTTCAGATCGTCCCAAGCCTTCGTCTGGAAGTACACAACGTAGTAACACGTCCCTTTCCAAAGTCGAACCGTGGATTGACAACGATTCTCTCGAACTCGTCCCCAACCCTGGAAGCGGCAAAGTTACACTGAAAAAAATCATTCACCATCCAATTTCTCCTGAAGATGAAGTTCGAGTCTTCAAACCAGCGCAAAGTGGCTTGCCCCTGCATATAATTAACAATACCAGTGAAGGTATGGAGAATTTGAATGCAATGGACAGTGAAGGTCTCTCATTTCTTCATCGAGCTGTTCGTACTAATAATATCCAGGCAGTCAGAACTTTGTTGGATAATGGCGCAGATATAAACTCAAAAGGCAAAGATGGATTCACGCCTCTCCTTGCTGCTGTTAGGTATGTTGTATTGGCTTACTGTACTTCGCTAAACGAAACGGAACCGAACGAAACGAAATGGGAAATCCGTACTTTGCGAAATACGAACTTTGCGAAATGAATATCTGCACTTTGCAAAATGAAAATCTGTACTTTGCAAAATGGAAAACTGCACAGCTGTGCCAAGTGAAAATATGACAAAAGAGAAAGAGAATCACTGTCTATATTTTCTCAAGGCCAACATAATGACTGTAAACAGGCAGGAACGGGAAATCATAGAATGAAGAATAAGGAATTGAACGGGGTAAGGGCGAAAAATTCCAGACTAGGGTGGTGTTACGAAAAATGTTATCCAAGCCGGTGACAATAACAACTAAAACTCAATTCGCTAAAAAAATTCACAGGAAAAAATACATTGTTAAACCTGACTCGTCCCCAGTCGTCTCTCAATTAACGAGAGAAACGCTGCCGAGAGGACTCTGCGTGAGAGGTGACGGTGATGACCGTTCGATTTCATTCGATTCATTCTAATTAGATTTGGTTCGGGCAATCGAACTCACGAAAAAGTGTTGTTTTCGATTTCGTTCGATGGCCGCACTGCATCGAACTCTTTCGTTCGATTGAGTTTGATTGAGTTCGATTGAATTCGATGGAAAGTTTGTTCGATTTCGTTCGATGTGATGCCGGGCCTGACAGGTACTGCGCGAATGCCGTGTCGCTAGGTCGTGGAGAAAAAAAAGATACTCGCGGTTGGGGAGGCTTAGCAGTCAATGATCACACTGCACTGATCGTGAAGACTAAACTTAACATTTGCATCGATTCTCATCTACTTATGCGTTCAAACTAAGTTTATAGACAATGATTTGGAATCCTCAATTAAAAATCACATGGGCGTGTTGCGCCGTGACTTTCGCGTCACACATTTGAAGCGTCACGTTACCGAACCGGATAAACGTAGGATCGATCCAAACAGGCTGTTATGTAGTCTAAAAACCAAACCGTCAAAACATCACATGGCGGATAACTGAGTCATGTTTGGTTGCACAACTAATTGCTTACATTTTTTTATATAAGATTCCAGAGAGCTGAGATTATGAAACTTTTTCTTGAAAGAGAAGCCGACCCACTGCTACCAAACGATAACGGAATGACACCATTGCATTTAGCTGCACGTAGAGGCCTCATAGAGATGTGCAGCGTTCTACTTAAGGACTCACGGGTGAAGAACAATTTGAACGAAGGAATGTTTACGCCGTTCTTTATGGCCTGTTGGAATGGAAATCGAGAAGTGTGCGAGTTGTTCTTGAGAAATGGAGCCGACATCAGTTCCAAGTTAACAACCGGACAAAATCCTCTTCATTTTGTATCTTTTTCAGGGCATGAAAAAGTTTGTGAACTCCTTATCGACACAGGTAATCTTCTATCTCTGTAAAAGACGGATAT
This sequence comes from Dendrophyllia cribrosa, assembly GCA_024195265.1. Lineage (NCBI taxonomy): Eukaryota > Metazoa > Cnidaria > Anthozoa > Scleractinia > Dendrophylliidae > Dendrophyllia > Dendrophyllia cribrosa. The sequence continues at coordinate 51,263,897 of JAJLRJ010000004.1, forward strand.
GGCGGACGCAATCTTTGTAGTCCGATTAAAGGAGTATTTATTGGTGTTGCGGAAAGTTAATTGTTGGTAAGCTTAACTGTTTTGTGGGGTGGATATTGTTCATTGTCTTTTGAATGTTTTAGTTTTACGTCATTTGGTGATCACAACATCGATCCGCAACACTAAGAAACAGCCGATTAACGCTCGGACGAACAAGCAAACTTATACAAGGGGTGGGGTGGGATCGTTGCACCCCTCCTGGTTTTTAATGTGTTACAATATTTTTATTAAATACATAAAATGGATAACCCTGACGTGTTCTACAACAGTAGGTTCATATATTATCGGTTATGGCGCTGCTGTTGTGGAAAGCTATATGGACACCACTATACGGGTAAAATTATAAATATTTAAGGTTGGTCTTGAGCTAGTCTCCCCGAACTTAGAAGCACTCGTATTTTCAATATAATTAATACTAGCGGGACCTGTGGAACGTCCACGGCAAAAGAGCTTGTCGCGATGTGGATAGCTCAAAATAAAATAACTTACACGTTTATATATAAAGTACCCCACCATTCTCTTGTCCACTCTGCCCTTCTATACCCGATTTGTTTTGTTCTGTATACTTTTTTGTTCTCTACCTCTCATCTCTTCCCCCTTTTCCCCTCTCTGCCCCTCTCGCCCCCCCCCCCCCCCCCCCCCCCCCCCGCCCTCCCAAGTCCCTAGGCCTTTCTATTTTCTGATATGTCCTTCAACGTACCTAATAAACGAATTTTCTACTTCTTGCGAGTCTTGAACCGACGACGTGTATGTCTCGCCTCGGTCAAATAAACCGCGTCAAGCATGTCTTTGACAAACGTACCCTTTTAATAATTATAAACTCTTTAGTTTTTAGCAAATTATTTTATTGTTCAAACGTCTGGGCGAATACATCTAAGCGTAATATAAATGAACTGCAAGCTGTGCAGAACTTTGCTTGCCGCATTGTGAGCGGCGCGCGCAAATACGACCATATTACGCCTCTCCTTAAGGAGCTCAATTGGCTCCCTATAGCAAGCCAGCTATATTAATTATAGAAGCGCCACGATGGCTTTTAAATGTATGACGGGCAATGCTCCTGAATACCTGTCCTCAAAATTTATTAAGCGAGCAGAAGTGAGCGATCGTAGCACCATAAAACTCACATATGTTGAACATTCCACTTTTTAAAACCGCTAGCGTCCATAAAACTTTTTATTATAGAATAGTTACTTTATGGAATAGGTGGTTTTCATGTTACGTCATCGCCGCCATGCTGGTGGACATAAACAATAGTTCTCTCGTTAGCTTCTTTTGTTCGTCCACCAGCATTTGTTCGTTTCACTATTGTTATCTATGTCTCTAGAGATTGGTTGCAAACCACCTATACCTTAGAATGCTCTCTGAAATTGTGCAATTCAGTAACTGATTTTAATATATATAGATAGGCTGAGCCTAACAGCGTCGCTTTCTGAACAAGCTTAACTAAGGTGAAACTTAACTAAGGTGAAAGGTCGGGAGCACAAGAATTAAGATTGACGACCGGGCTATTTTTAATTTCAATTTTAGCAATTCTCAAAAACAGTATTACGCGACCGTCTGCACAGTACAGACTGTACAAAAGTTTACAAAAACAACTTTTTCTCCGTCAAGAATAACTAGTACGACTACTTTCCCAATAAAATACACTTGTCGGCTTGTCAAAAATAGACCATTTTACAGTTGTGTGCTTAGTACCCTGGCCTTTGAGTAAAAATGAGGCTGGAGTTGACTTTGTTTTGATAGAAACCTTCCAGCTTTTCATATGTAAATCAACATGTTAGTTAGCATAAGAACAACATGATTTACATATGAAAAGAAGGAAGGTTTCTATCAAGACAAGGTCAACTCCAGCCTCATTTCTACACAAAGGCCAGGATACTAAGTAGGCAACTGTTAATTGGTCTATTGCCCGAGAAACTGATTTGGAAATCAAAATTGCAAAAATACACAGACATATTTGCATAAGGCGACGCGAGTGAAGATAGAACTATAAAATCCAAGTCTTGTTTTGTTTACATAAAATCGCTTTTCAATCTATGTTATGAATGAACAAACACATAAAAATTGACAACACAATCTTCTTTCGAAAAATTGTATTCAAATCTCCATTCAGTAGTTTATGTTTAAAAGCAAAACGCGTACCATTTATAGCGCATCGAGTTCGAGCTGCCTTCCGATGAAATTCAAGAAATCGATACAACTGGATTTACAGTCAAACCGGATGTTCTTTTGCGGGCAACTTTGCAAATTTCCGCCGCAACATTGGTATTTTGATTGACAGTTTGCTTCGAGCAAGTTGGAAGTTGTGCGAGCAATTTGCAACTTTCGCGAGAAAGTTCCTATTTCAAACTTGCTGTCAGTTGCCGGATTTCTGAATTGAATGTACTTGGTTTGGTTACCTTGTAGTATTTCACAAACTCTACGATGTCAGGAGTAGAAACTGTTCGTTCCTTCCAGCCAGGTTTACCTGGAAAATACATCACGTGTTGTAAAAATCTGTTTACAATATTGGATACAGTTTGCCTTAATAATCCAATAATGCTTGCGATTTGTTCTTGTTTTACACCAGACGACCATTATTCTTTCTCTTTTCTCAACCGAGGTGGTATTATTGCGATGTACGTGAAACCAAGAAGGACGTGTTTTCACAATATTCGCAATTTGCAACTGACAACAAGTTTGAAATAGGAACTTGCTCGCGAAACTTCCAACTTGCTCGAAGCAAACTGTCAATCAAAATACCAATGTTGCGGCGGAAGTTTGCAAAGTTGCCCGCAAAAGAACATCCGGTTTGACTGTAAGCATAGTAAAAACGTATGAAGTTCCTCGAAGCAAGATTTTATCCCTGAAAGCTCTTCTTTTTTCACTAAAGCGGCTTCCGAGTATCCCTTAATTAGTATCCCTGTCTTGAGTAGCAAACCGCGAAAAATTCAGGGAAATAACGACTTTAATTTAAATGGGTTTCTCCGCTTAGTAAACACAGCAAAACAAAGTGTCTAGTTCCCAGCTGACGTGATATTCGGCCGTGTAACCGCGCGAAAAACAAAGCCTCTCTTTGGTTTCAAAATTACTAAGATCCCGGATGTTGTGCGGCGTCATACGCGCATGTTTTTTGCGACGTCATACGCGGCGGGCGGCGGGTGGAACACGGACCGACGCGCTCGCGAGACATTCCGCTAGCCATGACCATGAAAAATGACGGGCATATGTTCTTGGTTCTATGAGTATGGGGTTCCGCAACGGGCCTTCGGCCCGGGAAAGCTCCGCTAAAAATCGCCTGAGGACCAAACTACTAAAAGAATTATGGAACTCTTAAGAATTATATTTTTGTTATTTTTATTGTTATTAGTAGTCAATATTGTATATAAACATGATATTAGTTCATATTTGTTTTTATTGTAATTTTTATTGTAATTTTTTAGTAGTCAATAGTGTGTATAAACATAATCTTAGTTATATTTTTAATATCGTCTTTGAAAAGCCCCTTTGGGGAAAGTCAATAATGTATGTATATATGTATGTGTGTATTTAACAGTTATAGTACGAAAGCGAAGCGCTAGCCATATTGGTGTTCCCGTACAAAAGAATTTTAATTAACTTCTTTTGTTAGGAACACCAACATGGCTGCCATGGCCTTTGTCATTTGAGTCCCACGGGACTGAAGGTCACGTGAGTGAAAACGCTCTATATCGCCGGATACTTAGCCGAGGAGGCCGTAGGCCGAGTTGGCTAAAATCAGGCGATATTGCGCAAGCTTGAGCACTATAACTGTTTATAATTCAACACATTGATAACAAATTACAATTTCCAGAAAAAAAACCATTGAAATATACAACCTTTTATTAAGTAAAAAGGCTTACAACAATATTTTCACCTCGCCGGCCACTTCTTACACAACAAGCAGCGAATGCCGAAAATTTTGCAAAGCTAAAATTAATTTAGCATACACAATTTGATAGTTCCTACGAAGAGCTTTCGTCTACGTAAAGAACGGGACAGAGTAGCGACTACACGAATTAAAACACAGTAAAATGGCATAGAATTTCTTAGTTACAAGTGTTTCGTGTCTTAAAAAGTTCAATTCAGAATCAAAACAAATTGAACAAACACACGGCTACCTAAACATAGCGGCGAAAAGTCTGAAACAACTGCAGCGTGGACAGTATGTCTTACAAAAATTCACAGCTAAAAGATACAAGAAACCGTTAAAACATCGTTACCAGTAGTTGATGTGGCTTTTTAGTCCCTTCCATCAGCATCACTGAAATTTTCAAACATCGAAGTACGAGTTGAGTCGATCGCTGTTGTTTACAAACTTGCTCGTTTTAGTTCCTACAGCCGTTATGGCAAGATCGTTTAACTTTAATCCGCTTAAAACAAAGATCAGAAACTTTTCTGAGGAAGCATCAAGTCTATATCATATTCCAGAGGTGATTACTAAAGGCATTTTCCGAAAATTATGCTCCTTCATTCACTCCTTGTCGAACGGTTTAACTTTGAACCAGCTTTCATTTAGCTTGGCCAAGAAAAACTGCTACCGCGACAACGCACCGAAAATTTCGCTCCTTTTTTGTCCAATCATGTGATCAATAATTTTTCTATTTTCTTTTCTTCCTTTTTCTTTCTTTTCCATTTTTTATCTTTTTCTCCCAAAAAGCACGAAATTGCAGGCAGCGATCATTTTCACTTTCCTTCAAAATGCGAAATTTACCTCCATCGCTGGATATACGTCATGTAGACATAGCGTATATCGATAACTTGTTGACCATATTTGTGCATTGTATCAATGTGTTGAATTATAAGTATGTATGTATGTATGTATGTATGCATATCTTGATGCCTTATCTACTGAGTATTTACAATGTGACACAGATACAAATTCAATAAATAAATTTTCGGAATGATATATTTCTTATAGGAGTCCCGAACTCTCTAAACATGTTTCATGAGCTTATAAAGGTGTGATCGGTGAATAGTTCACAATAAAACAACTTACGCGCTTGACAAACTTTCTGGCCAACTGAGAACAGGTGAGTTTAGGGGGTGAACGGGCGCAGCTGGCGTTTTTTCGGGAGAAAGCGAGCGCTGATTTTTTTATTCGCGAAATCTTTGCACGCCATCTTGGATTTCGAGACTTCGCATAGATATTCATTTCACCTTCACAGAAACCAAAATATGTGTTAATAATGCCATCAGACTTAAAGCCAGTAGTAGTAAAATAGTTTTAAAGTCTATAACATTATCAACAGTTGTTAGCTATAGATAGTTATTATCTCGTTCTAATATGAAGTCCAGCTGATAATATTTCTTTTTTTTATAAAACAGCTTTCAAAACGCTGCCTAACCTAGATGCATTTCTGAATGAAAAAGACTCAGAAGGGTTTACTCCTCTTCACTTCGCCTGCAGCGGAGGCCATGAGAGAGTGGGGGAGTTATTGCTGCACCACGGCGCGGATCGTGAAGCTGTCAATTTGATAGAATCTGCGTCTCCACTTCATTTAGCAGCCAAACAGGGTCACCTGTCCATGGTTGAGCTTCTTATACTCTATGGTGCAGTCACTGACAGCAGGGATGGAAAGCTGAGAACACCATTACACAGGTAAAGTAGAATCAGGAATTACTGTTGCCGCCAGAGAACGAAACCGTACATTATAAATGTTATGCTGCGAAAATATTTCAGAAAATATTTTTGTTGGGTAGGTCAAGATGTAATTAAGTTATAGATTCTTGAATTGAAACATGAGAAAAAATGCCTTAACTGTGTAGTGGTAAGGAAACGAAGTCGAAAAATTATAATTGTGTTAATATGAATTCCTTAAAAGTTCTTATAAGCACGACGATTTGGGAAATACCCTACTGGTCAGTTTCACATCGTCATCACGGGATATGCCGAATACGTCTGTGTTGTATGATAGCTTTTAGGGCGTTTTTCCATTTCAGGTTCAGATTCAGATTCGTCTGTTCAGTTATATCTGCAACTTGCAGAACATGCCGTCATAGAAGCCATATCACCTTGTCATATCGAAACTATAAAAGTTATTGTGAGCACTATTTTAGCTCAACCAGAAACTTTCTTATAACCCAGAAATCTTATTGTTTTCCAACTCTTTTCCAGCGCTGCAGCGTTCAATCACAGTCGAATAGTAGAGATTCTGTTAGAATCTGGGGCTGATCTGGAAGCAAAGGATGTGTTGGAGATGACACCTCTTCTAGCAGCGGTGACTCATGGATCAGTCCAAGCTGTCAAGCTGTTGGTTGACCGCGGAGCTGACAAAACAGCAACAGATTCTTCACTAAACAGTGCTCTTCATTTGGCTATAATGTATAGAAAGCCTGAAATGGTGAAAGCATTGCTAGAATTGGACAACGATAGAGTTCTAGTACAAATGAAGGACAACGATTTGAAGACCGCGCTTCACCTGGCATGTGGACTGGAGACTAGTGAGGTATTTCACAATTATTCGATTATTCGTCGAAGGCGAACTAAATATTGATGTGTATTCGTCTCCGTTAATATTCACCAATATTAACTGAGTTGTTGCTAAAAAATGAATGGTTTAACTGCGAGGGCCTTAAAACAATTTGAGTATCCAGCCCTTACTCGCTCATTTTCCCATTTGGTACAACTCGTAAGTTAGAATTGAACGCGCGCACATTTTCCATACAAAGAAATTTCTCTTACTATCTTCTTGTTAATTAAGCCTTATTTAAACTTTAATTATTAATATGTTATTGAACTGACATCTAATTCTTAATTTCTATTTAAGATTTTGGAAATAATTTTGGAAAAAAGAGTTTGTATAAAAGGGAGTGATATAAACGAAAAGGTTCCTCTTCACATTGCGGCCGAAACTGGTTCACTAGATTGTGTACTTGCACTCTCTAAATACCAAGACTTCGCATCCGTTTTGAGCATAAGAGATGACACTGGAATGACTGCTCTTCATTTGGCAGCCAGCAATAAACACACGTAAGTTATGACAAGAATAGTCAATTCCACACTGACAATAATTCGCATGCTTTGTTGCATTATCCAGCATTATGCATTGCAGTACGGTGGTGTGGAGGCACGGTGGTTGGAGACATGTTTCTGGATCCGCTTTCATTTTGTTTTCGAAGGCATGTGTTGTGAGGAGCTGGCGCTTAAAGGGATGCTTGCATCCGCCTTGGCAGTAAAGTGGCGGGGTCGATGATCTTTTGTGAGACCCTGCCTGGCTAAAAGTATGCCATGCTGATGAGTCCTAACTAGGACGAAACAGCTGTCCATGGCTGCCACTGCCCGGGTGATATGGCTGTGCGCATGCGTAAGGTACTGGCCAGACCGCGGGGTTGGTGTTTGAGTGTGTCACTTGCTTTTTTCGTGTTTTACGATGTTTAAACCCACCTTGTTTTCCCCCTCCCTATCGGGGTGTGTAAATGGATACCATCTAAGCGGTCGATTGACAGACCTAGTCATGGGGTGGATTTATTATTTTAAAATATGTCATTACAGAAAGACCTGTGAGCTCCTTATTTCAAAAGGCGCTGACGTCACAGCTAAAGATAGAAACAATTGCACGGCTCTTCATTTTGCTGTCAAGGCGGGCTCATTAAAAACAGTCCAGGTTTTAACGGATTGGCTTTTGCCGAGTACATTGGAAGAGAAAGACCTCCATCAAAACACTGCACTTCACCTCGCCTGCAGATTCAATCATCCCAATGTGCTTCAGTTCCTGTTGGATAAAGGCGCTGACGTAACAGCCAGAAATGACAGGAAAATGACCTGCCTAGATGTAGCTATTGAGTGGGAAGCAGGGGATGTGGCAAAGACACTTGTAAAGCATCACAGGTAGGATTGATTATGTGTATCATGTCAAACTTTCAATGTTTTTCAGTGCAGATTAATGGGTCAAAAAGTTACAAACTAATTAAAGTAAACAATGACGGTTCGTCAGTCAAATGAAATAGAATGGGATTTGAGTCAATTCCATCCGGTCGTTTCTTAGGCATTTAATGACCTACAGTAACAACGGTATCTTTTCATAAGAGCGGCTAACTTTCAACGCTGATGGTTAGGCAGGTTTACTTGACCGCCCTGCTTTAACCCTTGGACACACAAGCAAACGTATTAATACCCCTAGGTTACATTTTTTAAATGAGTTTACCTGTAAAAGATAGCATGTGGTATGCTATACAAAATAAGGTTAATATTATGGGTAACGCAATGCCGGAGACCTTTTGACCTTTTTGACGTTTGATTTTATTCAAAATGGCGGAAATTGATTTATTTGTGCCACACTTGCAAAATATGATTCAATTTGACAATTTGTTGCTTTTGATAACAGTTTATATGTTTAAACCAATTGCAAGAAAAGCTGAAAACACGCTTTGTTATTGTTAAATGTCATATCTCATAACCATAGCAACCCCGCATTACAAAAAGGTGTCTCAGGGATAAAAATGACGGCAGGCGCTAGGAAGAAGTCCCCTTTAAAAAAAAATCGGGGAAAAACCTTACAAGGGAAATTCCTTAACCTGCCGCGGAGCCTCCTCCGGAGTTTTTTTCTTTGCTAATGTGCCCATGCTTTGCACTCCTCGCTTTTGCGCGCATGTTAGAATTGTTTCCAGCTTAGTTGAAAGTTGCCGTCTTTATTATTGGGTTAAATTGCGCAATGATTATTAGTATCAGAGTGTAAACCTAAAGTGAAGCTTTTCTATTTAGATGGGAAGAAGTACTTTTAGGCACGGAGTTTGGAAACGGTCCATTGCTGAAGTTAATAGAAAAACTACCGGATGTCGCAGAAGTTGTTCTTGATCAGTGTGTCACATACAGCCCCCTGCCTCCGTCGCATGAAGACTATTCCGTCAAGTTCAATATGAAGCATCTGGATCCAGACGTAAATTTAGATTGTGCTTATTTCTTTGCCCCTGCTTTCATGGCCAAATACAAGCGTGAAAAGCTGCTAAATCATGTTGTTACGCAAGTATTACTTCGACTAAAGTGGATGGTGCTCGGAAAGTTCGTTACCATCTTCAACACCCTTGCATTTGCAATTTTTGTCATTTTGTTCTCGTGTTTCATTGTGAAGGCAAGAGACAGAAGTACACTGTTATCCGACACAAAGAGTGAACAAATTAATCAGAAATCAAGCTTCGAGAGAGCAGCACCGATTGTAATATTTGCCTTCTTGATTTTTCAATTAATAAAGGAAATAATTCAACTTGTGTGGATGCGTTTGGCGTACGTTATGGATCTAACGAACTTGCTTGAGTTGGTGATGTATGGGACGGTATGTATTTTTATCCTTCCTCACGCACTTGGAAGAGAAGACCTCTACAGCATAAGAACGCAATGGAATGCCGGAATCGTTGGCTTACTTCTGTGTTACATAAATTTGACGTTGTATTTTCGTCGTTTTGGTGGACTTGGCTTGTACGTGACAATGTACGTCGAGGTACTTTGGACGTTTGTCAAAGTGATATGCACCTTCATAATTGTCTTGATAGGCTATTCGTTGGTATTTTATGTTTTGCTAAATCACCAGGTATGTAAGATGAATATATATATATATATATATATATATATTAGTTTTATTGTCTTCACCAAATTCATCCCTTTTCTCGGTAATTGCGGCACTTTCATTGAACATTCATACTTGAATAGTCTGCTGTAATGGCTCATTAATATATAATTAATAATAATTAGAGACTTATATAGCGCACATATCACAATGTCTCATGGCGCTTTACATGCACTTATGAGAATGAGATCGGACGTCAGCTTATGAAGGCGCCTCAGGCTGCCGCTATCAGTCCACTGTTGATCTCATCTCCCCCACCCCACCCATGAACAATGTATGGCACTGAGGGTGGTCACAGCCAGAGTTTTGTTACGTCCTCAGTGGTTCTTTTACGTCCCCATCGGAGACGGGACCGCCATTTCTACGTAGTCATCCGAGCCACGTGAAGGTCTAACCATTTGCAGATGTTATTGCAAAGGCAGCACCTTCGTCTTCAGTTATTTTAAGACCCTGAGTGTTGGTCCGGCCGGGATTCGATCCCGTCGATATCAATCAATGAAAACTAATCATTAATTGCCAATCAATATAATTAATATTAATTAATAATAATCCATTGATTGATATGGATTGATTCAACCAATCAATAAAAATCGATACTCACTCACCAGGTCTTTTTAATAGCAATAATAGTCAATAGCAATTAAATAATTGCTATTGATTATTATTGATTTTATAGACAATCGATAAATGATTGCACAACAGTAAAAACCCTTCACGGGATTTGGTAACGTGGCATTTACGTTAATAATAGAAAGACCTGGAAGCCTTGCGCGTAGCCTATACAAAAAGGATATACCAGTAAATACGTATTATGTTTTTGTTGTTTTGAGACTTTGAATCGGTTAAGTAATTAGCCGTGGATTAACGATACTTCATAATATACTGTATACCAGGACACTGAATATATTTTATTAAGATAATGTTTAACTCCAGTGATGCGTCGTTTTTGAAAATGTAAACCGAGATTTAAAAATTCAATCAATGACAATCAATTACAATCACTGAAAATCAATATTGGTCAATAAAAGTTAATGAAAATCAATAACAATCGATACCCTGATTTCTATTTATTTCCAATATCAATCAATTGATTGGTATTTATTAGAGCAGTTTTCAATTGAGTGTGAAAAGTAATTACACAATTGCTTTGGTTTTTCATTGCTACGCTTTGTGATTGGCTAAAAAATCTCGCGCCATTCTCGACCAATCAGAAGTAAAACCAAAACCAATCGTGACTTGCTCACACGCGTTTTCCCACGCTTGGCGCCGCCGACTTGTAATTGCTTCGAGCTCTGATTGGTTCATTGGACTGTTTACGACTGCTGTGATTGGTCAGAGTAATTACTTTGGTTTTGGTTTTGCCACACTCAATTGAAAACTGCTCTAATATTTATTTTGTTTGTTGGTTTTCATTGATTGATATATCGCCGGGATTAATATGCGCAGACGTCTGGACATTCTGTCCGATGAATTACCGTTTTATTATGCATTTAGACACTTCTCTGGTTAATCATTCTGGGTTTCGTTTTTCACCTCATGGATTGCAAAATCTTGTAATTTCTTTCCCGCCGCTAATCTGTAGATATTGCGGTATCATATCTGCATGCATATGTCCATCTGCTTGTGTGCTCTTAGTCTCTTATTTACTAATGAAGGTAATATACTTTCTTTGACAACCATTGCCACTCTTCATTCTTTTGAAAAGGTTAAAAACTGACAGCCGAAAGTATTTAACCTGTCCAAAGAATGAATATTTCATATATAAAACATGATACATTTACCTTTTATAAATTTTGTTTCTCTCTGTTTAGTTTAATGTACATACGTTTTTGCTAGAATTGGTAACGTGTGCTATACTAGCTCCTCCATGAAGAGACCGAATATTTTTTTTTTCATTCCGTCATCAGCTTTACCCAGAATTGTGTTACTTCTTTCAGTATAACCGTTGGATGTGACACTCCTTAGACGGAGAAACAAGCATTGTTGATTAACTGTCCTACCAAACGAATGACATTTTACACATGCAGTTGACGATATGATCAGTATTGCGATCAATTTAGTTTGATTGTGACACATCTAAAATAATTTATTTGTCTGTTTCCTCCTAGGGTAATTTCTCAAGCTTCTCTTTTGCTCTGGGAAAGGTTCACGCAATGATGGCTGGAGAACTGGATTTCACTGGTGTGTTGTTGGAACACATAGTGAACAACGCCACTATACCAGGAACAGATGTTTTGTACGTCCCTTTGCCTGGCCTCACCATGGGTTTGTTCTTAGGGTTCGTTTTGATGGTTTCTGTAGTGCTAGTCAACTTGTTGGTATGTATAAAATGCATTTTTTTTTATTTCATTTGGAAATCCAGTTTGTTTCCTTTTGGAAACTCGCTTAGTCTAGTGGACAATTTGAAAGTGAAAAAAAAAAATCAAAATTTTACTTTATATGAATTATTAAAAACTTAAAGTGCCATAAGAAAGCGCTGCTCTTCAACTTTCATAAACTTGGGTAGTCGCGAACTTCGTTTTGGAGACAGGTCACGTGGATGAACATTTTGATTCAGTAAGTCAATCAATCAATCAATCAATCAATCTTTCAATCTATCTTTTATTAAACGAATAAATTATTTTCAAAATTATAGGCACCCGTAGGTAGCATCAAGCTAATCGAGGCGGGTGCTTTTAGAAATAAATAAATAAATAATTATAGACCATTTTCTTATATCTCAAACACAAAATAATATTATCCATTTACACTGACTCCAGTCCTACAAGAAGCGAGCAGGCTACCGGCAAAAACCGATATTTCATGCTTAGATGAAAAAAACATGTCTAAATCAAGCAGTTTATGATATTGAGCTAAGTAAAATTATACACCGATATGGCCGCCCGGTTGCTTTAACAATAAACAAAGACGCTGTCCGAAGTGGAGCTTTCTTATTTCAAAACCAAAACTTGCGATGCCAACTCCTGTCTTGTACAGCAGTCAGAGAAATTCGGTGTAAAAAGTATAAGAGGTACAAAAGGCAATAATGATAGTAATAATATTAGTAGTCTGATATTGTTAGAACTTATCAATGAGTCGCGAAGATAAAATGACTGAATAAAAATATTTCTGCTCTAGCATGCATAACATGTATGTATGCAGTATATAAATTATGAGCATAAAATAATTACGCGCGAACCTTCTTAACATCCGCTATTGAAAATAATGTTTCATTATAGGTCGGTTTGGCTGTTGGAGACATCGAGTCAATTCAGAGAACAGCATCTTTACGAGCGTTAATAGAGCAAACGCTTTTGGTTGAAAGCTTTGTGAAATTCTACCCAAAGTTTATTTTACGATACGTTCACACAAGCGTTTATGAAATAAGACCAAACCGTAATACCGTGGTTAAAAGGTTAGTATGTATCGGTTGTTACGTGAATTGTGAATTGTGCATAGGAATATACAGTTTAGTAAGTAATTAGCTTGCAACTTAGTATATAGTTTATAATTGCAAAGTACCTGGGAGTGAATAGAAGCCAGTGTGCCTGTTGCAAAGTGTTCCAATTGCAAGTCCCATTTGGTCATGCAAAGAATTCCCAACAGCTACAATCGGCGACACAATAGGCCATTTCCGAGTTACGTTACGCCTCGTTGTCAAAGCGAGGCTAGGTGCACAACCTTTCATATGAAAATGAGTTTTCATTCACATGCAAATGAAAACTCATTTTCATATGAAAGGTTTCGCACCTAGCCTCGCTTTGACAGAGAGGCTAAAGGCAACTCGGAAATGGCCTATCCAATGTTATACCGTTGGTCAGGTAGTCTGTGGCCAACAACAAACGCAACTTTGGTTGGGGGTGTGGGGTGGGGGCATGGAAATCACCTTTTGAGATATCCTTATGGTATAAGTTTAAGAAAAGAAAGGAAAAGTCGTTTTGGACAAAGTGTCTCAACTAATTTTGCCGCTGATCGTAGCTGCAGTATCGTTTGTGCATCACAACTGTCAAACGGTCCCAACTGTTCGTATTATGAAGGTGTCCGTCGGTTTTTTTAGAGGTATAGTTGGCAATAGATGACCTTTGCTTTCTTCGACACCGAGTAAAGTGTCCGTAATGAAAAGGTGCCTGAAATTCAAAACCGAACTCAAAATTTGCGTTTTACGCTGCGTCAATCATCTTGGCTTACCTCTCAGGGAACATATCCTCCCTTTCAATGTGTTCAAAAGGTCACGTCCGTGATTGGTAGATTTCGATCCATTTTGTTTGTCTCTTTTTTACATGGTCCGTTGTCTTTTGTATTAATTATGATTGACGGCAGGGAATAACGCAACTGTTGATGGAGTTCCGCATGTTATTGAAAGGCGCAGTAAGGTGACGTGGAGTTCGTAAGCAGAGATTCGATTGTATATATAATTAGCGTTAATCATCTTAGTTATTTTGTATTATTTGTCGCATCTTTAGATAAAAATACGTAAAACCTAATTTTATGAAGTGATTTTGTTTGTAAGTGCACATGCACTGCTTTATTTCAACAGGATACGTCAGCTAATTTTATTATTACTTAAAAAAAGATATATTTGCATCGATCTCTCACTCGCTCACCTACCTAGCTACTTAGCCTTTTTTATATCATGGTGGCACATAAAGCCTTTACAGAAACCCAAAAATTAGAAATGGTCCGGTTTTGTTTAAAATTAACCTTGTTGAATTCTTGCCCAGTTGTTGACCGAAATTGTATGACTGAACCAGCCAAACGAATTCACCATTGTTGTTTAGTCACGCGAGAACAGAATAAATGTTAAACGATTTAACATCATTCAACAGCATGGCCAAACGTTAAATCGCAATGTTAAACTTCTTTGACCAGAGATTGACACTTAATACTAACACTGAAACTATAGAGAAGTGCCTGAGGATGACCAGGGTGGAAATTGATTGACACTTGACAAAATGGGGCCGATTTTTTAAAGTTATTTTTCTTTAAAAATGATTTTATTAAAACTGATTATTGTTTTTCTCCCTATGAGAACCAATATTATCGAAATTATTATTTACCTGTTTTAGATGAGACGAAGTAATTTAAGCTTTAATCTTTAAAGCCGCGTTTCGACTGGAAATCATATTAAAAATCCTCATGACAACGTCCCTTGCTCTTCTTTTAATCTCACAGGTTTGCCTTCGCTGGCAGTGATCTCACCGATCAAGATTTTTTGGATAAACTTCTCAATTACAGATCTGGGACGTCCTATTCAAAGGAGGACTGTTACAGTCATGCGCAGATGAGGCAGGAAAGACAAGAGGAAACCATCCTCAAACTACAGACCACTGTGGAAGCACAAGGAAAAATTCTCAAGGCGATGGCCGATAGGCTACAAATTACAGAATACGAATAACATTTGAGAATTTTTAAATGTAATTCTTGAAAGGACTAGAAATTCACAGAGCCTTGCGAAGTTTAGTCAAAGTAACTTAGATATTACTTGGAGTTACGGAAACCAGATTCACTGTCTGTTGGTTAGCAGGGCCGTATGAGGCAAACCGAGGCACTTGCCTCAGTCATTTTTTCTTTTTTTTTTTCGGGGAAAGTAAGATGTTTTTTTTTTCGAAGGAGAAAGTAAGACACTACCAGCAAATAACCATGGATACGATATTGCCTCAGTCATTATTTTTTTCTCGCTTTAGTTAGTTAGTTGCCCGCTTATGGGCATTTTGCGGGAAACAGTTTGTTTGTTAGATGTCATGTGACTATGAATCAGCCAATGAACGCGCTCGTTGTATGGAGAAAAGCTCCAGCTGTTCTTAATGCATACTCACAGTATTCATGGCTTGCACATGACGTCATAAAAATTCAAAAATCTAAACTTTACATCCTACAAAGCTGTTTCTAACAAGATATGTAGATACCAGTGTTACAATCATTAACAAAAAGTTTCAGGTTTTATCGATGTTTTGCTTCCGATTTGTAATACTTTTAAATGCGTCACGCAATTCGTCGCGCTATTTCAGATAAGCCGTGAAAATAAACAAAATTGAACCAGTTGAAAGTTATTTTTACATTATAGATGCTTATAATCCGCCGATATAATGTAACTTATAGTGAATCCAATCTTTTTTATGAGATTTTTTGCGTAATTCTGACTTTGAAGTTTTGGCTGCCATGTTGGTGTCCGGGGTTGGTGTACCAAAGCCGTTCGGGTACACCATACTAAAAATGTCTAAAACTCGTCCGCCCATAACTCAAGAATGAAATGATCTGGCGATTCAACATTTGGCCCAGATGTGTAGTCTTAAACTCTCTACAATTCCATAAACATTTTGTAATCGAAATCCGTTTTTTAATGCTTCTGAATTTTGATATGACAGGATATGACATAAGTGCAAGCCACTGTACTTGATTGTCGTGCATATTTCGGATTTCAGGTTCGGAGACGTTTGTTTAATTGCAATTGCCAATAAAAAGTCATAAACACTCTGAAATTGTGTTGAATGAGAGTGTGTTTGTCTGAAGCGGGTCCTAAAATAGAGGGTGTCGTACACAGGTTAGGTATTTTAGGTTTGTCTATCCTTGACAGGATCAGGGTTTAGGTATTTTAGGTTTGTCTATCCTTACCAGGATCAGGGTTTTAAACCCTCAGTACATAGATTAGGTATTTTACTAGCGCTAACAACAAGATCAACTCGGGCATGTCGGGCCGCATATGTGGGAGGTGAGCACTCTCACCAATGCAGCTTTATCTCTGCTACTCCATCGATAAAATATTGAAACTTTAGTAGAAAAGTTGTTTTCACTTTAGTGTTGATAACCGAAAACAGCTTCACTTGACAGATAACTGAAGAGCAACTTATTATCGATTTGCTGAACCTCCTGCGCAGACGGTCCCTAGGGATCGTCACGCAATCCATTCCTCCTCATGACCTCTGCTTTGAAGGCACAGGGAGCCCACACAAGCTGTGTGACCGTTGGCCGTTTCATATTTCGAAATTTAAAGGATTGTATGGAAAAATACGGTGAGGTTCGCATAATCGTAAAATATCGGGAAAATGTGTATAAATATGTTTAGAATAAACGCAGTCTTACCTCAGTTGTTGTGTTTTGTCGACCTTGTGGCTCAAAACGGCGAATCTTGGCGATTTGGAAGGTCTTGAGTTCGCCGCTACTGTATGTTATGATGTTATAGTAGACCCCGGAGTAGACTGACAAGGGAGGAAGGGCGTCTGGAAAACACAGAATCCGGAATCCGGAATCGGATCCGGAATCCGGAATCAGAACCGGAACCGGAACCGGAACCGGAACCGGAATCCGGAATCCGGAAACTTGTTGTTAAGATAAATTATATTAATACGGAATATTTTCAGCCGAAGCAGACTAGGATGCGTTGAAATATGTAGTAAAATCACCGAGGAAACAAAACTTGGGAAGGAAACATTCGTAGGATTTGTGCACGTAGGTAACATGGGTTTTTCCTTGCCTTAAAATGCATGGTCATTGTTTGACCTCATACAACCAGAATGGAGCAGTCGGCGTGACGGTTCGTGACTGGAACACAAAAATTTGCCTCGAAGATTCGTAAGCTGGAAATCTCTATTTTATTCGACGGCTAGCGCTTGGCGTTTTGAATGGATTTTCGATTGAATGGTACGAGAAGATTCGTAAACATCTCAGCTTGCCTGTTGCTTGGTTTGGAAGTGGGGGGATGCGAATTTCGGTGTGAAAATTGGCCTGGCGCTGGAGCGGTTCGAAACAACCGGTGAAAGCTTCCCTCCCTTGTCAGTCTACTATAACATACAGTAGCGGCGAACTCAAGACCTTCCAAATCGCCAAGATTCGCCGTTTTGAGTCACAAGGTCGACAAATAAAACACAACAACTGAGGTAATATTACGTTTATTCTAAACATATTTATACACATTTTCCCGATATTATGCACTTATTGACTGAGTGGGAGGGCCGGACGGGAAATATTTGGCTCGAGGTCATGGCGTACGGACCGAGCGCAGCGAGGTCCGTGCGCCATGACCGAGAGCCAAATATTTTTCCGACCGGCCCGACCTAACTCAGTCAATAAGTATTTTATAATATGACTAGAAAGTACAAGAATAGTCGTGCAGTGCGAGGTCGCTTGAACTCGAGCGGGGCTGGACGGCTTTTTCCGGACCGGCTCACTCCCTCCGGCCCCGCTCACGTCACCTTGCGATTCTATTTTCTGTGGGATTGCGTCAGCGGGGCCGTACGGTCATATTATAATTACGATTATGTGAACCTCACCGTATTTTTCCATACAATCCTTTAAATTTCAAAATTTGAAACGCCCAACGGTCACACAGCTTGTGTGGGCTCCCTGTGTTGAAGGCTGGACATACAGTGCACTCGGACGCAATATTGCACCCAACTTTCGCGATCGAGGTAGCCACACAATCAATGCAACAATATTAAAGTACTTAATAAATGACTAGCCCAAGGGACTGGGTCGAGGGAAACAATATTTGTTATATCTCCCAATTCAAAAATATAATTGTATGGCTGAGATGAGAAAATATGTGTGCTTGACGCGGCTGGCGCACAAATTTGTCGCGGTTTCAAGGCGCACATTGCTGACGCGACCGTTTATGGATACAAGGAGTATTTGAGGATGGATCTCGAGCAATGTCGCACTGATGGCGGTCACACCATTAGTTTGTTGCGTACAATGTTGCACGAGTAGAGCCCAAGATAATTCGTAATAAGTTTCTTTCGCGGGATGTTGCAAATTAAAACAACAAATTCAGGGGTAGACACATGGTGCAATTGTGTAGTTCCGTGCGAATTGTTTCGCGCGATGTTGCATCGCGTGAATATTTTATTAGAAATAGTTGTATTCTTATAGAGTGATTTTCTTTAAACCGTGAAATAGTTACTAAGCTAGTAGGTATTAGAAGCCACTATTAGACACTAATTCCATTGTTTTCTTTTGTTTAGTTTTTACTAATTTTGATTAATTGCTAGATACTGTTTCACGGTCTAAGTAAAATCACTCTACTATACTTTGTTACAACAAACGCTAAGGCAACCTCGATTCCAGGGTAACCACCCAGAAATCAAAGAAATGTTAGTTAGTCAGAATATACGGTCCACTCTTGCCTGGCAGCTACACCTATATTATAGAGTCTACGCTATAAATGCAAATAAAAGTTGAATTTCCGGTTTCAGTTTTGAGACCGCTTTTCTGGTCTCTAACAGCGACTCAGCAGCGACCCAGCAGCGACTCTAGTTTTAGGACTTCTTGTTTAATTTGGTACCTTGTAGCGATGGATAATTCCACCTGACTTAAGAAATATCTCAAATTTGTCCCATTGTCATTCACCAATCTTCAGAGTTTTTTTCTGATTAACAAAAAATTACTGCGGACCTAGAAGTTTTCATTGTGACCCTAAAAACTACAAAAAATATATTGCAACGGGAAATGAACTGGTGGGAGGTTGACCATGTGGCTTTTTACATATTAAACGTGGTCTAGGATTTGAACACCCGACTACCGAATTACAACACCGGCCGCCTAGTGGTTGGAACGTATCAGACCTGTCGGATTCAAGAGAGCTTGCGGATTCCAAGTCAGCATACTGTAAAGTCGACCTAAGTTTCTTTTCCACTGAATTAACTATCCAAAATTAAAAATTGACCAAAAATAAAAACTTTGCAGTACTGTATTTAAATTTTTATCTTCACACGACTCACAACTGGTGGGAGCTTGACCAGGTGGCCGTTTACATGGTGAAATATTCTAGGGTTTGAACACGACACTTTCGAGTTACATAACAGGCTATGGCATGAGTGGTCTGAGAGGCAGACTGGTTCATCTCCTGATTACAAGTCAGAGCTTCGACCAAATAAAAATATTAGCTAAGTGAAAAAATCCCCCATACATGGTCATACATGGGCCTCTTTCAATGGAAATTTATTTTAATATATTATTAGTTCGGTAACAGTACTGCGTGGGGTAGCATGGTTATTTTACGACCGACACTTGGTTGGCCAGTTTGAATGATTTTCACAGCCTCTGGCATATAACACGCGGTTTTCCTTCGCTATACAAGCAAAACACTTCCAGCGATGAAGAGCGCTATGTGATACATAACTGATCTCCGTGGAATAAAGACCATGGGAGCGAGAATGTAAATAATTTTCACAGCATGAGCGCAAACAAATATTTATTTAGATTGAAAATAGTTACCATGGAGCACGGGGTTTTGATTTTTTTTTTCGATCATTTTCTCTTGTTTCTACAAGATCAACCTCAGTTGTTTACCACGTATCTATTCACACCGACCAAGTAAAAACTGTGTAGTGTGGTCCGTTTGACTGTATTTTATACCATATAAACTGTGCCGGGATGAGCGTCCGAAATTTCGAATTAATCAAAAAGGGCGTGGCTCAAGCTTAATTTGACCTCTAAAATATATCATTCTAAAAAAGACAGAAAAACAAGAGTTTGTCTGAGCCAAATCGAGATAAGGTTCGGTAACCAGAGCGATAGTCAAACCCAGGGTGTGAACCGCGGAAGTGGACACATATCGCGCGCTTGAGACAGATACTTCACTTCCAATCGATCTCCGGTAATGAGAGCGGCCACCAACACAGTATGGTAATGTTTTTTTTTTTCTCGCGTCTAACCCTAGACAATACCTAGATGGCTAAAAATATCGTCGTTCCTTACTGAAAACCCTAAGTGATACCAAAATACATAATTTACAACCCTGACGAACAACATTGTACCTGATTAAACCCCGGATTAAACACACCAAATTGTTGACATTTACGCAAGAGCAGTCTCCGGTGGTCTAGTGCTCAGCGCTTAGGACTTAAACGGTCGGTGGTTTGGATCCAGTCTCTGTTAAACGGTTTTTACCTGATGCTCGAAAATTTGTTCCATATTAATGGGTACCGGCGCACAGGCGCACAAAATCTGGGGTTGAGGTAACCTGGCGATGGTGGAATAGTATTCCAGCCAGAGAGAGAAGTAATACTTTCAATCGCTTCATGCTACCGAAATCGGGTTAAGCTCCAGCAGTCGTGGGCCACTTGACTCGTAAAGACCTTATTCTATTAATTTTTAATTTCAAATTCAGTTTTAGTAGTAACTTTTTTAAATCTTCAGTCATTCCTTTTCGTACTATATTTCACTGAAATACTTCCTTTTCCTTACGCTAAAAAGTCACAAAAGTTCACTTAAGATTCAAATACTAACAAAACAAATTGAACATGCTAGTAGTAAGACCGAGATACGGTGTAATTCGAGATAACGTAGTGCAAAAACGGTATTTAAAAGGAGAAGGAGCAAACGAAAAGTCCAATTTTTGAACTTTCTACCTGTAATTATAACAGGCCTTGCTTTAAGGGTTTTTTTTTCACTGAAGTGCCTGTAGCAGTGTTCCGACCCTTAGCTGTGAGGCAACTTTAATTGACAACTTTGTTATATGGTCTTATATCGAGAACAATTCAACACCAGCTGACACCCGCTTACTGTCTTTTCCTTTACATGCTAGGTTTGGATTAGTGAAAGGCTATTGTTTGACAATCCTAAATTGTGATTAAGCCGCCTTCACACAGCAAACTTAAGTTAGCAAACCCGTGTTGGCAAAGTGACTTTTTTTCACACGAGCAAATTTACCGCAGGTGCAATTAGAGGACTTAAGACTATTTCGCGACTATTCGATCTGCCTCCAGAATTAATGAGAATTTAGTTGGATAAGAAATAAAAAGAATAACACGAAGATGTCGGTAATGAGTAAAAAATAAACAAAAACGTCTAACTTAGCTGAGTACGTCCTGCGCAACGAGGAAAGCGCGTCTGCTGATTTAATGTTTAATGTTACCTACCGTAAACCCACTTGTGTAGAATGGGATTAGCCCCCGGGAAGGTACTCTAATATATAAGCTATGGATATTGAGCTGCAATTTTCAACCCTATTCCAGACTAGAAACCATATCTTTATACTACTGGGCCTGGTTGTTCAAAGCGCGGTTAAGCTAACCCAAGGTTAGCATCAATTTTGATTCCAGTTAAATAATTAATCAATGGAGATTTTTCCAAAGTATTTTTGTCCTTTTGTTTCGTCTCTGACTTGTCTTCTCTTGTAACTTGTAATTAGCTTTTGAAAACACTTCTAATAAGTAAAAATTAAATCCTCAGTCAGTCAGTCAAGTTTTGATCCTGGGTTAACGTTAACCGGCTTTCTAACATCCGGGCCCTGTTCAGTTTCCCGAGAAATGATATCCTATTCTAGACCAAAACTCTCTGATTTTAAAAATCATATCCCGGGTTGAACTGTTATTAGCATAGAAAAGAACAATGGAAAATAAAAATTAAGCCAAGGATAAAACTGAACTACAACATATACGTTTCCGCCAATGATCTTTGTGAACGAAAGCTATGTGCAAGCCTGAGTAGGTGCCAAAACATAAATCGACGGAGTTCGCTTCTTGGCATCTCCCTGCCTTTTTGTTTTTCATCAACAACTTGGAAACTTCGCTCTATATAGTTCTACTGTGTTTCCGGCCCTACTCCTAGGTATAAATAGACTGCTGCGAACTGTAGATTGAAGTCATCTGACAAAATACTTGAGAAACCTGCATTGGTCAACAGAATCCATTGCGTTTGCTAGGAATATTGCCCGGGGGAGTTACTCTGAATATTTTTGGGTGGGGTGTGCCGCTGGAACTCTGAAACCCTTACCCTATACCAGACCATGTTCATCTGATTTTGCAATCCTATACTAGACTAGACATACAAAATCCATACCCTATCCCAGACTTGCTATTTTTAGAACTTTATTACCATTGCAGTCAAATATACGCTAATTAAAACAATATCTTACAACGTCACATTTTCCGTCTCTTCGGAGTTTCAATTCCCATTCTAGACTTAATTCTTCATACCACTGATCAGTTTCCCGGCAAATGATACCCTATTCTAGACCAAAACACTCTGATTTGTATACCCTATCCCAGACTAAACTGCATGAAAACCATACCCTTCACAGCGGCACATACCCGTATAGCTTATATATGAGAGTACCCCCCCCCCCCCGGGGGTAATATTGACGGTATACAGTGTACGTCCCAGCTGATATCTCGCGTCAGTTTTCTTAGATTATGACCAGGAGCTTGCTTTAAGCTTGCTATAGTATCTTGGCATAGAAAGGAAAAAATCGACAAAAATGATGATAAAAATAAAGGAAAGAGACAAATTGACGGCTAACAAAGTCAAAATTCCACAAGAATGGCAGTTTCAATTTCTTGACCGCCTGTCACTTAGTCGACTGTAATTTACTTCCATCTTTGCAATCCTGCAGTTTATCTCCAAACCACTGCTTCTGTTTTGCTTTCTGTTTTGTGGCATTTAATGATATAACATAAAAATAAAGTAGGCTAGTAGTAAAGTTAAAAATCAAAATAAAGCCAAATAGGTGACCTAACATACTGGCTTGAAAGACTCCAAAAGTGCAGGGCTATGTGTTAATATATTTAGTGTTATAAACCTCTATATTGCCTGCGTAGCTGGCGGTACTGTATGCGGCGCGATGGCAAAAAAGTTTTAGCGGCGAAAGTCGCGGGGATCGAGATTTTCTCGCGACTTACTCGCCATTCATGGCGGGTCTGCCACCAAAACTTTGCCATTGCGCCAGGACAACACTCAGCGCGCACGCCACGCCGCACTAATCTTAATACAACGGCTTCTCTCGGATATTATTCACTGAAGGCGTTGTAGAAAGATGGCCACATGACTATTAGGAAGTTTCAATATATAAGAGAATTTGACATGGATCGGAAATCGGGCAATAAAATGTATATGATCGTTTCAGAGAATTGGCCACCATTGGAACTGTTCGGCTGTTACTAATTGTTATCCAGACCCAAGGTCTTTGTTATGTGACAAGTATTTCGACCAATGTTCGGCTATTGTGTAGGTTACTCTAATTAAATTCCCTTCCCTCAGTTATTTCCATACTCGAGGCTCCACTCAGTCTAAGTTTTTGAGCCATTCACTGAATACAGCTCTTGACTATCAGAACATTCAATGGGGGGCTTTTCAGTGTTTTGCAAAATGAAAATTGTTTTCTTTTTTAATTACTTTTTTCCATCTTGACTGCTTTTGTGGCTGTTTAGATTGATACCAATTAAGAAATTTGATAAATTTGGCAAAACTCTGCGAAAGAAACGACATTTCAAGACAGAAGTATTACATTCAATAGATATTATATTCACTTTTTGTACATGTATATATATGTCATATTTTATTATTTCATCTTTATAGTCCCGATGTAATAGTACGTCTCACGTTTCGTGACTCAAGGTTTGATACCAACACCAAAATTCACCTATATTGCTTAGCAAGACATTACCGTAATGAGACACTGCAGTTCCAGATCTTTCTATCCAGTCTACAGTTTCAAACCTCCTATAAAGTAACATTCATTTGCCGCGTAACATGGTCACTATATTATTATTTGTACTAATTTGTCAATCGTGTTATCGTGTGGAGTTGAAAATGAATTTATCTAAATGACACTTTTCTCTAAAGAATAGACCACAAAAGCATTCAAGTCCATCTCGTGGCGATATGGAAAATAGAAACACAAATTCGTATCCTCGTTTGTGAAGAATTGTTGCATCCGGCAATGCTTTGCGCTATAGCCTGCGAGAGCATTGTGTTTTGTGTGGGAAAAAATGGCTGAAATTGATTACCAGATGTCGAAAACATTACTTCTCAAGGAACCTCGCGCGCTTTTTTTTTTTAGCTAATGTTATTATTAATGGACCACGAACGGTTTAAACCTGTACGGCCTTCGCAGGGTATTCCGCCTGGGTACAGCCCTCCACTTAAACAATCTTGAAGATATATTTTAACGACAAAGAAACTGAACTTCATCGATATTTGTTTTAAACACTCGCTACTTGACAAATAACTCGGTAAGCACTTTGCATAAAAGCTGGTATTTTCGGTTTTGCTTTTACAGGTGCCTGGTTAAGTCTGATGAGCCATTGTCTGCTTCCATGGATGGTTAGTGACCACACCCTAATTAAAAAAGGTCGAAAACAACACAAGTCTGTGTATGCTTGACTGAGATTTTTATCAAGAGCTTTCAACAAGGAACTTAAAACATTGCGTTAAGAAATACAATTATTATTCCCCAGTGGACGGAAATTAATACAGAAACGATATATTTGTGTCATCTTTCATTTTCTTGTGCTTCGCGACTGTTTATTTATGTGCTCTGCGACTGTTTCGAAGTACCTAAGCGATAATCAATTAAACTTTAAAGAGATGGTAAACGCGATACATGACAAAACCTAACCAAAGCCCGAAAATGGCGAATTTTCTAATCAAAAATGAAAAACAACACGAAGTATGACTTATGTAGATAACATTCAACGGCGAATTAAACAAGAAAGCCTTGGGGAACCTCCCTGAAATTTCAATCTATTTAGCAGCTATTCATCAGGATAAAAATTTTGTTTCAAGAATTAGAGTTGGACGCAAAAGCTAAAATATTCACCTCCCATCGAGCTAATAAAATTCTCATAATTGGCGAGCTGACATGATTGGCGCGTAAAACCATCCTAAAGTGACCATAAATAAACATGCCGCGAGCCTTCCCATTCAGTGGTTGCTCACGTGACCACTTTCATTCACCAAAAATGAGCCACCTGCTTTTACTATTCCGTGGAAGCCAAAACTGTGTCAAAAACTTGTCGAACTCTGTCAAAAGAAACAGCATCTTGTATGCATTCATGATCAATGGCTAGCAGGATTTATTTCCATGCTGTTTCGGAATCGAATCTTTTTAATTTCGTATTTTCAGTTTTCTTATTCTGATCGATTTCAACTTGACCGGAATTATAAGCCAATTCATGGTGGCTCATTATAAGTGATGAATGTGAAATGAATTTGAATTCGTTTACGTGCCAAAAGAATAGAGCTAGGAAAAAAATTCTGGACGTTCCTAATGTACTTACATAAATGGAACTACGAGCAGATAATTCAAGCAGCAAAAAAAGACAGTACAAGATTAAACCATTCATGGACATTAAGAAAGCACGCGAGGTTCTTTGAAGGACTGAATGTTGTCGGCCTCTGGTAATTCATTTTCCCTAATTTTTCCCGCACAAAACGCAATGTTTTCACCCAAAACCGCAATTCATACAATAGTGTTCACAAAACAAAAAGCTCTCATCGGTGAATAAATTCTCTTTATTTTCGTTCTCGATGACACATATGCAAGGTGATTCAACCCTTGTTTTATAAATTAGAAGTTAGAGTAAAGCATTTGCTTCCCCGTGGTATCAACAACATCATGTTATTTTGAAACCCCCTATATATTCTACGAATTCGAAACCATATTTAAGAAAATCATTTGTTTTATAGAAAGTTAAAATACAATTGTAAAACCAACCGTTACTACCTACATCGCATTGCGGTAATATGTCACGTTGCTGGTGATGCTAATTTTGAATTTATGTTTTTTTCCCGGTGGAATTAGCCAGCCAACCAGTCAACCAGCAGTAGCCGGGATTTCCAACATGGGAAATAAAATTCTCAGGAAAATGCATAGCACATATCATAGTAAAAGACACTCTTCCAGTTTTTTTTTTTAATAAATGGTTAATATTCTTTCGTCTTTGACTTCTCTGAATTTCTCTGTTGGTTCGTCGCTTATATTTCCCACGCTAATCACGTTCTGTCATTTCATGTATTATTAGTACTTGTTCACTCCTTCATATTTAAAGCTATAATTGGCCTGAAATACACCTCGTCGAAGATGGACGGATCATTTCTAGGAACCGGAACTGCCATATTTCTCGAGAGCTGCATCTTTTCGAAATCAAGCCTGGGGCGCCGTCTTTTTTTGTTATTTATGTTCTCGTGTTCGTCCAAATTGCGCTTACGAGAGCCAGACAATCCTGGTTTTCGAGTTTTATCCCTGGGAAACGTTTGCGTCGAGCTCGTAATCTCGGCGAGAACAACTTGATTTGATAAATCTTCAGCATTGCTTAGAGTATTTATTAGAAGTCCACTTACTTCATCGTCAGAAGCTTCCGCGGAATCGACGGCGCCCGAAGATTCTTTGTGCCTGTTTTCTTGATTTGCATATTTATTAACTGATAAAGTTAGGTGCCCAGGCGATGTATAAAGACTGGTTGAATGAATGTCGACTCCTACCTTGCATGTATCTTCGGTGTTCTCGTCGCTCTCCTTCGCTCGTTTCAATTCAGCCAATCGTCCCTGATTTGCACTTAATATTGGTGGTTCCTTACGCTTCGTTACAAGAGCGCTGGGCAAGCTTCGGCTTCGCTTTGGATTACTATGTGCTCTTCCGGCAAAGTCTAAATCGAAGGGTTCTGACCAGGAGTAGAAAAAAGATGGTTTTATATTGCGGTTTTCATCGAGCCCATTTAGGCTAAGCTGAAAAGCCAGTGTGTCAATACAGGGCAGACTGCTCGTGAGGGCCATGACTTCGAAGGCTCTCTTTGCCTCAGGCTTGCTAGTTTTACTAGATGCGCGAGATGAGCTAGTTGACAAGCTTGGCGCGGAGCGCAGAGTGCCAGCCCGGTGACTAGTCCGATCCACACAACACACTTGCCATCGGGCCACCTGAAAACACAAAAGTTCAACAATTAATGGCGCCATGTGATTGGCTAAAACGAATCAATTGCACCCGTTGAGCCATTATCTCTGACAACAAAGCAGCAGGTCGCATTGGAAGCGATCATCATTTCTGAAATTCTACACGAGAAATAACTCAGACACTACTTAGAGTTTTCTTAAATCCTCTGGCCTTTTGTGCGAATTTCGGTTTTTAGGTAAGACTTTTATATTTTGGTTGTGGAATATTTTTGTGTTTTACTTTGCGTGGTTTAAAGAAGTGCGTGTCATTTAATATTGAGTACCTGATTAAAACCTTATGTTACCCAAGCAAATGTATTCGAGAGAAACTAAAACAACGAGGGCCATCAAATTAAATCAAAATTGTCAAAAAAGGTTTGAATATTGCATGCAACAATAACCTCAAATTATTTGCGTCAGAAATATTGAGAGAAAAGGATAAAAGAATGCATTTGTCTCCTTGGGATATTAAATCGAGTGTAGCATATTCTAAGTTTTCACTCGCCGTAAACAGCTCGGTTTAGGAAGATGGATGTGTATAAATGAGGAATACTACAAAAGAAACAGTGAGAGTGTGCAGATGAGGGTTGGTGTAATTAAAACAAGTATAATCATCTATTGCTATACGACATCAAAAACTTGACTCTCGAGGATTAAATCATAAGGGCTTCAGAGATCGTTAAAAACGACGGAGTTTGCTTTGACATCACTGTGTATACATTTGTATAGAATTGCTGTCCTTTAGTGGACAGGGTACCGGCTCTTTTGTCTTGCATTTCGTAAACAATCGTCCTAATATATAAAAGCACATTGTGAGACCATGCAGCGAGAACTCATATCAAGATGGCTGTTATGTTAATTCTCACGAGTGGACCTCAAAAGAGCTTTCTCGTAATTTGCAACATGTGCACACGGGCCGACCTTGCATTTAAATGAGAGGAACTAAGGTGTTGTCTCTTAAGTTTGAATATTACGTTTTACTTAATGAGTTCGATCACTGACGGTTCTCTAAGTACAAACAGTTCATACAATTTTCTTTCAGTAAGAAATTGCACATGCCCGTGCACATGTTTGAAGAAAATTATCCACATGGCATCTTGAGCAATGTTCAGTGTTTTTGTTTCTTAGTTGTAAGACGAGAGGTCTATCGATATGCTGTTCTTTTGATTGCTCTCAAAGCAATCAAAGACTTGCGTCCGATATAACTATTTATTTCCTGACGATTTCGCCATCAACCTGAACTGGATTCAGCTGCAGCTGTTGTTTTTGTACTGAACATTTAGATAAATCCGCTCCCCGATATGAAATATTACAAACCCGACTAATGATAATTAATGAATGTCCCCGTGACTGAAAAGACAGCGCTAGCGGGTACTGTTTTCTTACCCAGCGAGTAAATAATTGTACTTTTCGCAGATGTTTCACGCATTATAAACAAAGCAATGTCTTTCTAAAAGATTGAAGTTTTTAAACTCTTTCCCCAAATGATATTTTACTTTTCAAACTTTACCATCATATGTGTACTAATTGCTTTTATGATC
Organism: Dendrophyllia cribrosa; assembly: GCA_024195265.1. Classification (NCBI taxonomy): domain Eukaryota; kingdom Metazoa; phylum Cnidaria; class Anthozoa; order Scleractinia; family Dendrophylliidae; genus Dendrophyllia; species Dendrophyllia cribrosa. The sequence continues at coordinate 51,292,659 of JAJLRJ010000004.1, forward strand.
ATCGATTTATAAGATAAAATACACGTGGAGACGGGACAAACAAATACACAACTGAAAATTTTCGAATTGTATTCTCAAAATGTTCATTTGAACAGAACAACGCGAAAAGCCGCGAAGAATGCGAAGTACATGTAGGTCATGTGGGCAGTATTCCAACTATGGTTAGAGAGCGTTCTGTAAACGTAAATTATAGTGACAGCTTCGTGATCACCTGTGCTAAGATAATAGAACTTTTATTGATAATTGCGCTTATTATTCACCAGAAACTGTTGGAGGCCTAAATAATCGAGCACCGACAGGAATTACTTAATTGGCTGTTTCTTGCCCCGAATAGAAAACAAGTTCACTGGCAGCGATTCCATTTTGTGTAGAAATCAAGCGAAAACGTCAATGTCATATCGACAGAAAACACGCAAGAATATTAATATTAACAAAAATGAGATAACCAAACAACAGAAAATCCAACACGAGGTCTTTCTTTCTGTGTGTTTTTTCCGTAGCACAATACACGCCTAATTAAGAATCTTAACCATGCCCTACTATGGAGCGCCAAATGGACTTCTTAGGCATGCCATATTGCCGCTGGAAAAGAACGCTTACAATGGAGTCCTCTAAAAGTGGGTCCTTATGCCGTCCGATCTAAATGAATCGAACACCTATTCAGATTAAAAACAATCTGAAATGTCATTGAAATCCATTTATCATTAATTTACTTCCTTTTTTTCATTTATTTTTGTATTCCTGTGTTCTTATTCAATAAAATGTATGAAAAAAAAAAGAATAAAAATTAGCACATTCATAATGTTATTATCAAGGTGGTAATCTTTTAATAGGAGCAATGTTAAAGCTAAGAAAGAAATATTATATAAGGCTGCCTGAAGTCAATTTGTCCAGACTACATCGGCATACTGTAAACGATGAAAGGACTGGACTAGTTCGCGTTTTACAAGTTCAAATTTTACAAGTCTTCGTTTTGCAAGTCCTCCTTTAACAAGTCCAGTCCAGTCCAGTCCAGTCCAGTCCAGTCCAGTCCAGTCCTCCATGTAGATCATGGTGACTATCATGTATATCCACGAGTTTGCGTGTCTTTGGCGACGATGTTTTTGCAAAACAAGAGCGAATATGGGTCATCAATGTCTCCCAGAAACTACGTTAATTTCGTTCAAGTTATACAGCAATCATTCTTCGTTGTAACCACAACAATCACTTTACACTTGTTCACGAACGTTTTGTTTTGAAATGCAAAATAGATCGAATTAATTACTTTCATTCAGCCATTCTTAAAAAAAAAAATTGCCTCTGTGAAAAGCGACAGCTGCCACTTCTTACCCCTATAAATCATTTTAGACAGTGTTAATGCTGAAAAAGCTACAGAAATATCTTTATGAATACAGTTAACAATGGGTGAGTTCTGAGCTACTGATTCTAGATCGCTAAATTCCGGTCGAGATTTAGTCGCAGTCAAGTAAAAATATATAAAACGTAATTGCTATATTCCTTATCGACCCAGCGACTATGGGAATACTATAGAACACAAAAGCCTTTTGGTATAATAATTACCATTTGTTCATAAACTTAACCAAACATTGCTCAAATAGCCCGTTGTGAGTATAATTTCACCAACCAGCCGCTCATTAGCGACTAAGTTTATGAAATTCTGTCGAATTTATGCCATGATAAATTCAACTTGAATTATCCTGTCTGTCAAAACAAGAAAACGTCCCTTGTATTTTTGGAGTGGCATTAAAATAATTTCATGTTTCAACTTATCCTCTTCCCGATTTCTTGATGCTCCGATTCTTTCCAAAGCTTATGAATTCTTGTCCCTCACCGCATATCATTTCTCAACCCGTAGCAAAGTTGAATAAGCTGAATAAAATCGAAGTTAGCACAACTCTTACTTTTTTCCGCTGAATAAGCGCGCCCTCTGACAGATTCACGAATCGGCGACGATCAAATCGAAGTAGCTTTCATCGAGTGCCTCATGACCTTGCGTTTCACTCTAAATGTGTAATGTTGTACTTTGCGGCATTATTTAAGGGGTTCATTGTGCCTGAATTGTGTGTGAATGAAAAAACTGGTCGCTTTTCCGGAAATACATAAATGTTGTCAAGGCAACGTCAAAGAAGTGCGTTTTTAAATGTAAATCTGACAGCACGATATTGCGCAGCACGTGCTTACGGGTCAAAGTTGTGCATGGCTCAACGGCTGTTCTTTGCTACAACTAACGTCAAAGCAGATTGTTAAGTTGATCTACTCCTGTGGAGTTCCCTCCGTTTAATTTTGTAAACGACTTAGACTTCTATTGAGTATGAAAAATATGAATCCTGTTGCGCCAGGTGGATATAATCGATATCTCTGCAGCCAAGCCTTCGAAGAATGAAGAAAACCTAAAGAACGGATTCGAGCAAGGCCGGTGTCAAAAATTCAATTTCCGAAATATTTTATTTTCGTTACATACAAAGTGACTAAATCTTTCTATAGATATAGGGGCACCTAACCAGACAAGAAATTCCCGCCGGTTCATCTATGAAACTGGTCGTCTGCAATAATCATAGTATTTAACCCATTAACAAGCGAGTCGGTAACAAAGCCATGATTAGTTTTTTTTTTGCAAGTCTTATAATCAGACGTTCTAATTAACGAAGTTTAATTTTCCTTGGCCTTCGCGCCTGAAATGCTAATAAGTTGAAGGCAGATAACTCGGCCTGACGCATGACATGTTGCAACTGTGCTCAGTATGGTCACTGCGGGCGTATATATAGACAAGGAAGCAACAGTTTAATAGCTTTCTTTTAGGTATTGTACAAATTTCTCGTCGGCTTCTTTACCTAAAGATTGAACTCATTGAAAAAATCCAAAATATAAGTTTCCGTTTTTAAACATATTAAATTGCCGTTAAGTCATTGTAAACATGCTTATTAAATAAGCTTCAGTGAAATACATCAGTAAACCTTATTCCATGGTTTAACAGATACGCGCGGATATTTTACGAGTTGTGTAGTAATTTTTCGAGCCCCGCAGGGTCGAGAAAAAATGCGAACAATGAGTAAAATGTCCATAAACGAAAAAAGCAAGGCTGATTCGACAGTGAAGGAATATAATGAAATTTATCCAATATTTCGAAAGGCACGGCCTTTCTTCTTCAGGGTATTACAGTAAAATGTCCGCACGTAATATCTGTTAAACCATAGATTAAGGGATTATTATTCGACTGAAATTCCTTTTATTATAGTTTCTGTGTCTTCAATCCGGAATACTAAGGTATAATACGACAATCTAGGCCCCGTCCACAGGTATCCAGTATTTTTAAATCCGCAACTTTTTTTGTTGCGGATTGGCCTTCCGTCCACTCGTATCCGGCGAATACGTCTTACGAATCCGCAACTTTTTGAATCCGCTCTCCAAAGTGGAAATTTTTGAATACGCTACGAGTACGGCAATGTGTGGACGGTCGAATCCGGATATTTTTTAATAAACTGGCGTAACCAGTATCGGATTCAGTCTTTAACCGCGCGAATATTCAACATGGCCGACCGAAATGTTATCGCTTCACTTCTACTTGGAGTTATTTCAAGTCTAATAACGTGTTTACAGTTGAACTCGGCTTTGAACTTGGCCTTTGTGCATGCTCTGTTGAACACATTTAAAGAGCAGTCCTGGGTACTAGAGTGAATCCGGATACGCGTGGACGGGCAAATACGATTCGCCAGGCTACGTGTGGAAGCGAATATTTTCTAATCCGCAACAAAAGTTGCGGATTCAAAAATATCCGGATACGTGTGCACGGGGCCCTACTTTGTAATACGCTCGGATATTTTGCGTGTTCTCTTTTCCTTATAAGGTATAATGACGTCACAGTCGAATAATAAAAGGATTTCTCCCACCGCGGAAAAATCGGGACACTTGCATACGTAAAGTCATCGATTTTAAATTTATCTTCACTGCGAAGAGCGAAGATATCAATATATTTACGTAAACTGCAAGGTTCGCCCTAGTCTCCTACGCAGCCGTTATTAGGGCTCATCACGCAACGCTCCTCAGGGGAGGAGCGTTGCGTCACGAGCCCTAATAACGGCTGCGTAGGAGACTAGGTTCGCCCTTGTTAAATGTCAAACGATCTAAAAGGTGCTGGTCTACAATAGGCCATTTCCGAGTTACGTTTTGCCTCGTTGTCAAAGCGAGGCTTGGTGCACAACCTTTCATATGAAAATGAGTTTTATTTGCATTTGAATAAAAAACCATTTTCAAATGAAAGGTTGTGCACCTAGCCTCGCTTTAACAACGAGGCATAACGTAACTCGGAAATGGTCTTTAGATCTTCTTAATAATAATAATAATAATAATAATAATAAATCGGAAATCTTCGGAAATTTTCATCAATCGTCGAAAAATTTCGGGAAATTGTCGGTATTCGGAGAGTTTTCTAAAATGTTCGGAAATCTTCGGAAAATCGTCGGAAATTGCTTAAAACTTCAGTAATAGTGTCGTTTCTACAGTTGTTTCTATATCTTCTATACAGGAAACAACCCCAGATGAAAATAAGGCTTTTGCATCAATCTGACTTGTTGTGAGTGTCACTGAAAGGAACATGACCGGTTACAGGCTCCTTTGACAGATGAACAAATAGTAATATGGTATAAAAATATAACATTTTGTAAGTTAATGATGATTTTATGAATATTCATCCACTGTTGGCTTAACTGAGGACTTTTGTTGATTTAAGACCATTTAAAAGACCCTGATCAAATTGTTGACGCTAAAAAATTCATGCACGCTGTATTTACTGATCTAATTTATGGTTTGTAGACGAAATCCCAAGGTGTTACCATTGAAATAAAAGCGGCTTGGCGGCAGCACCTTTCTTCGGTGCTCATTGATATTATTCTACAAACAAAAAGAATTACACTCTATGTTACGAAAGTTCGACGTGAAGTATTCGTGCATTAAGTGATATTTCACTCTGTTTAATTTACCGTCATCACAAAGAAAAACTTTCTCATTACCGAACTTGTGCAGCTGCACTAACATGTGTCATTTCTTCAGGATATTCTTCATTCATGTCCTCGTCGTTGCGTCATCTTATAGTTTTCACGTGTAGTGACCTAAGCATAAGCGTAAGTGAGCACAATGACACGTTAAATTAAGCGGCTTCTCAAGTTAGCGCATCAGTGACTTGAAAATTGAAAAGTAAAAGTACAGTATTAAAAAACATCCAAATTTGAATTCGTTAGTATATGGAGAAAAGAGGTACGTAAAAATTCTATCAGTGACTGGTAACGTACATGTACGTTAGGATACGTCAAACTTGCTACAAGTGTCTTTTTTTCAAGTCTTAGTAATCCGACCGTGTTTTAGTTTTAAAATTCGATCCCAATAGACCAATTCCGATATATTAAAATTTATACTTGGCTCCGAGGCTTTGGGGAATAAAACAAAAGAAATCACATCGAGGTTCAGGTATGAATAATTTATTTCTTTTGTTTTATTCCCCTAAGCCTCGAAGCCAAGTATGAATTTTAATATATCGGAATTGGTCTATTCCAGTTATCCAATGAAACAAAAAGAACAAAGGAAAAAGAGCCGATAGTTGCTAATGACATACAAGCGTGAAGGCAGCCAGCTGCATGGTGTCGAGGGCTTGCTGTTCACTCTCGTCCTTGTCGACGGTCTGCTTTAACGTTAACAATTGCCCAGGTACGATTTGGGCCGGGTTGTTCAAAGCCCAAGGATAAGCGTCAATTTTGATTCCTTAAATAACCCGTCAATGGATATTTTGGCAACGTATTTCTGTTTCGACTTTGACGGGTCTTCGCATGTAGCTTAAAGAAGCCCTTAAGAAGGTTTCCCAAGAATGTGACTACCTAGGCGTAAGATGTTCTGAAACTCTTCGCTGGGGTGCGCACTGCTCTGGTGTTGCTGCCAAAGCCAACAAGACTCTGGGACTTATAAAAAGAACATTGAAGTCGTGTAGCAGCGGAGTCAAGCAGAGAGCTTACATGACTCTGGTGAGATAGACCTACGCTTGAATATGCCTCTTCTTCCTGGAACCCTCACACCGAAACAGATGTAAAAAAAATAAATCGTCTTGAGCAAGTCCAAAAGAGCTTAGCCCACTTTGTATTCGATAACTATAAACTTACCACAAGTACTTCTGACTTAGTTATCGCACTTGGTTGGGATACTCTAAAACACAGACGTTTGTTTTATCAGTCAGACCTGTTTTACAAGTTTCACAATGGTCTTGTTAATTCTAAATTTTCTGACCAGGTTACATGCTCTACTATATTATATATATATAGCTACCTCATTTACTAGGAGACATCGGTTAACGTATCAACAACAGCAGTCAAATGTATTAGCTCATAGGTATTCCTTCTTCCCAAGAACAATCAGAGTCTGGAGCTTACTTACTTCAGAAGTAGTAACATATCTTTGTCCTTCAATAACTTTACGCAGTTATAAGATCTCTAAAAGTGCCAAGGCACCGTACGTAGACTTTAACGGAAAACAGACCCGCCTAGTATTAAAGAAATCTATTTGGGTGTATTTGATTCTAAGTTCTAAGTTCTGAGCTTAAAATTAAGTTTTGAAAACATTCTTAGAAAGAGAAATGAAATCCTCGGTTAAGTTTTAATCCTGGGTTAGCGTGATATGAATGGAACAGCTTTGTTACGATACTTCACCAATTCCCGCGAGTCCTTAATTGAAACTTTTCAAACCTTTTTCAATCGATTAAGAAACTGGGATTATCTTCCAATGTCTTTTCCCTACTGTTTAACTTTCTGTCTGTAGGAAGTATTTCTTGTAGTATTTAATTTCTAGTAAGGCTGTAAGCGAATTCTCTTTACTGACTCTTTACAAAACATGTGTTTGATATTAAAATGAATAGTTCGTGTCCTTTGTAGAGAGCAGTGAGAGACTATGCTCTCGACTCTTTGTTCAGTGCTTGGGTGTACTCAACTAGGCATTTTCAGCCGGCGCGCACTAAAAAGAAGTTCGTATCGTACACACATTTCAGACAGCTAAAAATGAATAGTAATGTCCTTGCGTGCGTGATATTTCTCTCTCTCTCTCTCTCTCTCTCTCTCTCTCTACATATTCATGACGTGTTTTCTGAAATCATGAATTTCCTCGTAGACACCACGGCCGAATTGGACCAAATAATATTTTTTTGAGAACCCGTCAAATCTTAATTTTCCTCTGGTGGGATTATAATTTGAAATAGTTGTGATGAGAAGTAAAATAAAGCGGTTTCAGCCAATATTGTGACAAACCCTCTTGTAGTTGTAAACAAGCACACATGTAAGCACGGAGCACCTAAATTAATTATAAGTCCACCCACGTGCAATATAGTTTTATCTGCTGTTATGACTGAAACAAGAGAATTTAGATATGATATTTAAAAAATATACTATAAGCGTGCGATTTTTTAACAGAAAAACAAAGAATATGCAAGTTTATGCCTTATGTTTTCCTTTAGCAATGTAACTGCTGTATTCAAACAGTGTCCAAATGGGCGGATATCTGAATACTATATATCTTGCTATGCTCTAATATGCATAAGAAGACAAGGAAAGGATACCAATTGTGTTGCGCGTTTTTATCCTTTTTAGAGAGGTCCAATAGATACACCTGACCCATTCGCAAATCGTGCCCATGTTACATAGTAGCTCCTCGGCCGTTTGGAGCCTTTTATTTGGAGCGAGACCGTAACGTAAGCTAAGCCGGAATGCGGGTGTTTTTACTCGCCACACGGTCTTAAGGATTATGGATATGGCGGGAACAAAATACTGAGGCACTAGGTATTCCCGCGCGAATACATTGCTTTATATTGAAATTAAAATACGGTATAAGCCATCGGTACCAAAAGAATATGTATATATTTGTATGTACAAACAAATTGAAACAAAAAAGCATCACACAACTCACCTATTTCAAAGCCGAAGAAAATGTCTCGCTTACTGCTAAGGGCGTCGTGTTCATTACTAGCGTCTACAAAGAGAACGTGGATTTTTTTACATTTATGCAACATGACTCGGATGCTAATACCGAGATGGCTGGCTGCATATCATTAACATTGACCGTGAAAGAGAGTTAGATAAACAATGAATTTTGAACGACGTGAGTTCCACGCTGCCGTTTGAATTGTAATTGTAGTGTTGCGTTGTCAATAAAATGAAAAGTTCGAATGGAATCATCCTACGTAGTACGTAGAACTATTTTGTTCTTCAATGTAACTGATTATTTATCGCAGTCCAAGTAAATTATTCTAGTTTTTGGACATAAAATTTACTTATCGTAAAATCAACACTGAACGACAAGAGACACGTCCGTTATTTCCCTCATTGTATCCAGCCCATTCAGTCATAAAAGTTCGTTAACATATGCACGGAAGGAAAACATCATGTAACAGTGACGCTCTTAAACTAGATTCGCATTATTATGCTCGGCCATATGGTTTTACTCGGTAAATACGACCAATTTTTATACCCCGCACTAAGTAAATGCGAACAACCACTTAGCTGATAGTATTCATGTTCTTTTTTTTCAAGGAAATGGACACTTTTTTAAAAGTTCGTGTTAATTCTTGACTATTCTTCACCGATCCTTATCTTAACAATTAAGAAACGTGTCGTAAAACCAAGGTTAAACCTGGTTAAAACCTCTCAGGTGTTCAAACATTAACCAGCATAAATTTCAAAGTTAAAAATCAATTAAAAATATCTTTGAGTGACAATCATGCTCTCAATCTGATAACCATAGGACATTTCTGGGAAAATTAAAACTTAAAAACATGAATACTAATATAGTGCTGTAGCTCTGCAGTCACGTCCACAAACCCATGCGCCACATTTCCCGCCAAAAACCTTGTCAACACGACAGTGTCATGAAAACGCAGATGCGTACATGAAGATAGTTATTTTATATTACAAACAAAAAATTCAAACAATATTGCTATAGCTATAATTATTTGAAGTGCGTAAAAGAACCTGGCATGCGCAGGTTTTGTTTGCTTAACGCGAAAATAAAATGCAAATTTGTCCCAATAAGTCCTTCATGACTATGCATATAAACTTGAGTGTATGTATTTTCGTTGGATGGATATTTTAAATTGACAGCACGCAGCGATTTTAGAAAATGAATAAATATTTTCATTGCAGTTATTTTGCTACTATTCTAAGTTGACGTTTCTACAGTAATATGTTGGTGACGCAAGAAACTTGTTACGAAATCATGAATGACTGACATAAGTCAATGGTAACTGATATTGATGACTGAATTTTCAACAAGCTTGCAGGTAGTCGAACTGAATAAAAAAATAAATAAAAAGAATACCTTTTCTCTTATGGATTTCAGTCATGGCTTTGATAGGTGATAATAAAGTCAGCGACCGGTTATACCGGATAAAGAAGAGTGATATTTAAAAGCAACCGAGAGATGCTGGGGATGAGTTTGCTGCTGAATGAATTAGCATAAAAACTCCTGACTTCTCATTTATTCAGCCAAGACTTATATGCTGAACGCTGTTGGATTTTATGACGAACTTGAAATGTTCTCCTAGTGCGAAGTGCCTGGGGTGTTATATGGTAGGCCGTAAGGGGGCAGTTTTTAAAGAAACTTGGGGCTCCTTCCGTGGGGATGTAAAACACGAACATTTGGTACCAAACAAGTTAAAAGGTGGTATAATAGATATTCAAAAGCTGTCGTTTTGTACGTTAGCCTTTCATCAAAGCTAGTCCAACTCTCTCTTTAAAGAAGGACTTTAGACACTTAAACATTGGTTGTCGCCAACCTCACCGAGATTCGAAAAAAAATAATTTCAATCGGATCTCTGCGCGCGCATACCGTGTTAGATTTAGTGATCCCAGGCTTGGTGCTACAGTAGAATTTGCTCTCAACAACAACACCCTCGGACACTTAGAATTTTCCGGCAATTGAAGATCGTAAGTGGCCTGTGTGGGAGAGCTCGATTTATAATTTGATCCGTGAATGGCATCGGAAGACACGATAAAAAATATGCCGATTGTAGAGAGGTAAAATGTTGTGGAGAGGACTTCGACAGGAATTCAGTTTTTAAAAAGTTAGCTTATTACAAACATATGCCGAATTCAATCCAATGAATGGTAGCGTAACTGACAACTGAAAACCACACTTTTCCGGTAGCTTTCTTATGCAGCTTAATATATTCTTACTTTGGTGTATATCCCTAAATCTGCTTAAGCGTCCCACATGGCAGCGTCACGTAAAGAAAACAGAATCTGCTCGTATTTTTTTTAAAAATATGAAGATCCCTTCATGTTTTTAAGTTGACACTTCAGACGGGGGGTGACAACTCTAACAAACGCTGTTTGAGTAATACTGTGTGTAACTGAAAGTTGTCCCGAAAATTTGGAATATCTTCCCGATTTTTTCGGAGACATTCGCGCAAAAATTTCAAAGTTATCTCATGTTTCCCCGAACATTTTTTGAGTCTCCCGATTCCCGGCAAAATCTTGAGATTCCCGGAAGAATTTTGTTTTTCTCCCGAAACAGGCCTTCTTAGAGTTGTCACCCCCCTGTACTTCAGTTCACCCACCTCAGCAAACAAAAATTAAAACAACACAAAATAACGTGCTTCGAAGTAACGTATCTTAATAAACATTCAAGAGCTATGAAAGTTGACGTCGTAAGGTAGTTCTTACCTTGAATCCAATGAAGAAATGTAAAAAGAAAACACAGCTACGCCAAAACTCGTGTTGCGCGCGTTTATCGAATTATTAACAATTCTGATCTCTGTCTTTATTATACTTTACATTTATGCCAAGTGAACTAAACAATCATGGAAACGTAATTTAGATGTTAAACTATGCAATTCCTAAAGTGCATACTAGTGGGTTTTATATCCTTTATACTCAACCTAAAGTAAGTTTTAGCCTAAAACTGACATTTGATCGAAATAACAAACTTAAATTTAACTTTGGACGAACTCCAAATATATCATTTGTCGTTGCGTGATTCTTGGAAATTTCCAGTAGATTGAAAACTGACAAGAGCCACGACCTATTCCAAAAAGAATCGATTATATCATTTCCTCTTCAGGGGGGTCAAGAGAAAACGTCAAATTACATATAAATTGCTCATGGCCAAGACGACCAATCCACATGTCGTTTATCACGAATATGTCAGTGAAGTTGAATAACTCTTCTAACTGAAATGTGTATTGAGTTCTTTTCAACTCAGAACGCTTTTAGCCTAACTCTTATCTTTAGAAAAATTAGAAGTATATTGTATTTTCTCGAAAATTTAAAGCAGGAAAGCAATCTTAAACTGGCATTATTTTTAGACATGCGTTTATAATATAATTCTCACAAATAAAATTGCCCTTAGGCTAGACGCCATTCCTCTCTGTCAGACTCATGAGGCCAGAGAAAGCGATCTTTCCCAGATCAGTCATTTTTGTTTCGCCTTGACCACTAATTCTCTCAAAAAGGGAAATAATACTTCTTCCTTCCAGCGGGATTATAGTATTCTTACTTCTAACTCAGTAGCCGATTTCACGTAGATAAAATTAAACAAACAACGCCAGTTTCGGTTCGATGATGAAAATGTATGTGTTCATCAACACTATATATTACATTAATAAACAAAACAGTAATAAAAATGACTTTCCGTTGCCTTTCCTCTTTTTTCCCTTTTTCTTTCATAAATCTGAAACGATGAACGCGCAAACCATGCTTTTAGCCTGAATTTATTAATATAAATTTATTTTTATCCGAGGGGGGCTTTAAAAGCGGCATGAATATGCTCAGCATGTGGCGACGAAATTTATCCATCCCTCAATAAATAAGTGTGTGGTAGAGTAGAAAAGGCGATAATATCTTACCCGTCTTTTACAATTATTAAATTATTAATTATTAAATTATTTAAGATCACACTTGGACACGACAATTTTAAGCGTAAATAATTTAAAGGTTTTCCAAAATGTATATTTAATTAAGCATTAAACCTGAACCTTCCGTGAGATGTCTTTTACTCGTGGCGTAGCCGTCGAGTTATGTTTTCGGCTCTGCATTTTCTTTTTTTGTTTGTGTCACGTCAGTGCATGCAAATTTATGCACGCATACTTGGGTTTCACTGGTCTGATAGGTTGACGCACGACCTCGTGATCTCGTTTACATTTCAGAACCAGAAGGATGAATTACAGCGTACAAGATTTCAAGACAATGCAACGAGTTCATGAATGGATAGGACCATTTGATGTTGTGCTCGCCACTTTAATATTGGTGTGGAATTTTTGTTCGGCCGGCAAGTTTTGTGTTTTATATAAGACTTAGCTTTCCATTTGCTTAGCTATCGAGGTTTCAAGTTTCGGCGACTAAATGTAGTGCATGTATGTAGTGTAGTCTTATTTTGTAGACATAATTTTATGTTTATTAAAAAAAAAGCACTAAAACACTCTGGAATCAATATTGCAATGAGTTAAAGACGCTACGAGCTCAAGCTGTGTACGGCTTCTTGCTATTGGGTATCAATTCCAATTTACAACTCTTTTTCAGTATGGCTGTTGGCAATTTATCTTAAAGCAAGATAATTGTGCAAAATTGCTTTTAAGTCATTTCTTTTTTTGATTACTTAATTGTTTAGTGTTCTTCTTCTTCTTAATGGCATATACTGAAACAACCTGTTTCCATATGCTGCACGCAAGGCTTGTGCTATGTATTTGAATGAATCAGTTAAACCCTTTTACCGGCCCAAGAGTGCCAAAAAACAAAATTCCAGAAACATCCCAAATTTTATGTTTCAAAATATTGATTAACAAATGGCACCATGCAAAAGTAATGGCGAAGTGGTTTTAATTGAATGGTCACACTATAGGATTACGTCAACAGACTCAAAAGTAAGAACAACACTACATGTCTCCATCTGACTGATGGATTCTGGAAGTGAAATGACTAATTATAAACAAGGCATTCCCTCAGAAAAAAAATATAAAACTTTACTTTGCTATCACTGCGAGCCCGGAATAGATACAATAACATGAATTTACAAATAAATATCAACGATAGAAAGTTACAAAAACAATGTATATTATACTTTACATGTGACTGATAACTCTTCTTATAATATTCTCAACAAAATATACAGTCTCTGATTGACGAATGCATAAACAAATTATAGAGTGCAAATGATAAAGATTTTAAAGTGTAATACTGACGAAAGTTGCCATGAAAATGCACACCCTTTAACACCCTTTACACTTATTTTCAACAATGCTTGGAACTCAAGTTTAAATATTTTTTTTTAAATGATGTGATCAATTATTTAGATTTTCTATACATCCTGCATCTCGCCCTTTGTAAATAGGCGGGAAAACGATCGATATCCGGTTCAAAAACGTTCAGTATCTATCACTAACGCAGAAAACGTATTTTTATTGTAAACTTATACCCGTTCACACCAACGATTAAACATGTTTAAATGTTGTTTAGTTTAAAACAGGTTTAGAAAAATATCTCCTTACCTCCTGTAATATTTGGAGTGAAATCTTAACTAAAAGAAACTTTATTGACTTTTATTACCATTCCAGGTAGTTTGTAAGTCATATACATTTAAAAAAGTTCAAGATAGAGACTAAAAACGTAGTTTAACTAAACAACATTTAAACATTTTTAACCGTTGGTGTGAATGGGGCTTTAGTCTTATAAATATCTTTTATACCTCTATTTCTTAGAGATACTCTTGACTTACTGGCTCTTAAATTTAATCTACAGACCTATAACACGCGTATGTTTGCTTAATATTTAGTAATAAACTTGAAACCTTTTACAAAATTCTAAGCCTTTGTTGTTAACATACTGATGGATAATGAAAGGTAGTAGGTGGTGGGGGTGGTAGTGGGGGTTGAGTGGGGTGTTGGGGACACTAGCAATCCTGGGGCCGTATTCACGAAAGCATCCTAAGTCCAAAGAGCCTCCTAAGATATAACTTAGGAGATAACTGGTATTCATGAAGACCTCCTAACTTAAGATATGTCTTAATTTTTCTCCTAAACTAAGGAGGTCAAAATTGATCTCCTAACTTATTATTAGAACTTTTTTTGACGGAAGCTAAATTTGATTATTGACGAGTTGTACGTCGATTTTCAGCGTGATTATTGTGTAGCACAATAGTTAACGATTAGATAAACATTTTAAAGCATTATATTGCTTTCCTAATTAAGAAAAATTAAATATTTTGTAGCAATGTCAAACGACACGGTTAGTTACATATAGGCCTTTGTGTTATGAACGGGTTCCACATTTCTTTGTCATTGCAGAGTTATATTTCCGTTTTTCGTGAAAATAAGCCCTTGTACAAGAAATATCGAAGAAGACCCTATTAAAATGATGATGGATTTGTTTGTTGCTTTCTCTACTGACCATGAACGAAGATATTATCAGTAAATTCGAGGTTATTGTAACAACAATTTTCACAATTTAACACAACAATTTACACAATACAAAATATTTATTCATGTAATTTTCATAACTTATTATTCATAAGAGCGCGCCATATAAACTACTGCCCGCGACCATTAAACTTAGGAGACTGCTAAAGAGTTACGCTTACCTTAGGATGGTCATAAGATATCTTCGTGAATAGCACTTAGGACATATCTTAGGAAGCTTCTAAATTTTCTCTAAAGTTATATCTTGAGATATATCTTAGGTAGGATTTCGTGAATACGGCCCCTGGTCAATAGTCTTGGGACACTTTCGTTTTTTTCACGTCCCTTTTTTGGTAAAGAATATCCATGCTTTCCCCTTTTGACCCCACAACGCCGTTGTGTTTATGTGTTCAAAACGGATGACTTATCTTCAGGGAGGAGGCAGGAATACATTAAAAAAAACGACTACATGTAAGTGCCATTGAATTATAGCAGAGGTGACATTTTCATATGAATAACAGAAATTTTAAGAAGTGGATAAAAGACAATGAGACTGTAACGCTCTGTCACGCAAGACAAATATTTTATTGTTTACATTTTTGGGAACCAATTATAGCTTCGCTTTTTAAGTCGTGAATACGACTTATTGCGGTTACTGGAGAAAAGTCACTCGCTCATCGTAAACCATTGGTAACCTGGGAAACTTATATTAAATTGTTGATATGTTACACTTCGGTAATAGCATACATGCATGGAGTAATGGGAGTAAACCGCGTCCGCCATTACGGCCGTTGTGTTTACGAATGCCCGATGAGCTGAAACGTCGGTTTAGGAAAATGTTGGGGTTCTTTTACTTGTTTTTATTGTTTGGCAAGGATATCTGACATTAATAATGAAGGAAAAGTTAAGTTTGTCCCGTAATTTTCATTTTCGCTACTGAGTAAATACATTCCTTCGCGTGAGGCTTACAAGCATTGCCGAGCTGAGATTGCGCAGTACGGACTGTAATTCATCTTTAAAGCATTGTTGATAAAAAAACACAGTAGATTTTACCTGCCACGTGTTTACTATACGCTTTGGAGAATAACCCAGGACTCCCTCAGCTACACACGAAGGTTTTAGAGGTCCTTCTTTGGTAAAACATAAAGGTACGTGGATCTGCAACATAAGGGAAGTAGTCATAACATGTACAATCTAAGAGGACCCACCTTGTGTAGGGTAGGAAAAGGTCCGATGGTTGTTTCATATTCACGACTTGGCTCGCAAGGAGCCTTTGATTGATTTACAATGATCACTGAACCGCTTTTTAACCCGTGAATACGCGCAAGCGTAATGAACGTAACGGGTTATCGGAGACGATGGCAAATTCACTCACTCACTCACTCGCTCGCTCGTTCCAACACTCGGCTGTAAACTTAGTGACGTGATGCTTAGTTAGGAATGCGTTTCGTAACAAGAACAACGTGGATCCTGCGATAACAACAACTATAAACAACAATAAGCTTAAAGATGTTTCGTATTTGGAGTCTTAATCGATCCAAACGGATTTTTCACAGACACGCGTTTTGATGCGTATCTTCTTTGAAATACTAAAATTTGATCTTAATTAGGTATGTATTCCAAGTGGTTTACCGTTCTGTTCTGTTCATTAAAATCGTGCTTAATACGATCACTTACCTTGTGGATTTTACTGGATTACAAGAACTACTGTTTCAAGTACTTTGGATAACATTGTAAGTATACAATTCCTCGCATATTGGTAATATTCCCTTCTCAAACAAGCGTTCCAATCCACACTAGCACTGTGTCAGTATCCTTTTAATATGCCTTACTTCATGATAGCCGCCATGTCGATTTTCAAATTATAACGCAAATTAGCCACGTGGTTCATCCAGGGCGCAAACATTGGAAAGAAGAAAAGGTCTTTTTCTAATAGTGAAGTCCAATGTAAAAATTAAATCCGAGAGCTAGATAGGGTAAGAGTTTAAGTATTTGTAGTTTGAAATGATTGCCCGAAATCTGACTTGCATTACCTTCACTATCTGCTTGTTATAAAAGCGGCGAAAATAACTTAAACTCAAGTATATTATCTAATATGACACTGTAAGCCTGCATAAACTTCGACAACATACCAAGAAACGCGTTAGAAATTTCCCGAGCTTGATTTGTTTGCCCTCTCTGAAGTCATGCACGTAGATAATTAGCAATATAATATAATACATAATTATATAGAAAGGCTTAGCCTAACAGCGGAGCTCACTGAGCAGAAACAATGATGATAAGCTTAACTTAGGTGAAAGGTCGGAAGCACAAGAAAAATTAGAATTAAGATTGGCGAAAATCTGCTGTTACCGGCATTTTTTCGTGGAAATCTCTCGGCTACACATAGTGCGCATTAGTGCCTTGCGCTGAGCAGAATTTCACCAACATTGCAAACACCCAATTCGAGAAATTCAGTGGTTTCCAAATTTAGGTCATAATTTAAGCGAAAATGATAAGCAAACTTTACACGATTATATCTAATAAACTATGAGACTTATCCCTTTATTTTGGGGATCGTTATAACAGATGAGTCCTTGCAAGTCAGCAAAAAACTTTAGGGCCTTGTAAATGCGCGCGATTTCGAGCAAAGGAAACATATAGAAATTATAGTTTTAGCTATTTGTTGACGTTTGTCAGCGTTTAAGAGTCCTTCTCACGAAAAAAGCATTTTCTTAAAAATTCGTAGTTTCTTTTTCCTTCAAATTTTTCAGGGCCACAATTAATCAACTAACTGCCCGGATTCTGAATTTCATGGTCATTGAAAAACTGTGACATTATCTTCTATAAGCCCAAACTTGAGTAAACATTGAAGATTTTTAGCGTTTTGGCTGAGTTTGTGCTCTGGGAGTTGTCTATTGTTTCTAGTCTGTCATTATACAGCATTCTTGTTCAGCACGCGTGCAATGACCACGCTTGGCTGACTTCCGGATGCTCACCGAGATATGGTAATTTTGGTACGGCCTGAGATCGATCGCGGCGATCGCGTGATACATAGAGGTTTAACTCATGATTTTTAATCAATTCTCGGCATGATGTACACTCCTGGCTGCAGACGTTACGTGACGGGAATCCCTTCTATTTTTTCATACTAATTACCATATCTCGGTGAGCATTCGGAAGTTATAACGATCCCCCAAAAAAAGGGATAAGTCCCCAAAATAAAGGGATAAGTCTCATAGTTTATTAGATAATATATATAGTTAGGCTTGGCCTAACAGCGTTGCCCTCTGAAGACCCTCTGAACAAGCTTAACTAAAATGAAACTTAACTTAGGTGAAAGGTCGGAATTAAGATTGACGACCGGGCTATTTTTCAATTAGTGTCTTCGATGAAATTCAAGAAATTAATACAACTGAATTTAAGCTACACGTTTAAAAACAATTCTCCAAAACTAACGAGAACACACAAAAAGTCAATCACAGATTGATATCAAGATAAATTCCCATCGAAAAATGTAATTTGTTTTACCTTTATGTCCCTCCGGCGACTACTGTGCTTGGAAATTCTTTAAATCTCCGCTTTGGTGCTGAAATCCGTAAAACGAACCCATCTCTCGCATTGCTAAAAACGTATATAGTTCCTCGAAGCAAGATTTTATCCCTGAAAGCTCTTCTTTTTCCACTAAAGCGGCTTATGAGTATCCCTTAATTAGTATCCCTGTCTTGAGTAGCAAACCACGAAAAAATGCAGGAAAATAACGACTTTAATTAATATTTAAACCGTTTTCTCCGCTCAGTAAACACAGCAAAACATCAAAGTGTTTTCCCAGCTGACGTTTGCGACGTACTCATGCGCGCCCGCGAGCTAGCGCTGCGGGATGGACGGACCGACGCGCCCGCGAGCTAACCCTTCACGAGTTCGTGCCCGCGAAACATTGCTCTAGCCATGACCGTCATGATTAAAAATGACGGGCATAGGTTTTATGAGTATGGAGCTCCGTGAGCAGGCCTTCGACCTGCAAGAGCTCCGCTTTTGTGAATGAGGCCTCTTAGGCAGATGTCTCCTATAGCCTTCCTGTACCCAGAGTAATGCATTATAAAATATGTTATGCGGTCATAAACAATAAAAACTCTCTAGGTATTCGATTAAGGTTTTAGCTGCTCTGTGGGAAAACATCCTCCCCTATTAGCAGTGAGGTCAGCCGGATTACCATGAAAACCACTGTTACAAACTACCCCATTATGACACCGTGCTAGTAAACAATGGGTAAAGTTAAATTTAGTGACATTCAATACCCTAAACTGTCTTTCCTAGTACAATAGAAATCGTCACATGTAATTGCACATAAAATATGGTTTTTTGAAGACAAAATTTCTTCGAGCAAATTAAAGCTTTTAGAATTTTATTGTTAATGCATATGGATTATTATATCCCATACATATAAATCAACATATTTGTCGTACTCAACATTAGTGTAACGTCCGTCATCCATGGCCTTAAGTATTTTGAATCAAAGTTTTTTTTTACAAAGCAAATAAACATTTAATAATGTTGAATTCTACGGCAACAACTGATGAAACAGAAGCGACCAACGCATAATTTCGCTGGGAAGGCCTTTTTTTCTTAACATCGGCAAGTTTTATTAACACTTTTTGTTTTCGGAGGAGTAAAAATTGTCGCCTTGGGTACGAAACTTAGGAAACGAGAAAGCAGGTGGTAAATTCGTGTGCTAAGATTTCTTTCCCTAAAACTTTCTGCCGCTGTAATATTCAGCTGAGAGAAAAGAACGTTTACTGTATTAGCTTTCACTTAATTTCTTTTAAAGGCGCTAAAATGATATGGAAAAAAAAATGCCCAACGCCATTCCAAGACGGTATTCCTAAACATTTCTCGTTGGGTCTCCCTGATAAAGTATATTCGAACAGTTGATTTGTTTCATTGTTTGCAGTTGTAGAAGAAATGAGGCTCCACTTTGCGATCGTATTGTGACTTTTCTTGAACGTTGTAAGATCTCAAGCAGGGAGTACTCGCAATATTGGTGAAATGATGAGCGATGCTATCAGGTTCAAAAGCCCAAGTTGGATGATAATAAGGTGTAGTGTGAAAAAAGTGACATGAGCACAATCGAAGAGAACTGGGCTGAAAGCTGGGCAACGGCAAACATTGCAGACCATGGTTGGGTGGGAACCAAACCAAAGGTTTTCCTTGCATTTTATCAAGCTGCGGTATATCTGGCTCGGGCAAGATTTTAAACGGCAAGTGTATTTTTTCACCACTTGCTCTTTGCGTCTGGCTCTTTTTATCAAATGCTGCAGGTGCAGTGATTTTCTTGCCTGGTCTTCTCTTGCTCCTTTTACAGGGTTTGCGTCGCTTTGGTTGGTATTTGTATCCAGGATTTTCCACCTTGTGTTGCTCGGTGAGTCGTCGTGCTTCTTCTACGTACGGTTCTTTGTCTTCTTCAGAAAGTTGTCTCCATGCGGCACCGAGAGCTTTGCTCACTTCAGCGTTGTTGATTCCCGGATGTTCTTTGAGAATGTTGTAGCGTTTTTCTCGACTCCAAACCATGAAACAATTCATGGGTCTCTTAACATGTGCTTCAGAATTCATAATTGTAATTGTTTCCTTCTACTTTGACAGCGTTATGCAGGCTGCGTATTGTCTTTCAAGGTGGTATCCACAATGCCTCCTTGTTGTGTTGTGAAAATCCAATCAATTAAATTTACACAAAGCAAATTAAGTACATATTAGTGGCAGGTACTCCACAATCACCCAAACAAAGTGCCACCAGAAAGCCATGAATTAATAAATTATTCACTACTTTGTAACTTGATTTGTTTCACAGCGCTTATCTTGGAAATACATCATAATACATCGTTTATACTGTTCTCATCTACTTCAATGATACTTTAATAATATTATGGTTTAATGTCATTGAAGTTCTTACCCCTGTGATCTCGTATTTTTGCTACTAAATGAGCTTTTGTGTTGTAATATCAAAACAGTTCAATAAAAACAAAGTGGGCCATATGTTTTTACAATATGGCGGTTGTTTTTTATTTGTTTCGGTTGTGTTTATTACAGGCTAAGGTATTTAACCACTTTGTTTAACGTCTTTTAGACGCCAATAGCTATTGTCTATGAATTTCATGTCCCGCCTATCAGGGCTTTCAAAACAGTTTAATTAATAACGAACTCAATTTGACCATGACATTGGCAGCGAAATACGACGGTTGAAGGCGAATCCTGTAAAACGTATCAAGTGACCGAGTGTATTGTTGAGTTATATAAATAAATAAAAAACATTCGAGAAGTGCGAGAAGCACGAGCCGCAGGAAGCAATAATCTCGTGTTTTTCTTAATTCCCACGTGCTTTTATAACTCAACAATGCACTCAGTCGCGGTTTATACTCTTCCCTTAATAGATTAAAGGCTGGAAATTAAAGAACACTAGCTGGTATCGCGAAATTGTCAAGCAAATTACTCGCTTAAACCTTGAATCGAAACAGTATCAGAGAGCTGCGGGCGATAGACGCAAGAAAATGTGGATTTTAAGTATTCAAAAAGGTTTCGTGAATTGGGCATTTTGTTAACAAGTCGCATGGAAACGATTTCTAAATGATTTTGAAAAAAGTGGGAAGCATGTAACGTTTAGAGGGAAGAAAAAGTGCTCTCACTCTTAAAGGGGCTATGTCGCAAGGTGAGTCTGCGCAATGAGTTCCTGTCATGTGACGTCACCTGACGTCACACATGTCAAATTTCTATTGTTCCCTCCCGGATCGCGGCAAGTTTTATCGCGCTTGCACTCGTGTCGAACCACGCGAGGTAAACAAACACACGATCGATTTCGCTTTTAATTATTCCTCCCCAACTTCCACCACTACTGGAAGACATCGAATTTTTCGAAGGTACGACTAACAAATCGCAGAAATAATTTAACAAAAATCTAAACTGTAAACTTGAGATCTATCCTTCCACGCAATACGACGGGATGGAACGGATTGCAGCGAATTCGACAGAGAATGGCCGCCAACTTGATAAAAAGCCACCGGACGTTTTTCAAGTTGTTAGTACCCAGTACTCACCCGCCATCCTCGCGACATAGCCCCTTTAAAAGGAGACAAACCGCTTGCGACAGAATTTATTTATTGTCTGTCTATGAGTAAACGTAATCTGAGATCGGAGCGAAAGTCGGCGGAAGCGATTTTTTCCATTTTCTCTGACATCCCCGTGCTTCCGCCGACTTTCGCACGAGAGCGCATGACAGTGTACGAGGCTTGCCGGAGAGGATCGTATGACAGCGTACGAGAGTTGACGAGAACGCATGACAACGCACTAGAGTTGACAAAGGCGCATGCCAACGTACTGCAGTTGATGAGAGCGCATGACAATGTACAAGATTTGACGAGAGTGTATGACAGCGTTTGCGCCTTGCGGAGAGCACCGCATATGACAGCGTAGGAGAGTGGACTAGAGCGTATGACAATGTACGAGCCAAGTTGGCGAAAGCGCACGACAGCGTAAAAGATTTGATGTGAGCGCTTCACATTGTATGAGGTTTGAAAAGATCACGTGTTAGGGCACGATAGTTGACGAGAATGCTTGACAGTGTACGACATTTGCCAAGCACATAGCAACATAAAAGATTTGACGAGAGTATATGACATCGTTTGAGGCTTGAAGAAAGCGATGACATCGAAAAAGGTTTGAGGAGAGCGCATAACAGTGTACGAGGTTTGAGAAAATCGCATGGTAGCATACGAGTTGACAAGAACGCATGAGAGCGTACGAGAGTTTCCAAAGCGCATAACAACGTAAAATATTTGACAAGAGCGTATGGCAGCGTTTGAGGCTTGACGAGCGCGTGTGACAACGTACGAAGGTAAACGAGAGCGCATGGGAGTTTATGAGAAACAAAGTAATAGGCCATTTCCGAGTTGCCTTTAGCCTCTCTATCAAAGCGAGGCTAGGTGCGAAACCTTTCATGTGAAAATGAATATCCATTCACATGCAATTAAAACTTATTTGCATATGAATGAAAACTCATTTTCATATGAATGGTTTCGCACCTAGCCTCGCTTTGATAGAGAGGCCAAAGGCAACTCGGAAATGGCCTATTAATTGTTTAGAAAGTACAAGAGTTCACCCGCGAGAGCGCGCGCAAATGAAAGAGCATGAGGGTAAACAAAAGCTCGTTAAAGTTGATGGGAATATACAAGAGTTTAAGATAGCACTTGAAAATAGACTGGAGTGCACGGTCGTTAATGCCACAGGGAGCAGAGGAGCTAAATTTGATCTTATACGCGTTCGATCTTGTGTTATTCGATCTGTTGTTTTCGAGTTTTTGCCCCAGCGGAACCCCAAGCGTAATCGGCGCTTTTCGGTCGAACGACCGGAAAGCGTAAGCTTTCGGCCGAGCGAGGCACGAAATGCCGAGAAGAAAAAGAGAGAAGGGAAGAAACATAGTACCACGTGATTCGTTGGATGTGGACCGCAACATACTGGCGACGGAAGTAAAAACTCCGAAAGTGACATGCCGTCAATAAAACGGACGTTACGCCAACCGTTACTAATTCAAAATTCAAAACAACACGGCAGCTGATCGGAGCGGAGGAAGATTTAAAATGAAACGCGTTGCGAATGAGGAAAATCTTATAATGTGGTCTAGTGAAGCTCATTGCATGCGAAGAAACTCAGAACGTATAAAGTGCTAGTCACAGATAATATTTTTCTTAAGTTGAGTGTCAACGTAAAGAAGTGGCCCTGAATTCATCTATAGCTTAGCCTAAACAATCGTCTGGGTTTTAACAGAAGTTTCAATCAGCTTGACATTAAAAGCTTTGACGGACCGCAAGAGCATGGACCACAAGAGGCGTGAAAACTTCTCACCTTGCATCAGACATGCCTTATTAAAAATTCCACAAGGATTCGAAATCCACCACGTCCTTACATTTTATTGAGCTTGCCTGTTTCCTTCGCAGACCTTTACACCGAATGGCACTGATCGAAGATATTCCGGAAAAGATGGCATGTTTTTGCGGAAAAGACACTAACATGTTCAGATGAATAAACTCATGCCAAAGGCTTCCGGTCATGCGCACACCTCTCGTATGACGTATTTCCGTCACCAGTATGTTGCGGTCCACATCCTACGAAAGTCAACTTTGAACGCCATAAAGAGCGATCACCGAAAGAAGTGTTTAATGGATCTCTTTCATCTAAGTTGTTAAAAAGCTGTCAAGAGACTGTCCATATAAAGCTATATGCCGAAAATCAGAACTTTTCATTGAATCAAAAGCGAGTAATCGGGGATCAAAAATTAGGCTCAAATCTGTTTCCTCCCTTGTCTCTCTTCTTGCTGCGTAACGATTTTGTGGTGCCCACAGTCAGCAGTCTGCGGTTACCCAACGGAAAGCTCCGATTACGCTTGGGGTCCCGCTGGGTCAAGATTCCTAAGCGACGATTTTTATCCCTGGAAAGCCTATTTTTTACATTTATGAAAGCCTTTTGGTGGAGACATTTTTTTCTATAGTTATTATCATATTAATGATTATAACTTTTCCCCAATATTTTATAAGGAGATGTTACAATGGTGGTCGTCAGACTTTCGTTCTAAATTTGATGTTGTCAATCCTTGCAAAGCCATCATTTGGAACAATCAGAATATCAGAGTTAACGGTGAACCCATATATTATCATAATTATAATAGCGCAAATATTGTTCTCATAAGCGACTTAACTGATTTGATTTGAGTAATACGGAGTCCTTTAACTTTGCAAAAAGAAATGGTTTAAGAGATTCCAACTTTCTAACCTGGACTGGTGTTCGTTGTGCTGTACCAAGTCATCTGAGAATTATAAGCCGAGCCAAGTTAATAAAGATCATGTCAGATCATACAACGAATGCAAATATGGCCGCCAGGCAATTTTTTGTTTGGCCAAGTTTTTAGAGAAATTAATGATATCAGAAAAGACACAGACCCTATTATTTTTCCAAATGGAACCCATCTGAACTGTTTACTTTATGCAGATTATCTAGTTTTAATTTCTCATTCAGCCGAAGGCCTGCAAAAGGCACTTTCCGTGCTCTCTGAATACTGTAGTAAATGGCTACTATCTATCAATCCCAAAAAAACTAAGGCTTTAGTTTTTCAGAAGAAATGTATGAAATCAGTACTTGACAAATATCATTTTTAGATAAACAATAACAAAATAGAAATTGTCAAAAACTATACCTATCTCGGAATTAATTTTTCTACAAATGGAAACTTTAATGTGTGCAAAATAAACTCAAAAGAAAAAACACGACGATCCTTTTTTGCAATACGACGCTTCCTTGATTTCTCAAAAACACCAATTGATGTTACCAATAAACTTATTGATTCACTTCTCATCCCAATTCTTTTATACGGATCTGAAGTCTGGGGCATCTATGCCAAAGATGATCTCAACTCCTGGGAAAAAGACGTTATTGAAAAAGCGCATATATACTTTTGCAAACAGTCTCTTGGAGTAAATAAACGATGTCCAAATGTTACTGCTAGAAATGAACTAGGTAGATTACCACTGAAACTATCTATAGATACCTCAATTGTTTAATTTTGGATTCGATCATTTACAAAACTTGTCAGATAAAAACATTGCAAAACAATGTTTACAAATCTCTAAGGAAATCGCTGATAAAGACCAACCAGGTTTGATGCAGAAAATAAACACTAATAAATGTAGCAAATACAACTCTTCCAACATAACATTAAATGAAAACAACAAACACGTTTTTACCTCCCACATCAAGTAAAACATCAAGAATGCTAGCTGTAATTGAGCACCAACTAACCCTTCTTAAAACAAACAAAAAATTGATTTTTTTTATAGCTCTTTTAAGCAAGATACCAAAGAAGCTGATTTCCTAAATATGATTAAAAATCCTCTTCACAGAATAGCCATAAGTAAATTTCGACTAGGAAATCATCATCTACGTATTGAAACAGGCAGACACACTGTACCAAAGACTCCTCAGAGAACTTGAGAATATGTTGTTTATGTCAGTCAAATGAAGTTGAAAATGAACGCCATTTTCTATTCTCATGCAATCGTTATGATAATTTACGGTTAAAATTATTCAATGAAATTAATGAAATATATAAGCATACCCTCTTTAAGGACTTGGATAACAAGTCAAAAATTTTATTTCTTTTTAATAGTATTGATCCTACTATCTGTGGGTCACTTGCTGCTTTTATTTTTGAATGTATGCGTTATAGAAACGAGATATTATTTCAGAAACGAATGTAATTAAGCTTTTTATAATAATTTCTCGAATATTTATTTATTGCGTCGACGAAGGAGACGCTTCCTAATCTTGTCGGCTAGGCGGAACGAATCGAGAAAAGTGTCGGTACCAAATCTGCGCCATCTTGAAACGTCACAATAGTATCCCGCATGCTTAGCGCGTGTTTTGAACCAGAAACATGCCTGAAAGTTCAAACGCCAATGCCATGTCACAACGAGGTACCTAAGGAGACGCACTTTAATCTGTGATTACTTCTAGTTTTATTTTATTTAATATTCTAGATAGGTAATGCCTTGTATATATAAGGAAATACCTCAATAAATTGTTGTTGTTGTTGTTGATATCACGTAAACAAGTGCTGCTAAGTGTATCATCGTGCAAAGTTTGAGTGTTTTTGGTTTAACGGTTGCAAAGTTATGGCTCACTGAAATTTTAAGCATTTGTATATAAAGAAAAGACATTCTATCCTGACTAGCCTCGCTTTCATGTTTTTCCCAAAATTTGATTGCCTATAACTTCTCCTAAAATAAGAATATGGCCTTGAAAATGCACACAGTGACTTATTTTGACCTGATCTTTATCATTTTCCAATTGCTCTTCTTTTCTTGAGAACCTGTCCAAACAAAAAATTGTTGGACGGCCATATTTGCATTCGCAGAGGCTTCATAAAGTTGAAATCAAAATTTTCTGTTGATGATGTGGAAACAAAAAAGGCTTTTTCCTTAATAAGATCTTGTATCTGTGAAACATTTGTGCAATGTTTTCAGTTCAAAATACTGAATGACATTTTATTCACAAATTCCCGCTTAGCTAATATAGGTTTAATTCAAAGCGATCTTTGCACTTTTTGTAACACTTTTTGGGAAACAATTGATCATTTATTTTTTATTGCGTTTACTCCCGTGCATTTTGGGATGAATTTGAATCTTATTGGCTTTCTATAACCAAGGAACAAACTAAGGAGACTCGAGTTAAAAGCTATTTTAATCGGTGTCACAGATACTAAATGTCTTTTGCTTAACTATTTAATTGTTTCAGGTAAGCTACATTTAAGGAAGTGTCGTAGAAATAATAGTCTTCCTTTTTTCTCTGCCTATAAAGAACTAGTTTAAAGAAAATATAAAACCGAACGTCTCATTGCTGCGAAATGTAATAATCTGAAGATGCTTGAGGCTAAGTGGAAACTCGTTTCAAACTGTAATTTTCTAAATACATAGGTGCATAACTAAGAACCAATTGTGGAAAAAAGTAATGTAAGAATCGTATTGTAAGAAAGTAATCTTGTACGTATTGTAAGAAGTGTAAGTAGTGTAAGTAGTGTACGTCTTGTTTTGTAAGTAGAGTTTTTGTGTTGCAATAATAATAATAATAATAATAATAATAATAATAAAAGGTTTCTAGTTTCCAGGCATACCTCAGCTCAACGGCTTTCAAGATGGTGGCAGTCCAGGAGGGAGGGGTAGGTGTTGCGATGTTCTTTATGAGCTGCTACAGCCTGAAAATGGCCGAAATGTTGTATTGGAGAGCAAACAAATGCTGGCGAAATATTTTATAGTTTTTTTTTTTACACCACATTTAATTTAATCGACAATTTCGTCACTGAAACAAACAGATACGCCACCCAAAAGTCCTGAAGAAGTAAAGGCTTTTCTGGGCATCACTATTTGGATGCGACGCAAACAAGTACCGCAATTGCTCTTTACCACTAAAATTCAGTTTAGAAATTCTGTTTTTATGCCTTTTACTGATTGAATAGAGTTTTAGTTGAATTGCTGGAATGTTGAGCTCGGTTTGCAGGGCAGGAAGAACATAACCACCAAATGGACAAATCTGGCTATGTGCCCTTCCTCAATAAAATTGATCAAATGACAACATTTGATAAGGAATTGATAGTATGCGCCAGCTCAAGAAGCAAATGGACCGGACATGGGGAGGAGGGTTAAAAGTTAAAAAGGCTGCCTGGTCAAGCGAGAGATCTGCGAAGACTGACCTCTCAAAGGTTAACCTCGTGCTATTGAAAATTACCTACCAGGGGGGTTACTAATTGACTCCCCCTCCGCATGAACTGTGCACGTGCTTCTGGCATGCTTTATTAATTGTTACATAACTATTAATCGTGCAAGGCATAAAATTTTTATTGGCTAGCCAATAACTCCTTTAAATTGTTTTAGTCAGAAGTTAATGTTTTATGGGCATTTGAAGAAGTTAAAATGGATTTTAAGTCCAAGTGCCACGGCGGACAATGTGGTCCGTATGGTAGTCAAAGGGTTAAATTGTGATTTTTTTTGGCCTTTTTTTTAATTACGTACAAAAATATGTAAAATTAATTCGGTGGTTAAAGGATCAATTAACCACAAAGGTAGCCCGCGAATACAGTCACCTCCCACGCTCCCAACCGCTAGGGGCGTTCGCGCGAACGCTTCATACGCCTGAGGCGGCTGGGAGAGGCGGCTGGGAGGGGCGGCTGTATTCGCAGGCTATGATGACGACGACGACGACAACGACGACGACAACGACAAGGTGAAAACATTATAGCGTTAATGAACGAAAGCAATGGCTCTGCACGTGTCGTATACACTTTGGTACATTTATTTGCCGTTCTCCGCTGCACAACTAATTTAAACGCAAAATGATGAAAGTTTAGCCCGGGTTTTATGAGGAACGTGGACACGGGACAGAGAATATTTACTATGTGTAGTTGTTACTTTATTATGACCTGAAACGTAATCAATCAATTCAATTAATCATTCATTTCTGCTCGGACAATATCAGCATGGGTTAATGAGAGGAAGGATCGTTTTAATTCACCTCAATATTAATCAATTAAAAGCATCATGTGGGAGTTCATCGAATTTATTTAAGAATTTGCTATAATATTATATCGTAATTTTCAGCAGTAATCAAGGGTCTTCGGCCTAATCTATTTTAAAAAGTTTTCCAAAGCTACTGCATGCTTTTCCCTGGACTGCAAAATTATAATAGGACTCTAATATGCTTCAACTTATTGTAACAAGTAGTGTCATCAGCTACAATTGGTACTCGGTGCGTTGATATCAAAGCAGATAAAACAGCAATTTATACACAATTTACAGCCCGTACTCGTTAGAAGCAACTTATAAATAAGTACGTATCGACCGAGGACATAAGCATACGTGAACATCATCATTTTAAATTCTCACGTAAGCAATGTGAATGCCTTTTCATATGAGCCTGGTTGACACCTCGACCCTTTTCCTTCGTAAAATTTGCGATGTGTTCATATGAGAAGGCGGACTGGCCCGGTTACCGAGATCTCGCCTCACTCCAATTTCCTTTCAGTGTAAAATTTGCGATGCGTTCATATGAGAAGACGGGCTGGCCCGGTTACCGAGAACTCGCCTCACTCCGTATTTCCTTTGTATTAAATGTGCGATGTGTTCACATGAGAAGACGGGCTGGCCCGGTTACCGAGATCTCGCCTCACTCCGTATTTCCTTTGTAAAATTTGAGATATGTTCATATGAGAAGGCGGGCTGGCCCGGTTACAGAGGTCTCGCCTCACTCTTATTTCCGTTGTAAAATTTGCGATGTGTTCATATGAGAAGGCGGGCTGGCCCGGTTACCGCCTGAGATCTCACCTCACTCTTATTTCCTTTGTAAAATTTGCGATGTGTTCATGAGAAGGCGGGCTGGCCTGGTTACCGAGATCTCGCCTCACTCTTATTTCCGTTGTAAAATTTGCGATGTGTTCATATGAGAAGGCGGGCTGGCCCGGTTACCGAGGTCTCGTCTCACTCCGTATTTCCTTTGTAAACTTTGTGATGCGTTCATCAGGAGGAGAGCAAGATAAGCGTCATTCCGAACTTTTTTGATTGTTTTTTAATCAAACACCATTTATAGAATGAGTAAAGATTTAGAATCAGTTTCAGAATTACAGCAAAGAAAACCATAATTAATATCTTCGTGCACGCTATCTCGTACCGGCACAATTTCATTCTGGTAACGGAACCGGGCTCAAAATTTTCATATGAACACAAGAGAAAACGTTTCCCGCTAGCCGGGCCTGAGTCCCGGTTACCTAGCTCATATGAAAAAGCCCTAAATAACGCTCCGCGTGCTGTACAAATTGAACCGACTTCCGACAGTTTGCATGTTACTGCGGGCTGTTTTCAGTAAATCCTCATTTCGCACGTTATGTTAGTTGCAAAGAACTAGCTTATTAGTGACTCTTTAGTTGTTTACATTTTAACTGGTGGATATTTGAAGAATCATGTTATCTGATATCGGAGTGGACTATTTTGTAACCCGAAAACACGAAAACGCTATCGCAAGTTCACGTGAGAACACGCAACATCACGAATTCTTTTTGTGTGCTGCCGGTTAACCGTTATTTAATTATAATCGTAGGTGGTTCATATTAGCGCCAGAAAATGGTTTTATCTGCGTGAAAGTAACGTTACTAATGAATTTTAGGTTGTTTTAAAATATGTCACTATACAATAATTAAAGTGACAGGTTTTTCATCTTTTCGTTTTGCGAAAAGCTTTTAGGTAATTAGTGCTAATTGGTACTAGATAAGACATTTTGGATGGATGACATCAGTCAATGTGCTCATAAATCTAGAAGGCATGTAAAAATGAATTTGCTAATATTCAAAGGTCTCAAGTACGTCGCTATTATTGAAAGTGGTGCAAGGCAGGGCCTCAAATTCGACATATCTTCACATTTTTACGAAAGATAAGACGCAGCCTCGTTGTTTTGTAAGAGAGGTTTATGAGAAGGTATACATAATTGACAAGTTGAACAAAGCCTTTGAAAGTGTATAAGGTAAGAAACACTGAAATACATAGCAACAATGTTATTTTTTCTTTCAATAAAACAGCAGTTAATAATTTCCTGTTCATTTCCTACAATTTTTCTATAAAGACGCCATGACAAGAATCATGATTATTAACCAAAAACGTGAAAAGAACTAAAAAGTAATGTCAAAAAATTACTGCACAATTTGTAAATTTGTAGAGAAATAATGGTCATGCTAATTTCTTTACTATCCATCAGTTTGTTATCAATAAGAGAGATAAAATCAAATGTTGTATATATTGACCAATAAATAACTTGGTTGATGATCCACACGATCAAGCACAATTTTAGCGGCGCTCTTATTTTACATGATTTGGAAGATGCGAAAATTTAAGGAGCAGCTCCAAGAATGGTTCCGCTAAATGTGAATGTTTTTAAAAAGTAGGCCGCACACTCCACCAGCGAAAATTTTGAAGAGCACCCCCGGATGTTTGGTACTGATGGACACTATGAAATAAACACGGCAAAAACGGATACTGGGAGGTTAAAAATGTAAATTACGGTGAGGCGAGATTTTATCAATTTGCATCTCAATCGATCTTCTCGTTTTTGGGTTATCAGTTTTTCAGTCCTGGAGTCAAACCAACAATTGACAGTTAAATATCACAATCGAAATTCTTAATTTTCAAACTCACGGGTTCCGTACCCATGAAAAGGAGCGAATTATTACTTTTGATCACCATGGTCTATTGCCTTATAGTTAAATATTCAAAATTATTTTTATCCTCGCTTAAAAGGTAAGATAAAAAACCACAGCATTATTTTAGCGAAAATTAGTAAATATGGAATCGTGATCGCTTTATAAAGAATAGCGCGCGCAAATGTTTGTTTACCTCCAAACCGCGGGAACTTGCTCTCTGGCGCAGCGAGATGGCAATATGGGAACAGCTGCGCATTCAAACTAAGATAGAATTTCACTGACACGCAATAGTAATTCTTAAATAATCTGCCATAGAAGTAATATTTGCTTAGTCATTTTTTTCCGTAAACAATTTTTATGTTGATAATTTTAGATATTCATGAATTCGGCAGCTTTCTAAATGTCGCGGATGGCTTGCATGATATTTGTAATATCAAAGTTTGAGAATTGTCCTTCTAAATATCGCCACCCAAGGAAAACTCGCTGGGACCTAGAAGCCTGACTGTTTCGATGTTAGACCAAGCACTGAGATAATAATAACAATTGATGTTGGAGTGGAGAAAATAAATAACCGTCATATTTTGGCACTTTATCAATCGAGCACCCGACTTAGCTGACTAAGGTACGTATGGAAATACAGATTGAACTAAGACAAATGTTCCTCAATTAATTTTCACCTTTTTTTACTTTGCACTTTACACTTTGAATCAAACTTGTACAGTTTTTTTTATATATTTAAATCCTGTTCCTTTTTTATCAAGCTGTTTTACCTTTTCCTACCAAAATTGTTTAGAAATTAATTCCTTTCCGTTTTAACTTGTAGAAGTTTAACAAGTGGCCCATTTTGAAATGGTAGACATAAGTATCATAATGTTTCTTATTACAATGTATAAAGGCAGGGTAAGAATATTCGTTCATAATTACTTCCTGATCCGACTCAAGATGCATGCTAGAAACATTGTTGCTTTCGTGTTACCTTTTACTCGGTGAAAAAACAAAAACAAACAACACACAAAAATAAACAGCTTGATATTTTTTTTTTCTTTTTCGTTTTAAATCTTGTTGCATCGAATGACGATCCAGCTTTCCCCTGCACCAACCTTCTTGATATAAATGTTGGTTAACATACAACAGTACCGATCGAGTCATGATAGTCTTTGGACTCGGATATCAGTTGTTTTGTCTATATATGAAGGAAATTTTAAAACAACGTCATTTATATTGGAATATTCGTTAAAATGTGCCGTTATTTGCTTTATATATTTTTTTATTTAAACTTAGATATCCGAGTTGTTTTGTAGTTCATATGAAGAAAATTTTAAAACAACGTCATTTATATTGAAATATTTTTTTGATGTCTAAGATAATATAAATATATGTTATCTAAGATGCTACTTAAAAATAAGGTATTGTTTGATTTCTTTTCTTAGTTTTACGCGAAGTGTCTTTTAAGACATACTTTTAAAACAGTTTATATATTTGTTCATTTAATAATGTTTAACACAATTAAAACTTGTGGTGCTCGCCTTATATACAAAAATATACTGAAGATTTTAAAATACATGCTATAAAACTAAAATATCATTAGAAAGTTATAAAAATGAAGCTAATTACAAAACTGGCATGATGAATATAAATGATTAAAAAAATCACGAGTTATATAAGTTGCCAATAATATTAATACTTGTTCTTGAAAAAATTGCTAACGTCGGGGAGGTATTTCTAAAAAAAAACTTTGTAAGGTGGCTATATCCTTAACTCCAAATTATTCCACTACTAAATTTCCTTTACAAGATATTAAAACGCCGCCTTGTGTATAGATAAATTACCTTTATTAAGTATATTCATGGAATCGTGGATTTTAATTTTAACATCTTAAGAAACTCTGATGTTCACGCTTACAACACAAGACGAAAAAACGACTTTCGTCTTCCTTCTGTGAAAAGGAACTACGGAAGACAGACTTTTTTATACAAAGGTGTTAAAGAATGGTTATAAACCAATTCTTTTAAATCTAGTTAGCCCTAAGCATTACCTTTTTACTAAGATTTTTACAACTTACATGTTTTTATAGTTTTTAGTGTATTATATATAATTCTTAATGTAATTTTGTAGTTTTTAATCTTTTTAACTTAGTTTTTAACCATTTATTTTTTTATTCTTTATTTACACAGGGCCTCACAGAATACCACTATAATAGTGAAGTGAGCTTCCTGTATAAAGATTGTTATTATTATTATTATTATTATTATTATTATTATTATCTCTTTTATCACAGTCTTTAAATTTGCTGGTGTTCTTTTTGTGCATCAGCCAGGCGCAAACCATGCACCTAGAGCGTCTGTCACTCAAGTCAATCATTCTGTTCATACACTGAGCACCTTTCTTTCTATTATTATTATGATTATTATTATTATTATTATTAACGGCCAGCCGCTATCAGTATATACAGTGAAACGCCTATTCAGAGCAGCCACCCATGCAAAGGGAAGGCTCAAAGAGAGGTTGCCGGCTGGCAACAAGTTGCTCAATATTTTCTCAAATGTTGCTCAAAGTCTTCCAAACAGTTGCCCAAAAATTGATCATTTTTTTACAAGTTGCTTAAAAGTTGCTTGATTTTTAGAAAAGTTACCAAATAGTTCCTATTTCTCCCCCAAAATACGCTAACATTACATCGAGAACCTTGTTCTTCGCTGTCGGAGTTGGAATCAGCTTGCGTGGAAACCGCTTGTTAAATATCTTTAATTTTATTTTCAACAGTCAAATATTGCTTTCAAATGTGCAAGTTGGTACAAGTTTGTCAAAAAAAAAACAAGAGTTGTTCTTATGAAAAAACGTTTCTACAAACTGACCAAAACGTTGCCGGGCAATTTGTGGTCAGATGTGGCTTGAAATTTACGACGGTAATAAGAAATCTGGCTAATGCTTAAAGTAATCAGAAAACTGCCGTTTTCTTTCTTGAACAGACTTTATTTTTTTCATTTTTTTGAAATTGTTGTAGATGCTATTTTCACTACTGTAATTCTATAGGGAAAGCAAACAAATAAGGACGTCAATAAAATCCGAAATAAAATGATCTTAATTTATTTGCTCTTTTCCATTTATCAAGGTTTCATCATCATAAACTTTATTTAAATGTCAAAAGACCGCCTAGCCAGGGAGAAATCTCCCTTACTAATATGGGGACATTCTAAAAATTAGATTAAAATAAATATACAAAAGCCAGTAGTTAATTTG
Organism: Dendrophyllia cribrosa; assembly: GCA_024195265.1. Lineage (NCBI taxonomy): Eukaryota > Metazoa > Cnidaria > Anthozoa > Scleractinia > Dendrophylliidae > Dendrophyllia > Dendrophyllia cribrosa. The sequence goes on from JAJLRJ010000004.1 coordinate 51,327,056, forward strand.
TTAAAATGATGCAAAAGCCATTATCGACTTTCTTCAAATAAGGAAAACCTTTTCCAGGGGCGGATCCAGGAATTTATGAAAAGGGGTTGTACACCTTTATAAATTTCCAGGCCATGGGTGTAGACGGCGAGCTCCGTAGGCACCAGGTTCTGGAAATTCCCGGAGCATGCACAGGACGAAATAACGACTTTAAGTGCAAGTAAAGGTTCATTAAAGAAAACTTAAAGAACAATTTCGACTATCTTTAAGTGCACCGTAAATTACTTAAATAAGCCTTTACTTGACAACACTTAAAGCAAGTAATGAACAATTTAAGTTGCCTTTAAGGGTCTTTAAGTTGTTGAAAAGTTGAATTAAAGATAACGTAAAGGTTCTTAAACACATATTAAAGATACTTACTTACTTTAATACATTTAAGAGTATTTACGTCTCAACTTAAAGATTTTCGATACCTTTAAGTAAAATTTAATTTTCTCTTAAAGATTAGTAAATTCATTATTTCGTCCTGTGATGCTGCCCCAGAAATTTTTTTTCCGATTTTGTCCTCTAAAACGCCATTTCCAGCATTTCTAATACTCGAAAAGCGTTTATGAAGTCAATTCTCAACCAGAAAACCAAAAATAATAATGCATGATTGAAAGGGACAGCAGTTACAACGATACATGTAGTTATTTGTTATTTTTCTACATAACGTTAAACCTGTATTTAGCGGATACCCTCCATGAAACGGGCAGTAATGACTTAATTCCCCTGAAAATTTTGTTCCCATGTTTACTGTAAAGAATACCTGTATTAAACGGAAACTTCTTTTAAGCGGACGCGGTCATTATTTCCAATAATTACCTCCGGTTCCACCTCACTGACCACAATAATGACCTGTTGTTCCTTTTTAGGTTGCGTTCGATTGACCCTATTCTGGAAGAAAAACCTATTTTTTACAAGTAGGTTTATTTTTAGATAAGCCTTTCCCGTGAATTGGTTTCGGAAAACCAATCACAAGCAATTGCATAAATAATAACGTAAAACATTCACATATTCACATAGCGACTGGAAATCAGACATTCGCCACACAGGAATGTGAACATGTGAATAGTTATTAATTATGTAATTGCTTGTGATTGGCTTTCCGAAACCAATTCGCGGGAAAGGCTTATCTAAAAATAAACCTACTTGTAAAAACGCCGTTGCACGAATTTATGGTAGTTGCACACTCCGAGTAATGGGCTCCTGTAACAACTCATTTTCTTCCTACATGGTCGTCGGCGGTAGCCATTTTGTTTGTTGTTTTGAAAAGGTTGCGAGGCGAGGACGACGGTGACGTCATTATTCTGGATTATTCCAAGCATTCTGCTCCCTAGTGCAGAATGCTTGGAATACATTCCATGTATTCTGGAATCGGAATAGCGACTCAATCGAACGGGCATTCGGGGTTATTCCGTTTATTCTTATTCCGGAATAAGGTCAATCGAACGCACCCTTAGTGAGCATTTATGTGGATTATAACAAATAATAATATGGGCTATAGAAAAAGTTCATTTTGACTAAATAAAGTTTTATTTATCTAAAAAAAAACTTACACTGTTCACATTAAGTATTCCTGTGTCATTTTTGTCGGTCGTTTCTCTCCGTATATTTTTATACAAAGCTTTCAAAACACTGCATTCGATTCCGAAATAGTGCCAGCATTCGTAAAGTCTTGGTAACCAAGCGTCTTTTTTTTATCGAATCCGAGGCGCGGGCGCTAAGCGCTCGGTGTTAACTCATAAAAATGACTGAGTGGGAAAAGGTTCGGCCGTTGCTAAGAGATCTGGGCTATTGACCAATCGTTTGGCAGAAAAGACAATGGAAATTGTTTTTGAAATTCGTCTTCAGCTAGTAAAAGCAAAAAGTCATGCCCAATCCCCTGCTATTACTGCCAGTTATAAACAAAAAGACGGCTCTCCCTACTGGGATGATTTTGATGAACTGAAAACGTCACCGGAAGATGTTTCTTCCATATATTTTTAAAACCGGGGCAGAATTAACAATCTGCCGGGCTTCTTCTGCATTTATGCATGTTGTCGCTTTGTTGCTTTTCGGCTCTTTCATCCACGCTGAAACACTCTGTCAAAATCGCACGATCACTGTTCAAAAGTAAATAAGCTTGACGACGGACTTTTTCGCTCAAGTTACAATACAACAAATGAAAGCAAGTGATCCAACTACTCCATAGAGTAATAGCCTTTTCCTTTTTTTTTTTTTTTTTTTCGCGTTTTTGCTGTTTGCTAAAAGCAACCGCGACCGCGACGACAGCCAGAATGGCACAAAACAAATGAGCGAAAACAGTGCCTCTGCACGTGCGTTTTACATTTGGTACATGTACATTTCTTTGCCGTTCCCTGCAAAACAACAAAGTCAAATGATATTAAAATTATAGGTTTTGTGGAGAAAGTGAACATACGACGGTTAATTTTCCTTTCACTATTTGAAGTTAAAAGCCATCCGTACAAATTCCGCTCCTGGAAAATCCAGTCACATAACATTAGACAAACTAGACAAATTGGAACAATTAATTGGAACGCAGTTTAAAATAGCGCGAATTCTTTTTGAAGTGACGTTTTCCTTGGCGCCGCCGTCGTCGTTGCTTAAACTCCCTAAAACAGTTTTTTAAAAATCAAAACCGTCACGTTCGCTCCTCACAGAAAACCCCCGAACAACTTCGTTTCCAGGTTTCTCGCGCCAACTTAGTTCCAATTTTGACCCCCAGGACTGGCCACATTTTGCTTCCATATATGGGGATGGGCACAGATGCGTCTTACGAGCTTCGCATGACGGTTCGGATTTGTTTCCTATCCAGTGGGTTTTAATGAGTTAACACCGATTGCTTAGCGCCCGCGCCTGGGGTTCGAAAAAAGAACGCTCGGTTACCAAGACTTTAGCAATGCTGGCGCTATTTATGAATCGAATGCATTGTTGTCCGGGTAGAAACGATCAATTAAGACACAGGACTATTCTGAAATGTGAGTAATTTTTTTTTTTCAGATAAATAAAACTTTATTTAGTCGAAAATGCACTTTTCCTATACCCCATGATAATAACCTGTTCAAAACAATGGAAAGGTGCATTAATTTCTGTTATTATTTTAAATATGTTCCTCGATGATCTAGAAGAAACTTTTTATGGAGCAAACCGATCTTTTCACATACCACCCGTTGATTCGCAGGAGCTTTAATAAATATATTCGATCATATTTTTCAACCGACATATCTTTTCTCCCGACATATCTTTTCTCCTGACAATATCAAAAGCTGCAATTGTGTTAAATAAAAAGAAATTCACAGTGTTAGCTAGAATGTATTTCGTTGACTCATTCCCGGATAGATTTTTGGCCACATTTTAATAATTATAGCAGTAGAGTTAATGTGTTTCGAGGCAAGAAAAATTTTCCGTTTGTGTGAGAATTAATATAGATGGAATTAATGTTTTGAGCTTGTTTGAACAATATGTAATTTTGAAATGTGGGTTTTGTTTATACCAGCAGTCCCAGCCTTTGGGCATTTGAAATTGTCCGAAGGCCGACAAATGCCCGAAGGGAAATGCTGAGGCTTGGAATCAACTGATTCATCAAGTTACGTTTTCGTTGATCTAGACCATCACTGTTCTCATTTTGGTGTTCTTTGATGAAGGACTTTTGTTCATACTATTAAGCCAAATACCAAACAAAAAAGTTGTTTTCCTGTGGACTATAAATTACCCTTTGCGGCTTTTGTAAACATTAAGCATGCATAATTTTCTTGTAGAACCTGGCAACTCTCTTCTGTTTGCTATAACAGGTTCAATTATGGCGGCAAAAAACCTAAATTGTTATTAATACATTCAGGTAAACAAAAGTTTGGTATCCTTAAAAACACAGGGAGGTATAAAAATCTCCTCCTTTAATAGGTATAGCATTTAACTTAACGGTAAGCCAAATCCTTTGTTCTTACCGCTCACATTAATTCTGTTGATAGTAAACAATATTGCTAATCTATATGTACATATAAACAACAAACCTTTTGTCGTCGGCTCATCAAACCAAGGAAAAAAGCAAATACTCCTCTTTGTTTGGTTATTCTAACATAAGCATATGTTTTAAGATCATATTTAAAAAGTGATATTTATTACGCGACGCAATCTGAATCGCCATTGTGGTAACGATTACAATGTATTTTTTTTAGTGCAACTTATTTCAATTTTCTGTTGTTGACAGCTTTTTGGAAATTATAAAAAAAGAAGAATATTTTGACATCAAGTTAATCTCCTTAACATTTTTTTAAACTACATCTATCTAGATTTATCAGCTGAGTCATACTCCTCGTCGAAGTGGTGAACCGGCATATGACAGGTCAAACTTTTTTATAAAATCGTGGAATAAAAAACCCGTAAAAGTGTAACAAAACGTGATGATTAACAACTCTTAATACGATGCAAGTAAAATGCAGATTACAAAAGAAAGTTAAAAGCCGGCAAATTAAAAAATTTTTATGAAAGAGTTGGCAACGTTTACTCCTCTTCTATAATTTGTAGTTCTTTGAAAGTTATTTTGCCGCTCTCCGCGTGTGGTCAAATTTAGCATTTGCACTGTAGGGGAGGAAATCGAACATTTCTCTTATCATTAAAATATCACTGAAGCAGAACAAAGCTTAGCAGTTTGGCGGTTTGCTGTCTTGCTGTAAACAGTAACTCGGCGAGGGTGGCCCGTGATTCACTCAGTGCTGTGGGCAGGTTAGAATCGCAGTAAAGATTGTCTAACGTTATTGTTTCAAAATGATACAGGTAATCTATACCGTCATACAACTTCACAAAGTGTTGTCAGCTGACTTCAGTGAAACTAATAAGTGTAGCGACGTGTGTAATGGATAATTTTTTCTTGACAAACGATGGTCTTAATATGAAAAAAAAAACTCTTGTTTATCGTTTTTTTCGGAATTAGTTTAATTAATAGCAGTAGTTTGTCATCTCGATGTGAACAGTACTCGGCAGATTAGGTTTATGTATAGATCTGCATGGGCGCCTCACTCAGGTTACAATCTCAGGAGTAAGTGTTTAAAATGACTTTTGGTTGTTTCTAATTTAATCTGTGCATGAATTTCAAAGTTAGCATTAACATTGAAGGCTAATCAGTGTAGGGGTGTGTATACTGAATAATATTCCGATGGAGATATAGTTTGGGAGGCTCAAAGGCCGGTCCCTGCAGCCGAGATGAGAAGAAAAAATTTCCCGCGTTCTCTGCATCTCGTATCCTTTTCGTATTCTTTCCAATTCAACTACCACAAAATTTAATAACTCTTCATTTATCAATAAATGTCCAAGGATATATAACGACATATATCTTAGCAAATAATTCAATTCTTACTGTAATTTCAAAGAGTGATCTGCATCATCAGCGAACCACTTCACTTTACAATAACAATGTAATAGCAATCATGCGGGTGGAGAGAATAAGGTAATTCAATTTTTGCCGGACTCAATTTTGGACTATTGTTTTTTTGGGCTGAATGGTTTTTAAGACGTGTAATAGATCAAATGTTAAGCACGATTTAAGCAACATATCGTATTGATCTCGGGTGACCAATAACTGAAAATAAACCATACGCCGTTTTTCTCAAGTTTTCCACGATGTGGTAACATGCTAAGCCATATTTGGAACATATTATTTACGCTCGGCTTTGAAAAGCCAACTTATATTTTAAACTTCAGTATTTCAGATTTTACTTACACTTGTTTACTTGTAAACAATGAAGTTAAGGCAGTTTAAAAAATGAACAAGATAGCAAGCAGACCAATTGAACAGGTCAGTGCTGTGATGCACTGCATGATGGATAACAAGCAAGATAATAGATTCAGGATCAAGAACTGCCCTATATATTTATTATTTCCATAACGATGATTGTAACCGAATGCGATAAGCATTACGCCTGTTGATTTTCCCTTTTGAAATGAGAAAATCTTCAAAAATAACATGATTTAGCATCATAATGCGCAATTTTCTCATGTTGTTCCTACTTGAATATCATTTTGTATTATCATTGATCGTGAAATAAGCCAAAGGCAATTAAATTTGTGTATTGTTGTTTATCCGTTGAAACTGATCACCCGTAAACACTTTTAATATTGGTTCAGTTTATGTAAACAATCATGAAAAATTTTGCTTGTTTGACGGTTTGAATATTTTGTGTAAGTGTTTATGTATTGCATGTAAAGTATTTTAAATATTTTAGCTGGCGTGAATGCAAAAACCTTGGTTGTGTAACAGCCGCTCGGAAGAGCTGTCGAGATTGGATAAAACAAACAATGGCTTTCATTGTCGACTCGTTCTAAGGTTTTGTTTCCATTGTTTCTCGTTCTATTGGGTTAGATCTTCTGAGAGCTGCTACATTTTCCAAAAACTTTTTGCGCCGACTTACTTACACCAAAAAATTTACTTGGAATCCGAAATGATTAAATTTACTTCAATGAAGAGTCTCTTTGGCGGTGTCAACTAAGTTCATTTTATCATCATTCTGTCTTCTTCAAATAGTCAATTTAGTGACAGATGTCCGGTGATTCATGCGTAAATGCATGTGTTAATTGTCGCTTTGGGCTAACTGCGATTCCGATTCTGATCTCCAATTGTAATCGTCGTAAAATGATTACATTGCTTCTCAGTTGACAAACGTGGATGGAAGTACTTCACTCAGGACATTTAAGAAGAGAAAGTAACAGTGAAACGAGGTGTAAATTACTACTACTAATAATAATAATAATAGCCAACGAGCGAAACACATTGTTCCTGCCTTTACTGTATGTTTATGGCACATGAAATCACTTATTAAACATTCATGATCTGCGGCCTTTCCGATGCGGTTTTATGGGGGGATAAAAACATTTTAATATTTTCATAGGCTCGCTTAATTTGGCTAGAAAACTTGGGCTGAATAATAAAAAAGGCATAAAAAGACAGAAAAAAAGGTCCTCAGACCAAGGATGAATTTACAGGATCGTGAAGTCAAATGAGTCAGTCCTACAGTTTTTTGCCGGCTGGTTAACGGCGCCACATGTAAAACACGTGGATTGAAGTTTATTATTTCGCTTAAAAGTGTTTATCTAAATATTTTCGAAATGGGTTATGACGTCACGAGCGTCACGCATTCCCCCAGCGGGCGGCAAATAGCACGAAACTGTCTAAACACGCGGTGGTGAAAAATGAATCTCTTATAAGCAGAACGGTACTTTAAGCAAAGGAAAGATAATGGCGAATCAAAGGGTTTATTTAATTGATGCCCGCAAATACTGACATGTCAGTATGTCCTTTTTTAGTGAACATACCGGTATATCATTTAACTAGCTAAATTGGTGTTTAATGTCGGCTAGTCTCGGCTTGCGGCTCTGTGGTGCATATATATTTGTTTTGAAGTCAAAACCCAAACCATTGACTTGTTAATAAATACTGATAATCTACTGCCGGGTTAACTTGGCTCATCAACCATCCAATCAGAAAATATAGACAGAAAACGAAAGCTTGTTTACTTGTTTAGCCAAAACTACCACGCGTGTATCGAATGATTCATGAATAAATGAGAATGTACTACCCACATGTAGTTGTCACATGAGTAGTAGTCGTTGGCCACAAATTATATATAAAATGATCGCGGCGATTCACGCTATCCACATAGTTTCACTTGGTGCTTGAGGGCAAATCACGAACATCCACGGTGCGACGAGAGAAGAAAACAATCGTCTTTATTGGTTTGCTTAATAGTGAACTAAGATTTAACGCTGAGAGGTAATTATAATATAAGGGATTTTTTTTTAATCAAGCACATTTAAACCTCTCCTTACGAATGCTTCCAATAACACTGACAACGGCTGACTTGCTACAGACAATTCCTACTTTATCCGGGTAAGACAAATGTTTGTACAAACTCTGCCGCCCCTATAATGAAGTACTTACCCGGAAAGAACCAGTTTCCGACAATTATTTGCCGCCCACGGCATAATTTTGTAAATTTGTGTCGTTTTAAACTCCGGATTTAAGGTTAGCAGGCAGTACAGTACATGTACTATTACAAAGCAAAGCCTTCCTGAGATTTTCGCTAAGGCCGGCGGCGCGAATCTTAAAGCCAGGACACTGTTCCGCCGAAATAACAAAATTTTGCGTAGCTTATTTCCATGTTATATCGCCAAATGCAACCAAATATACAACTTCATTGGATAAAAAGATGCTATAGAGCAAAACGGTAGCAGTAGTTTGGAGATAAAGTGCAGGATTACAAGGATGGAAGTGGATTACAGTTCATCAAATTTGATTTCATGACAGGCGGTCAAGAAATCAAACTTGCCTTCGGTGTAGAATTTTAGACTTCTTTAGCCGGTATTTTGTCTGTTAAGTTAACATTTCTTTGCTTCGTCACTTTTGGCGACTTTCTTCTTCGTATTTCAAGACAATATAGCATGCTTAAGGCAAGCTCCTGGCCATTTCATGAAAACACGATATATCGGCCGGGACAGTGTCCCTAGAGTGTAACGGTACTCCTACTCCAGTGTAAGAATTTTGAAACGGTATAGTCATATACGTCTACTAAAATCACAGACCATCACGAGGTTTCGCCGGATTCATTTTCAATTATTCAAGAAAAATAAATGTAAATTTGTTTTTAATTCCTGTAGTACATTCTTCTGATAAGCGATCAAAAGGCAAAATTTAAAACACTAAACAGTATACAAACTGTGCACACAGTAGTAGTGGAGAAATAAATTTATCTTGAATTCAAGACAATTGGGACGCTGTAGATGTATATTTGAAACGGTGTTTCTGTCAGGGCTCACACGAACACATCAATATCGAGAAAGAATTCAAGCGCCGCTTGATATTGACAGTATGTTATTTTATTATTATTATTATCTTTTTACTTTGACGCTTTAGTATTTTAGCATGATGCTCTTGAATAGTGTTGATTATTGTCTACTAAATATTTAGCACTCGGAGCGCTATTTCTCCTTGCATTTTAACTTTGAATGCATGCAGTTATTTATACAACTATTAAAAGTTACTGTTTGTTCCAGCACTCGGGACCAGAATTACTGTGTTGTATTCAGTAGCCAGAGTGCTTTAAATACGCTTATACAATGCCTTTTCTTGTACGCGCGCGTAAAAACGCATCAGTGTTACCAGGAAATTGTTAGTGACCTGAAAAGCGACTCGATATGAAGTGCTAACAAACGAAGTGGTTATACTCTTGGTGTCGCTCCCGGAGTTTTCTTTCTAAATTCGCGAAATTCTAAATTCTAAATTCTAAGTTCGCGAGTGAACTTAACCACGTGTATTGCGTGCTGCTGACTTAATTGATCATACTTTTCACGAGGACGTCATTTTGACATGTTAAAAATCTAAAAAGGCATTTTCGACAATAGAGAAGCAGGTTCGGAAAGAATGACTTGTATCCAAGGTCGGGTCACTTGGAGCGAATTTGTATGCGACATTTATCAGTCAGCTCGAAAATAAGGTAAAAGTAAAGATGAAATAAATCGTGTGTCATTTGTTTTACTAAGCTTGAAGACAAATGTGAAAATTAAGTCGAGAGTTATCCTTTATTCCTAAACTGGCTGAAGACAAAATCCGTAGCACGCAACCAGCCGTTATGTTGAAAAACTAAAAAGGAACAATCTACTATAGAAAATAGATGCTGTTCTCTTAGAGTGGTTTTCAGACTTAACCCGTGAAACACTATCTAACAATTAGTGTGTGATAGTCCAAATTAAACAAAAGAAAACAATGGAATCATAGTCAAACAGTGCGTACTATTCTACTAACTATTTCACAGGTTAAGTAAAATCACTCTAAGATATAAGAAGCACATATAAAATATCCACAAAACAAGTTTAACACAAAGCATAACAGAGGAGAAAAAGTGGCTGATAACCGCGGCCGCTATAGAATCTCTGTCTCGCTGGAGAGCTTAAACACAAAATACTTTGATTGTTTTTTTGGTGAAAATTACAAATAGATCAAGGTTCATTTCCGTGGTTTCCAAGAAAAATTCATATATGTTCTTTTGTTTTTCACCTTTGCGCATTAGACCATTCAAATACATTGCACCTCTAGCAGAAACGATATTTTATTTTACAGCTCAGGTATCGACTAGATAACCGTATCGGCCCAGTAATTAGACACCAATTAGTATTTTTATAATGCTTAATATGTTTTTATTTTTTATTTTTTCAGCGTTCCTAGATCATCGAGCCATCGACATACACTAAAAGGTTTCCATCAATTGTGTTCTCGGAGTTTATATCATGGTAATACAAGGCTTTCCTTGTCCGGGAGAGACAAACTGCGAACTTGGTGCAAATGTCGAACTAACCGAACAAACGCGGACACGTTGTCGGCAGGTAGCTAGAGCGTTGCGTTGCCTTGGTGACAGCCTACAAAGCCGGTATGAGCGTCCACATCAAGCAGGCGGGCAAAATCACGAAATAATTAACATTGGAGGACACCTCATGGACATTGCCAGATTTATCTTTATTCGACAAGTAATGGAACTGTTTGGTCTGAACAACTGAATTTTGTTCTTCTTCCTCTCAACGTTTTCGTGAGATATCATTTCAGTTACAAGCCACTTAAGTTTCGCTTTTACATACTTTTGCAGCAGGATGACTGATCAAAGTTTGAAACTAAAATCAGTGTCAAAAGAACTGTTCTCACAAAACGTTAATAATAATTAGACAATACCACAAATAATCACCACATAGAACAAAAACAGTCAAGTCTGAATATGCCGCAACTGATTTAATATGAAATCGAAGTCTTAATAGTTTGTTCAAAAACAAACTCGATCCAAACGTTAAATTGAATCATAAGCTGTGAGAACAGGCGTTTTCCCGCCTTTTCTTCAGCCGAAAAGCCGAAAAAACCCGTCTGTTTTCGCAGGTAGCATTGTATTGATTCACTTATCCATGCGTTGTATATATAGATACATACATATATCGTCTACACTTAACCGTCAGGCGTACAAGGGGAGTGGGGAGAAGGCTGAAACTTTGTGTTTTTTGTATTAAAAATATTGTTTTGGAAATTTTTTTTTCGCATTCTCACGTTTCTAATCTATTTTAGTGTCTGAGTTTCATTGATCTGATATTCTAGAAATCATAAAATCCAAGATAGCTGAATCGGGATGGTGGATTTACAAATGATGTAACATTCCCTTGTAGACGTCACAATTGGCCATCTATTGAAGATAAAACAGAGTTATCTTAATCTAAATCTAAATCGAATACTGCGCAAAGCTCCCACATGGGTTATGTGTACGTGCACAGGAAACGGTCAGCGGTCATTCAATTATAGTAATGGCTTTTACAGATAAAATCGTTAATGTCTTAGTCTCGCATAAGGGAGTATTGTAACACCGCAAAATCTCAAGGGGGTAGGGTCCAACAACCCATGTACGTCCGAGTGTTATGGTAGGGAACTTATTCAGTGGTGCTGCCGTTGCTGCGCTGCTGTGGTGATTTTTGCAACATGAAATTTGAGAATTTCTTTGTGAGTGAAAGGTTACAATTTAGATGACAAATTTAAAGCAGCGCGAGTTGATATCAGTGACACCTAGCTAGCTAAAAAGCCTTATATTATGATCTTAAATTCCTCAAATGGATCCGGCCTCAAAAGGTGTGGTAATCTAAGAAATTTATTGTAATTTAAAAAAATATACATTAATTTTATAAGGCATCTTAAGTTTTTGAAGATCGAAGCTCAGTGAATTTGCCAATTTAAAACGATTTCAAATTCGTAAAAATCTAGTTAACAGCTGTTCGAAATGTAACATACATAGTGATCAATTGTGAATAACGCTGCTATTTAATCAATTATAATTCTTTGGCAAAATACTTTCTTATGGTGGATATGTAATAAGAAGTACTAAATTAAACTTTTGGGAAAAAAGCAATAAACTGCTTCATTTAATACCTTTTGTAGCTTAATTTTGTTTTGAAGGCTGACAGTGACTGAAGCAAATTAAGGGGGGGGGGGGGGGGGGGGGGGGGGGAGATAGCCTAGTTAGTATTCCCCTAGTTCTATTGCTAACCTACCATGGCTCTTTTTTCCTTGTTTATTTAGTTATTTAATTTTATATTTATCTGTTTGTTTGCTCATTTTCGTATTTGTTTTAACCAGGAATTAAAATAAAAAAAATCACGAAGAGAACTAACCAAATAAAAGAAAATTGAAATTAAAATAAATAAAACACAGGAATATGAAATTCCTTTTTTCGTAATAGGCTAGTCCATTTTCTAGTTCTCTTTATTGCAAAAAATTGAATAGCATAAAAATGAGTTTTACTGGAAGGTTTTCTTTCATGAAAGCCCTTGTTTTTGAAACAGAAGCAAATGCAATTAAGAAATGACCTATATTAGGTAACCTTTCATTTTTAGATTAAGTCTCCTCAGCGTTCAAATGCATTGATTGTCAACATAGCAGTTTTGCATATTCAAGTCTTATTTCATTTCAATCCATGCAGATAAATGGATGTGATAGATATTGCGCCGAAATTTCCATCTCTGTTAACATTATGATTGAGATACCGGAAAGACCTAACATATGAGCCCTAAAAGACCGGAGTTTTTCTAAGGACTGTGGTCGAATTCACTTGAAAGCATTTCTGTGGAGACTGACAATTATCGATATACCGACTGATGTGTTTAGTCTGCTGTACTACCGTATTATATAAATTTTCTTTGCAGGCAAATATTCCCAGGCTTGTTAAAAACATATATATAGGAGTAAAATCATAGCTATTTTTGGCAACGTCGTAACATCCAATCAGTGTACTATCGTGTTTTGAAATGATTGAAACCACTTTACATTATAATCAGGGTTACTGAACCAAACGAAACATGAAATACAAATTGAAGTGCTTGCCATAAGAACTTTTGTGGCATTATTTCGAGCAAACTGATACCAAGTTTGGATAAAATGTGATCTGTAGCTTTTATTGAATAGTAGTCTGCGTTATTCCTTCTTTAGTTTCAAAGACACCAAGGGAAAAAAGAGAGTCGCCAAAAATAGCATAACTGGTACGGAAGCCCTTTTTTAATTTATTCGCTAAATACGGCGTCAGGTAGTCTTTTCTTTCCTTAAGTGACAACATTTAATTTCAAAGAAAAAAAGTGATGGTAAAAGAGGGGGAGGGGTAAGTATACAACAGAGATTTTTCCATTTCATTCACTTCTGAATCGGTGGATGACATGACCAGTCAAATGAAAGCGGCGCTTTAGCACTACTACCATGGTACTATTTATTTCTCAGTATTTCGCAAACTATTTTTTTTATTGAATTTTGATTTTAGTGAGTGAAACTGTTATTTAAAATGAAATATTATGGTCGCAGTAATTGTTATTCTTGTATGCCGTGACTTTCTCTAAGTAGCAAAAAACTCATGCCAAATTATTACCTTTCTATCACAATATCACTTAACTACTGGCAATAAATTATATCTCATTTCTTTCAAATTTACGGAAGGACGTGAAACATTGGTTTACTGCACTGTGAACACGCCTGCATCACTACCCAGTTATTGTTAATTGTGAAAGATGTGAACACTCGTTTTAAGAAAAGCGATTGATGTTTTCACGGGGAAAAGGGGGCTTTAAAAGGAGGTTCTGTGGCGAATTGCATGTTTGCGTGTCATAACTAAATGGTATAAATTATGGCTTCTGTAATGTTGCCCTAAAAGTCAGCTGAAAGAGTCTTCCTCAAGTAGTGCAATAAACATTAATTCGAAGCTTATATTTATCACGGAACTTTTTTGAACGTCGTTTCGGGGTAAAGGGCAATGAATTGATTTTTCTAGCACACACTTTCGAAATATATTTCACTCTAACCGGTGCCGGACCATCGTTTTTTGGAAAAACACACTCTAGTTACTGATATAACTTTGGTACCTTTTGTGTTTTAATTTGTTTCCAAGTGAAATGTCAATTTGTATTGACTGGTGAAGGGTAATTTGTTTGTTCTGAGTGTGTTTACTGACTAGCAAAAGAAGGTAAAATTAGAATCTTACTAAATCGTTCAGTAAAAAATGATACATGCACGCGACATAGTCAGGTCAATGAGTGGCGGGGACGTTTCGTGGTAAATGTACATGGATTCTCCTCGAGTGAAACTTGTGAACGTCAGGTAAGGAAAAAAAATGCTTCTCGAAGGAACATTTCTGCTCGACAAGGCGTATTCACAAGTGTAATTAAGCAAGCGAAATTATATAACTTACGAGTAAAAAATATTACTATATAAGAACAAGAACACCATTGCATAACTTTATCCAGCATCTATAGAGAACAATTTTGTTTTGATGACCACAAAAAATTCCGCGCGATTAAATCAACCTATCAGAATTTTTGAATGATAATGCCGTTATTTCCGTAAAATCTGTTGTTGAAGAATGCCAAGGGAGCAAAAGTTTAATTTAATTTTTATTTTATTTTTCGGAGACCAGTAGCATTGGGCTATAAAACTAAAGTTATATTGTAGCAAACGAAGAAGTGAAGTCTTTAAGATTAAGTTTGCCGTCATTTTGATTACAATTATTAAGTAGAAGAAATATTGCTGGATTCGAATTTACAATAAAGATCATAAAATTGCGCCGCGGAATTTTATATACAAGAATTTCAAATGCCAATCACATTCGCGAAATTGCGACAAGCGGCGAACCTTATACTGATGTGCAAAAAATATATATTTAAAAAAATTCAACCCAAAAAAAATTAAACAAGGAAGTGGAACAAACAGGAATTACGATCCTCTTTAGTAGAACAGCTTAGACAATCTATTTATCACTTCATTTGGTTGGAAAACACAGATTTTATTTTAAACTGATAGGAATTAACGATATTAGATTACATTATAGTTGTACTTCGATTGGTGCCATGAAGTTTGCACGAATCAGTCGTTAAAAGGTTTTGTGGTCAGCTCCGCCAGATGTAGTCAGCAATTCTGGGCTTTCAATATTTTTTTTTATCAACTCTATTGTTATAAAAACAATCCAACGGATACGACAAGTGGTAAGGTACAGTTAAAGTGCAAACCGTAAATCGAATCACGCGAAGTTTGTCAAGCTTTTTTGAATTATATATAAGAAAAAGTGACGTTTTTGAGAACATAATGGACCTTTTTAATACGGTATGAAATTCAACTGAACACACTGCACCGAGATCAAAAGTTAATGCGAGGGTTATCAAACGAAAAAAAAAACCAACAGGTAAGCTGAAACGGTTAACACAAAATTCGGAGGTTGCATTTAACCTAACGCACATTTGGCTAAGCTACATTTTCAGATTTAGATTAATTTGCAAAATGCAATTGCACAACGTTTACGTCACATGTACGTTAGCCTAAATCTGCGTTGGCGAAGATGGTTTTATGTGTGTGTACTGTTTTCGTACGTTGGTTTACGCTCCCTGGTCAGGTTTTCAGCTGGCAATAAACTAAGTTGAAACTGTAGAATATATTCAACTGTTGAATCGAAAACGGTTATTTTTGAAAACCAAGTCAACCAAGTCAACGAAGGTGAAAGTTAAAATCACTTGAAACGGATTGGTTCTATTAGAATAGACCGGCGATTTTACCACTGATTTTCATCTTTATTTGAAACCTATATAGCTTTTAAGGACAATTGTGTGTAATGCAAGTGTTACAACATTTTTAATCATTCGCGTACCTTCTAGTTGTTGCTATATATTCTATATTTAGAATTTATTACCTCTCTTACCCCAGTGAGTAGGACGGCAAACATTTACATGACAGATGGCGTAGCATTACCTGCTACAATGAGGGTCATAAGTGTTGGACACTAACCAGGATGCTAGTGAAACAAGAAGCTGTATGCAGCTTGAGCTCGTGGCGTCTTTATTAAACCCAGTGCATTATTTAGTGCTTTAAGTGCTTTTATGGAGAAACATAAAATTATGTCTGTAAAGTAAGACTACATTCAGTAGCCAACACTTGAAACCACGATCGCTAACTGAAATGCAAAGTTATATAAAACACAAAACTTGCCGGAACAAAAATCCCACAGCAAGAAGCGGCGAACATATCAAACGGTCCTTATGACAGATGCGATCGAAGGTTATGGACAACAAAAAACATGATAACTCTTCACAATTAGAAATGATGAAGACACCGTAACTATTTCCTAGTCATAAATACAGGGTGGATCAAATGTTCGTGCACATTTTTTATGGGGCCAAAAAACAAGTTTTACAAAACAGTAGCTTGACAAGTATTACATATGATAAAAATAGTTCATTGTAGTCTGTGAATGTGTAAAATCAATAGCCAGAATGGCCGCCCTTGTCCTTTATTAAGCTTTTTATGCGCTTGGGCATAGAGTGAGAGAGTGCCTGCAATGTATCTACGGATACATTTCGCCAAGCAGAACGGAGGCGCCTCTAGTGCTTTCATTGTCTTCGGCGGTGGATCTCTGTAAGTGGACTTGTCCAAGATACTCCAAACATTTTCTATTGGGTTCAGGTCGGGTGAATTGGCTGGCCATTCGTCCTTTTCTACGAAATTCGGCAGGTTCTGTCGACACCATATCTGAGTGGCCTTGGCTGTGTGTGCAGGAGCGCCGTCTTGTATGAAAGTCATGTTTCTATTCGCACTGAAAAGCTTCGTTTTAGTAGGATCTTGGGTATTCGATCGCCGTGACAGTATAGGTCTGACTTCTTTCCCCAATATCTTATTCACATAGTAGTCAGAATTTAGCGTTTGGCCTTGGGGAATGAAGTGAAGGTCGGTTAAACCACGGCCGGTCATTGCTCCCCAAACTATCGACTTTGCACTTTTTTTTAACTTGATAGGCTGGGGGGGGGGGGGGGACTTGGCTTTCCTGTGAGCCCCAGACTATGTCATTTTTTTTGGGTTTGGCAGCTGAAATAGGTACTTGGGACACTCGTCTGAGAAAAGAAAGTCTTCCCATTCTTTGGCCGTCATTTTCTTATACTTCTTTGTGAATTTAAGCCGAGCCTCTCTTTGTTTTTTACTCAACAGTGGCTTTTTCTGGCGCTTCATTGGCTTCCAACCTTTCTTGCTCATAAAACGTCGAACCGCGTATCCTTCGAACCTGGCAGTCCTTTCCTCTTTAGCTCTGTAGAAATCTTCCTGGTTGAATTCCCTCGCTTGTATTTTGCTTTGATCATGGCATTTTCGGCGACTTTGGTCGGAACTGTTGATCTCCCAGACCTGGCCTTGTCAACAAAGTCCTCCCGTAAGCACCACTTCTTTGCCCAGCGCTCCGACTTTTGGAGGATTTTAGCTATTTCTTTGAACGAGCAACCAGACGACCATAAAATTGCTGCTTGGGCTCTAGCATATATTTTTTTTTTCGTTTCTGGCGCTCGAAGAAAGCTCTGCAAATTCAACTCGCTGTTCACATCAACAACAAAAAAAAGGCGGGAAATGTGCATGTCTCATTTCGCGCGTGCTCAACTTTTGGCGGGAAAAAAATAGCAAGTTTTCGAGATTTCAGTTTTTATCGAATATTTAGCCAGAACTCATAACTTTTTCAAATTGGAAATGCAGTTTGTAGTCAAATATTCGAGTATAAAAGATTAAAAGCAACGCAATTAAAAAAGTGCACGAACTTTTGATCCACCCTGTACATCTTAAGCGTTTTGCTAAGCCGGACAATTGGCAACTGAGTTTGACATGTTTGAGCGGAACAAAAGACAAGCTGACCGAGAATACCGATGTACAAGTTTGCGAACTAAAATTTCCTATTGAGAGCATAAGTTTAGATTAGTTAATCTTGTAATGATTTGTTATTGGATGTATTCGTGAATTCATGATTTAGATCAGAAGAGAGCAGATGAATTTTGGAATTGTAGCTATCATTTTCAATGTTGTATATTCTTGATGACGCTATAATGTACCAGTGAGTGTAAATGTGATGACAAAATCTGCACCTAAGTAAAAGATTTCAGTTAAATGAAAAGCTATGACCTGTCGTTATGCCGTGTCATCATTTACTTTACTCGTCACACTGATCACGCCAAGAAATGAGAATTTCCAATGCCTCATTAAATGATGCACAGGTTCATTATGGTAAAGAACTATTTTAGAATGATGAGAAAATGATGTTACTATTTTGTTGCCCAACTGTTTTTGGGTAGCAGTTAAAACAGAATAGAAATACTAATTGTCACGTAGCTTTTAAGTAAACTGAACAAAGGTCACTCCTTTCTAAGTACAAAATGTGACCGAGAATCACTACTCAATTACTCCTCGATCGTTGGCGTATAACGCCACGAGTAATAATCTATTCCCTCCTCCTCGTTTTGACGATCGAACGTAGATTAATACACAGTGTATTTACTAATATTTGTCAACAATGTTTGGGGGGAGGAGGGGGTTGTGCCCAATATTCGGGTAAAAATTGACTAGAGTAGTATAAGTACCTAGTAGGTGATTTTTTTGACACTTAAAGTGCCCCCATGATCAAATTTTTGATTTTCATTTTTTACATTTTCGTGTACTATTAGACTATCTTACTCATCTTGCCAAATTTCAATCCATTACGAACATCAGAAGTCATTTTATTTTAACATTTATTTCTGAGAATTTACGGCCGCCATTAATCAACCTTGTTCCAAGGCTTGGTTGCGAATGGGAGAAAGTGACGTCAAAGGCTCAAAAATACCTCACGGGTTGAAATTATAATAACAATCAGCAAAGAAAATTGCACGAAGAACAAGTCCAAAGTTTTTGTTGCTTTTCGCGTGATTTTCAGTACTTATTGTTATTATAATTTCAACCCGTGAGGTATGTTTGAGCCTTTGACGTCACTTTCTTCCATTCGCAACCAAGCCTTGGAACAAGGTTGATTAATGGCGGCCGTAAATTCTCAGAAATAAATGTTAAAATAAAATGCCTTCTGATGTTCGAAATGGATTGAAATTTGGCAAGATGAGTAAGAAAGTCTAATAGTACACGTAAAGGTAAAAAAATGAAAATCAAAAATTTGATCACAGGGGCACTTTAAGCTTAGTTCACAAGTGTCCCAACTACTTCTGACCTCCATTGAAGGTGCGTTTTGCATGCATACTGATCGAGGAACACTACCCATTTCACTTGTAAAATGGCCTTTCAAAACTATATCGTATTTTAACGTGGATCACGAGTGTCATTTTCCGTCTTAAAATCGAACAGTCCGTTAAATAGCACAACGAGGATGATACCCTGCGTTTTTGCGTTGCGCAGTTGACCAAAAAAATGAATTAATGTGATTAAGTATTTTGTGACTTTCTCTGAAATGTGCTAAGCCTGATAAGGAAACACCAGCTGATAATAATTTCGGAATATTTGGTAGAATCTCTCTGTCAAAATTACATGAGATCAATTTTAGTATTTTTCTGACATGTCGGGATTTTTCTGAGTTTGCTGGAGACAAATAATGGAAAAAATCTAATTACTAGATCTTCTGAAACTAGAAAAAAAAAACATTTAGAGCTGGCTATAACAAGCCGCGTTGTCATGGCAACCGTATTGCCAATTTAGGCGCACAGGCAAATAACGATGAATAACGCATAGGTACAAGAAAACTGTTTTCGGCCATCTTAAACCAAATTTTATTTCCCAAATCTTCTGTTGTCTTTTCGAAATTTCATTTTTGTTACGCAGAGTAAGTGCAGCGCGAGATGATATTTCACTAACATATGAGGATATTTTATACGTTATTGCATGGTAGCGAATTTACCGTAAAGTTCCGAAAGAAACGACCCCTTGACAGAAGCGATCCCCCGAGGGTAACGTCAAAACTTTGTGGCTGCTAATAAATCCTAAAAGTAAGCTAGTCCCCCGAAAGTAGCGAACCCTCTGAAAGTAACGAGACATCAAGACATGCGGAACCTAGGGCGTTTTCCATTTACCAAAAAATTCCGGAAATTTCGGTTGGGATGTAAATGGAACACGACTTTTTGGTTCGTTCCACTGGAAATTTTCCGGAATAAACGGAATTCCTGAAAAGGTAGTCCCGTTTTCCCGGTGGAAACTTTCCAATGGAAAATTCGTGTTCCATTTACAGATTTCTCTACTTCATCACCATTTCCATACCTTTCGCGGTCTTTTACGCGGCCAGGCCTCTCGGCTCCTTCCCTTCGTGTTTGAACGAAAATGGCGGAAAACTTCCGCGTTTGAAATAAACCACACGAAAGCTAATACTTGTTTGTGTAGCGGAATTGGCGGTCTTCCGAATGAATGCCGTTGTGGCACTCTTCCTGTAGCGTGGACGACTCTGCACAGAGCTTCCATTGTGCCTCTTGTCATTCGAAAATGACTTTTAAATTCATCGAGTGAATATCTTGGCAACGTGTGTTCAAAATAACCTTCACTTCGTTGCAAATTCCGTCTCATAAACGTGGAGGCCACTGCAAAGATATATACTTCGCCATCATCTTCTGAATTAATCAAACTTTCTTCTTCTATAGAGACTTCCAACATTTCGCACAAAAACAACATCTGAAGCTCATTGGCCTCCATTTTGAATTTTCGCGGGAGATTAGAGAAGCGACAGAGAGGGGCCTGTGAACGAATGGGACTTGGGTCAAATGGAACGCGCTCTTCCCAACCGGAAAATTCCGATGGCAATTTTCCGAAATTTTTTGTAAATGGAAAACGCCCCTAGTACCCATGTAACATGAAACTGGACCGACGTATTTCATTTCATTTGTGAGTAACAATTATTGCAGCAGCTTTATTGAACGGTTTTTGTTCCTCGAATTCAGCGCCATCAAACTGGACTTAATTCACGTGCATGCATTTGCTTATAGAGGCCAATATGGTCGCAATTCGGTGCAAATTTTTCCTCTTTGCCAAGAATTTACGGACGGAAAATGCGAGGTGATATTTAATTGAAGAAAACGACATAGAGAACTCGTGGTTTTTTTATACCTGTGAATTCGGACATATTCCACCGAAACAACCCATACTGGGTATCCTTATATATTTTAAACACTTTCAAAGAAAAATCAGAGACATTTTACTGCCGGACAACTATGCCAAAATAGAAGCACAACTAATAAGCATGCAATTTTGTTAGGGTGAAACATTTTGTTGTATCTCACATCTACAGACTTAATGAACATTTTAGAATTATCAATACAATTTTCACAAATAAACATATATTTTAAAATAAGACTCCTTTACCCAAGAAGGCTCAGCCGTAAATAGTACAGATAATACGTTCTGGTTTCCTATAAAGGATCACCTTAAATTAGAATTAACCATTTTAGGCACGAAATTAAAACAAAATCACAAATTTTTGCACCGAATACATTTATGTACTTGAGTTAAGTCGTGTAGTGCGATTTCGTGCAAAGCAAAGCCTTTTAAGGACGGTAAATGCACGATGGATAAGCTGAAAATTCTGAGCAAACAAAAGTTAAGCAACTGACTCGGGCTGGTACCCGTCAGTAGCCGAAATTTCACAGCTACATGCACGAAATTGACAAGACATACACGACTCTCTTGATAAATATTTCCTATATGATGCTTTTCATCTGAAAAAGAACTCGTGCAACAAGGTAACTATTAGAATCATTCACTGATAAGCAGTCGTTTTAATAAATGTTCGAATCGAACCGATATAAACGATTTCTATGTCTATTCAATGCGGTTGTTTATAACCTAGCCGTTAATTTTATTTGTTGTTCGATACAACAGGAGAAGTGAAATTTAGCCTCCATGTTAAACCCTTCGATAAAAAAAATTGTTAAATTGAGTAATTATACAGTATAGCACCCGCTGATGAAAAACGACGATAAGTTGTTTGCCCGATTAAAGACCTACTATTATTTAAACGGCCCAACAAAACCTCAATTTCGCCTCGGGCGTTTATGGGGAAGGAATATTTATTTAGACAATTCTATTGTTTTAAGAATATGACAATTTCCTTGTATCGATATCTGACTTGTCTTTGGCTCTTTGATTTTAATATCAACGCCTACTCAAAGCAATCAGCTCATCAATGTTCCTGGCGTTCATTTGAGAAAATATGTGGCAGAAAGCTACAATAACTGCATGCCAGAAAAGCCATGAAAGAAAAATAAAAAAGACTGCCTGAAAATGAAACATTGCACGAATTGTACTTAAATTGTTCTTAAAATAACGGTATATTTATGATTATAGGTTTTCATCAGTTATTGAATATATCACATTTTATCAGTATAGGTGTTTAATTCCCTTGCATCATACCAGCTGAAATGATAAGGGACGACGTTGTGTGTTGTAAAGCAGTACTTATTTCCTTTTGATGCTATACATCTGTTTTAACCAACCAGTGACCGAAGATTACATGAACATTTTTTTCGTTCGTGTTGTTCTCGGAAGTGACGCGTCCGGCGGATCACGAAAGCTAATAATGCCATGGCAACCGATTGTTTTTACGTTAGCGGGAAACCAAACTGTAAAACATCTTAGTGCAGTTGCGATTGTTTTTTTCGAATATATCAAAGTAATAAGTCTACATCATTAGGTGGAGTTGAGCAAATCAACTCTATAACTGTCCTTTAACTATATGCAACGTAGAATCAACAAGTGCAATTTGTTCATGCATATCGTGACATCCGAACACGATGCCAATTTTTGAATCAAAACAATTTCATACGAGGGCTAACCCAATACAGACGCCAACCACAAAATTAAGCTTTTTTGTCACTCAATCGCAATAAGCCAACTTGTAGTCGGTATGGAGTTTATACGTTTAGATTTCTGGCAACCAAACATACGCTCTTAAATGGAAAACAGTTAACGTTGCGTGAGAATGTGGATAGAAACGTGTAAAAGTCGTGTTTAAAGGTGTGATAACAACACCAATACCGCTGACCAACCGATATAAAACTGCTTATTCGTTCGTTGGTGGAAGATTTCTCGGCTTCGTAGTATTCTAATAACATACATCGATTTGTATATGATACAACTAATTTTTGTCAAGTTTTTAAGTCAATTTTTTGTGGCACGAGGACTCATTGGCAAAGGTACCTACTATCTTTTATCAAGTTGCTACCTCAAGTCCATTTATTGCGACACAAAGACACATTGGAAAAGGTACTCACACTATTTTCGGAGACTTCCTTTGTGTATTTATTGATCTCATTGCTACACGATTATTCCTCCTAACTATTAAACTGGTCGTCGTGATTTCGAATGTGATTTTTCGTCACTGAAACAACAATTGGTTTCTAAACGAATATTGTTTGGATTAAGAAACTTGTTTTCAATAATACATGGTCGTGTCAATCGAAAGGGTGTGTTAAGTGGTGTACGACGGATTAACGGCCCAGCTTTAGAAATCAATCTAAATTTTATAGTTTATGTTCTATCTTGTTGATCAATTTATACGCGAACAAATTTGAATTGCTTTCACCGATCATATAATGTATACAGCCGCATATATCGTAAAATTTCAAGAGCTACCATATAGTTGAGAAACCTGCGCGGCTGACAGTTGTTTAAGCTCGATAAACATGAGGGACATTCTTTAACTTCTTGATCTATACGTTCCCTTCTAAGCATTAAAATTGTCTTTCTTGCAGTTAAACCAATAATTAATGACAAAGAAAGTCAGACTTATGGGTTATCAAGAGGTCCAGAAATTACACAGCACACTGAGCTATGGAAATGGAGAACACCTGACGCAAGAAATGCAAGAAAGTTGTCGGGAGGTCGCCGCAGAGCTTCGCCTCATTGGGGACAGTTTGGAAACGACTTATTTCCAAACCAGTGTCAAAAACAGTTGTACAAGAATTGTCATTGGTGTCACTTTGCTGGGAATCGCCACGAACATTCTGTTGAGACACGTCGCAGGATTTTTTTATCGTCAGTAGTGCAGTCAGGTATCTACAAATCATCATGGCGACCATTCAGAGCATTGCGTTTTAGAAGTAAAGTGTTAGGAAATATAATCTTGGTGTTGCTGTTCGGAAACACAACGGATATCATTGCAGAAAACTTCGGTAAAGTCAGAGGATATGTATATATTATTACAGTGGTAGAGATGAGCGCTCGAATAGATCAGTGCAATGCAACAAGAAGAATATTTTAAACTACATGCATTCGTATAACCTGTTTGCTATCGAGGAAATAACATAACAATTTTATTATTTGTACTCAGTTGAGATCAACATTGCAGACTGAATTTTCGAATACTTTCTATTAAAAGCCTAACTATATCTAAAACTTATATTCCAAGTCCGCTACTAGTAGAATAGTCCATTGATTTTTGCGTCATTCCAATTTAATATAACATGATTGTATAGTAATACACAAAAAGATAGGTCTTTTGTAGCTATTTTGTGCAATAGTGTTAAGCTAGAGCATTTTTATATCCTTATCTGCCTACAATACCATATATAATATAGTTTTTTTTTTTCGATTTTTCTCTACTAAAGAAATGAAATAAGAAGTAAAAACTAAAAAAATCACAGTAGAATTATCGGTCGAGAGAAAATTTGTCATTTGCAAATTGATTCCATGACGTCACTGCACTGCAGAACTTGTTTCAGTAAACAAATAATGCCGTATTTTAGACAACATGGGCGCAAATTAACATATTGTTTTTCTTTTTCTTTCGACAAAACCTGGACTAAAACAGAATACCGGGATTTTTAAAGATAAAACTCAATGTCTTCTTCGTTTTCGATTTTTTTAAACAAATAAACTTAACATATCATAAAAGAAAGTTTTAGCTCTGAGAAATATAACGTTAAAAATGCTAATATTTGAAACTTAGAACGGATTTTATTAATTCTGGTAGGTTATTCAAGGAAATAACATTCTTATAGACGCTCTAATTTTTTTGCCTTTTTTGGTTATATCCAGGTTAAACGTTGAAATGGGACATTGAAGACAAAGAATAAAAATATTTGGAAATAAGACAGATATCAGACATAAACCGGCATTTGCATTTAATATATTCTTCAAAAGTATAATTATACATGGTACAATCAAAGGCGATCAAAGCGATCCCATTGCTACCGTACTACAGTTAAATCCAAGATGGGTGGCTATTTAAACGTGAGTTACAGCTCACAGACCTTGTTCAAAATAAACCATTCGAAAAAATTTTGATTTATGTAATAAAAAATTGTATGCCACCAAGTTATAACCATACGTACCTCCATTTCTTTGTCCAGAGCCGTTCATTGTTACAAAAATATATACTCCAGATAAGGATACCGGTTGCTTCGTATTGTCACTTCAAGTAATAAGATGTGTAACAATACCGAGAGTTTCCATTTGTCAAGACATTAGAACCTACTTTCCCTCAAAGAAATTATAGTTAACTTTGCCTTTTCGACAAAGGCTTTTCGAACATATTGCTAAACTGTAATGGTAGACATAAACAATGAAATATGCATAACAGAACTGAGTTTTTAAGGAAATCATTTGCGTAATAAAGACGACACCAAGAGCAGAGGTGTTAAAGACCAGCTGCAGCCCTTTTTGAAAAATGCGTTAAAAAATAAATTTGCATTTCGAAGAGTGATTATATTCTTGGTTTTCACTGTCACGCCATAAAATTTTAAAATCGAAACGAATTAGCGAAGGAAGCCAATAATTTGTAATGTTATAAAAGAGTAACAAATAAACAACTTCGCGAAGTCTCAGATCTGTGCAATATTCCGTTGTTGAATTATTCGCCGAAGCATTCGACTCAAATTTACAGAGCTTTGTATGGAAACGCCATCCCGGAGGGACACCAAGATATAATGTTTTAGAATCGAAACTATTTAGTGAAAGAAGCCAACAATTTGTAATGTTATAAAAGAGTAACAAATAAAAAACTTCGCTAAGTCTCAGATCTGTGCAGTATCCCGTTGTTGAATTATTCGCCGAAGCACTCGACTCAAATTTACAGAGCTTTGTATGGAAACGCCATCTTGGTGCCCCTCCGAGGGGCACCAAGATGGCCGCCGGAAATCAATAAAAACATCTGGACTTCACTTTCGCTCTGAAAGCGATAACTTTTCTCTCGTGAACTACTATTCATTCGCATAAACTGCATTCCTAATACTTTAACTGCCCAAAGTGCCAAAAATCACGAGGAGAGGCCCTTGTTTCATAGGAAAAAGCTTTGTCACGGACGCCATGTTGGTGTCACGTAGGGTGAAAAGTCAGAAATTCAAAATGCTGTATTTTCAAAACGAAAGACGCTACCGGGTTGGATACTTGTGAAAAGATTTATTTTTAAGTCATCTTTAACCTGGTGGACATATAAATTCAGAAGGCATTACAATTTATGATTTTCGAATTTGATGACGTCACGTGAAAACCAAGAATATTTTTACCCTAGAAAAGCATTTTTTCCCAAAAGGAAACGAATTCGATTTTGCGTTATCTGGAAATTTGGAAATGTTGGTCTCTAATCTCTCTAATCTTCTTCTTGCCAAAAGGCTATACACAGGATCACGGCTACACGTAGGCTATTAAGACGGTCCTTGGATGTCGGTAAGGAATTACGCTCTCTGTTTAGTTCCTGCAACGGGCTTTTATAAGTCACTGATTGATTTCCGCGCGGTCTTATTAGTCCTGCGCTTGGTTACAAGCCAAGCAGCACGATCTATAAAATGGGCTGTGTTTCGTAGTCACAAATTGACACCCCCGGGGGAGGGGGGAACTCACATATAAAAATGACGAGGGTGCTCGTCGAAAATTTTCGAAAAACACCCTAAAAGGTACTTGCATCTTGACGAGTACTGCTGTCATTTTTATATGGGAGTCCCCTTCCGGGATTTTGAAGTATTTTGGAGATTTGAGAGTAGATAAATTATTAGGTGGCGCAGCAGATGTATATGGGGATCATGGCTGTCGTTGATTCTTGCTGCGTAGGCTAATAAATTGGTTGAAAGGTTTATGTAAAGGGTATTTGCTGTTTATTAATAGTAATTTGATGGTATCATGAAACAATTTTTGAATTGATTAAGAGTTCTTGGCTTGTATTTTACTGAACAAGAAGCTGTACACAGAACAATCGTACATGGCTTTAACCCATTGCAGTATAAAGTAACATTACATTCAGTAGTCGACACTATCGCTAACTGAAATGCAAAGTTATATAAAACACAAATTGTGTAAATCAAATCTACGTGCGATTCAAGTCACGTAGTGACCTGATGCGCGAAATTTCCGGTTGACCTTTACGATCTCGCGCATTGCATGTCGGAAGAATCAGCGTCAGTTTTTTCAAACTCGTATTTTCAAACGCGCATGGTTCACCATTCAAATCCTGTCAATAAGAATTTTTTTTTTCCATTATACAATTTAAAACAACTACTGAACGAAGTTCCATTAATAAAACAGGTTCAAAAGAATCGGTGATGAAATAAGTAAGATAACAAATTAAACCTTGAATGCTATGATTTTCGGAATACAATACAAAATACAACTTTATCAACTCTAACTATATATTGAAACCATTTAAAATAAGAAGCTGTACACAGCTTGAACTCGTGGCGTCCTTGTTAAACCCAGTGCATTATTTAGTGCTTTAAGGGCTTTTACAAAGAAATATAAAATTATATCTGAAACGTAAGACTACATTCAGTAGCCGACACTTGAAACCACGATCGCTTCCATCCTTCAAACTACACGCTGCCCTACATAGACTACATAATCTACGACACTTTCACTTTCTTACGAAATCCTTGTCTATTCTTTCACCCAGCAATCAACCTCCCAAATAATTTTTTAGAGTGATCTTAAATGCTCAACACTGAGCGACAGACCTATCCTGGTTGGATTTTCATGTTCTTTTCATTTGAGCTTTTTGAAAAACTCACAAGTGCAAATTAATCCCAAATTGAACGAGAAAACCGTATGATTACTTATTAATAATTATACATGAAAAAATTTGCCTCCATTTTTGTTTGGAATTTTTTTTTTTTGGAATTTTTTTTCTTTTTTTTTTGGCAAAAAAAAAAGAAAAAAAAAATTTTTTTCGATTTGTAATTTGCACTGGTGTTACACTTTTTGCACCGGTGTTACACGTTTTGCACTGGTGTTACACTTGAACTGCACTGCCCTTAGCCAATCAGAATCGAGTAATTTTTTCATGTATATTATTAATTTAAGTAGTGGTGGGGAGAACGAATCATAATTTTAACCTAAAATCTAGGCAGGAAAAAAGGCCACAATTGTTGATACTACTGGGAGAAGACTACAATTTATCAGAAAATTATAAACCCTAAACAGCACGACTATAATACTCGAAGAGTTCTAGTTGAATAAAACAAATCACGTGGTACAAAATCAGATGATCAGTGCGCGGTCGGGTAATATACCCCTTCCGATTGGATGCTCCTTGCCTTAGTTGCCAGATTTTATCAGAAAAAAGAAAACAGACAAACAAATTAAATCATATGATAACGTATAACTTTTTGTGAAATCTAGTATTCCACTCAATTTCGAGTTTAACTTGACTTCTTACTGAACTTGGTGCCGCGTACCTCGTCCATGACTTCTACGAACTCATATACAACTCGATTGCATTGAATTATGATCTTAGCTAAAACATCCTGGTTGAAAACTCGTAAAAGTGCGCGATCTGATTTAGAACCGTAGTAGGCATTTTGCATTGGGCTAATCCGTTATCATATCCCTTTTCACGCTAATGGCCTTTCATATCATTGAAGAAAAGTTACCTTAAATGGCCATGATCAATAGAGCAAATATGGTATTCAGATTTTATTCTAGGCTGGACATGGTATACACAAAGTTTAGTCGCGCAGCTTAAGCGTACCGTCATACAACGACTGTAAAAAATTACAAATTCACTGACTTATATCTTCACTTCTAAGTAAGATAATATATATAGATAGGCTGAGCCTAAAGGCGTCGCTCTTTGAACAGAAAGCCGATGATAAACTTAACTGAGGTCAGGTCGGAAGCACAAGAATAAAATTGACGACCGGGCTATTTTTTAATTTTAGCAATTCTCAAAAACAGACTTACGCGACCGTTTGCACAGTACATTGAAGAAAAGTTACCTTAAATGGCCATGGTCAATAGAGCAAATATGGTATTCAGATTTGATTCTAGGCTGTACATGGCATAGACAAAGTTTAGTCACGCAGCTTAAGCGTACCGTCATACAACGACTGTAAAAAATTACAAATTCACTGACTCAGCACTTTCCTCAAGTGTGCGGCAGGCTTTACGCGACCGTTTGCACAGTACATTTTAATAGACCGTACAAGAGTTCACAAAAACAATTTTTCTCCGTCTAGAATAACTAGTACGACTAATTTCCAAATAAAATACACCTGCTGCTTATAAAAAATTGTCCGAGTTTATGTTTAAAAGTAAAACGCGAACAATTTATAGCTCATCGAGGCCGTGAGATGTCTCCGATAAAAGAAATCAAAACAACTGAATTTAATTGAGCGCGTTTTATAAACAATTCTCCAAAACTAGCGAGAACACAAAGAAAACGTCAATCACAGATTGATATCAACATAAATTCCCATCGAAAAATGTATTTTGTTTTACCTTTAAGTCCCTCCACTGCTTGGAAGTTCTTTAAATCTCCGCTTCTTCAGTTCTGAAACCCGAATTGACAAACATCTCCCGCATCCGATCCCATCCTCGAAGCAAGATTTTATCCCGGAAAGCTCTTCTTTTTCCACTATAGCGGCTTATGAGTATCCTTTAATTAGTATCCCTGTCTTGAACTTCTTGAGTAGCAAACCGCGAAAAAATGCAGGAGAATAACGACTTTAATTTAAACGGTTTTCTTCGCTAAACACAGCAGTGTTTTCCCAGGTGACGTGAAATTCCAAGGATCCAGAATGTTGTGTGGCGTCGGCATATGCGCATGTTTTACGACGGTATACGCGCCCCCGAGTTAGCTCTGCGCGTACGCCGGGCACACAACGCGCCCGCGAAACATTCCGCTAGCCATGACCATGAAAAATGACGAGCATGGGTTCTATGGTTCTCTGGTTCTATAAGTATGGGGCTACGCGCGGGCCTTCGGCTCGCAGAGCTCCGCTGTAACGCTCAAATTTTACGGTCTTGCTTATTAGACGGTGTTCGTTCTGATAGTATCGATTGTTTTTCTTTACGAGCCAATATTACAAATTAAGAAAACTACTAGGGGGACCGCTTGGTGAGTCGCTGGGTTTTGTGATATCGCCTAGACAGACGGCTTTGTTGACTGTCGATTGTTCCGGCTTCAAGTCTGAAGAACGACTACATAGGGAACTGGTCAAAACTATTTTACATGCTAGGGACCCACCAAAATAGGTCGAGACTACTGTCTCTCCCTATAGCCCCCTCCCTTTATCCAGATACCCATGGTAACTTCCACAGCCCCCCCTCCCCTCACTTAACAGTGGCCCCACTTCCATAATCGGGAGACCCATGGTATCTTCCATAACCCCACCTCCCATGAAAAGAGACTCGTGGTATCTGCTAGGACCCCGCCTCCCTTGAAAGGAGACCCATGGTATCTTCAATGACCCCCCCCCCCCCCCCCCCCCCCCCCCCTCCCCCCTCTTCACCTCTTTCTCTTCATTCAAAGCTAAAAGGTGGAAAACTGATCATTAATGAATTAATATTACAATTATCTCTGGATTGAATATTTGGCCTGCCATACAGTTTACACCATGATAAGAATAACAAAGAATATAAACAATCTTTTGTATCTATATAAAACCAGATGTTTTATTATTGCTTATATATACGTGGATTTTTTAAAACGATATCGCCCTAAGTAAGCGTTTGTGAGCGTTCTTGGCCTTGTTTTTATTTCTCTAAAACCCACAATATAAAATCTAAAGACTGATGCTAGTCTTTTTTTCTCTCGGTCTCGCTCCATTTCCCTCTTCTCTCTCTTCTCTGTGATTTTCGGACTGATCGGTGTCATAAAAACCCTTGTTTGGGCTAGTTGTAATGAAATTGCGTAAATTTTCGTTGATCACGTTTTCAAAAATCCAGGGCGTCGCACATCGAACGAAATCGAACAAGCTTTCCATCGAACTCAATTGAACGAAAGAGTTCGATGGAGTTCAGCCATTGAACGAAATCGAACAGAAAATTTTTTTGTGAGTTCGATGCCCGAACCAAATCGAATTAAATCGAACGAAATGTAATGATGTAAAATGGGGGTGTCAGGTCTGCACGTATTTCTCGTGCGCGCAATCCCTTTCAATTCTGGGGCAAACACGCACGAATCTTGTGTCGCTATTTGTACCCTTTTCACAAAGCCCCCCTTGTATTTCGCCCACAAATTCGCACGTCGTTCGCACGTGACCCATATGTTCTCGTATGTGACTCGTATGTTATCCGTATGTACTCGTACGTACTCGTATGTTATCCGTATGTACTCATATGTCACTCGTATGTACTCGTATGTCACCCGTATATACTCGTAGTGTACTCTAGTCACGATCTTCAAGGGGGTCTGAGTTTTCATGGGGGGTCTGAGTTTTCAAGGTCTGAGGTCCGAGTTTTCTAGACACCCATTAATGTCACGCTGGCCCCAGCTATTTTAGTTATGTCTTTGCATGATTTTCATTTTCAGGATCCAAGCTTTATAGCAGAGAGAGTTGAAGCTTTAAGTATTGTTCCACCTAAGAACGATAGCAAACTTCATTATTCTGCGGCATTAGCTCTTTCCCACATAGAATATCTTTGATTTCAAGAATAGAGGAGGAGCTGATGGTTAATAATTATATTTCATTTTAAAAATAAAGAAAATCCATTTGCGTCAAATAAATTTTAGGAAATGTTCGTGCTTAACCAATCAGAACAGCAGAAGACAATAGCTAATAATTTTGCTTCTTTGATGAAGTTCCCCAAATACAATTTCTTTTAAAAATTGTATGTTGTGCGATTGGGTCTCAAATTACTTGAAACCTTAAAAAAATTAGACAAAATGCACCTTGAACCTTAACTTTTTAGCGGTTTTTGAGTCTAGGCCAATGAGATCACTAGTTGTAACAATGAAAAATCTTGACATTCCATCGTGTTTGACATTCCATTGCCGTTCAGCGCTATCCTTCTTATGCGGATCATTACTTAATAAGCTATTTAACTTGTGGAGAGTTGAAGTTTCTCTCAGTCAAGGCTGTAATTTTAGCCTCCATTCGCTACGCTTTATAGCTGTCAGTATCACAACTAGAGATTTTCTCCTAAAATCAAAAAACAACAACATTTGATACAACAGGCCTGTTATATCTTTATTTTGATTTAAAAGGAAAAATCTCTCAGGCACGTACTTGGGGTAGATTTATTCTAAAGCTGAGCTAAAATGCTTTCAGCGACGAGCTTTTATAACAGCTGAAAGGACCCGCGTCACCCAAAATGCACCGCGATTTTCGATGCCATCGAAATTTCCGAACATCGGCATGGTAAATCGGAATCTTACTGCACCGTCCCAAGTTGTGTAATTGAAAGTCTGTAATTGTTATCGTAGCTCAGTTTAAGAAGGATATTACCATCTTACCGGCATGTACTTCAAGCAAACTATATCATCAAACGGCGGCGAGGCGACCCGCAAGCAGCTCATTTTACACAGACGCCGTTGAGGTCGGAAGTCAGTTGGTCGAAGCGGAAACCTTTTAAAAGAAATCTACTATTATCTATTTAGTATTCTATTCGCTTTTACAAGATTTCTTCCATTTCAGGTTATATGTTCTACAGTTTGTTCTCAAGGCCGCTTAACTTCTCAGACGGGCCGAAACCCTCGCATTTTCGGTTGGAGTCGCATGGTAGACGCGTGAAATCTCTTCATACATTCGTGGAGTCAATAAACTTTTCGCCATTCGAAAACAATGCCGACTTAAATTAGAAGAAATATCCCTATTTGCTTGCCTTGACCTATCATTGAATCTAACACGCGCGAACAGAGCCTGTGAAATATTCCCCGCTCACAAAAACATACCACAGCTACTCAATTTCAACTCAACTAGGACTACTCAACACGTAGCCTGTTCCAGGCTCCGAGATAGTGGGGAACACGCGAAGAAAAAAAAAGGGAAAAATCGCGGGGGAACTGGAGAGAGAGAGAGAGAGAGAGAGAGAGAGAGAGAGAGAGAGAGGGGGGGGGGGGGGGGGGGGGGGGGGGGGAATGTGGGGGAGCCTGTAAACATTTCTTTACCAACGCTCTTCCGCCCTCTTTTGGCAAGTTTTGCGATAATCCAATTTTCTGTCGTAAAAATGTCAAAACGTCAATTAACAGAATTAGTTCTCGGATTTCTCGCGCGAGTATTTCGCGCAAAAGCACGTGCAAGAACGTGAGGAAATCCGCATGTCTTGCAAGACGCAACCTCGTCGACGAAAATACTGTCCTTGAATCTCGAAGTCCACCCTTCAAAGTGCTGCCGTACGCCATACGCCATACGTCGTGACAATGGAGCGCAATACTTGACAATGGAGGTACTGCCTAGCCCCGAGAAACACGTCAACTTAAACGCAGAATAAACTCTGAGTAGCTAAAAACAATTGCAAGATGCCACTTTTCCAATATAAACCGTAACTATCGCATAAGACTTGGATCTTAGACTCTTTTAGCCGTGATGAAGAAAAACTATCTCGAAACCGCAGACTTGCGCTCGCTTCAAGTCACGGACTGAGAAATGAACTGATCCTAAGCAGCGAATAATTCCTACTTAAGCGGCTACTACTGATCTTGCAACTCTTTCAAAGTGAGCCAAAAATCTTTATTGTTATGCCAAGAGCTAGCAAACAAACGACGCTTAACTAAATATTCTAAACGGCTCTGGAAAGCGTAAATTCCTCCTGTCAGTATCACAGCTAGAGATGTTTCCTAAGATCAAAGAAACGACAACATTTAGAACAACAGGCCTGTTATATCTTTACTTTGACCCAAAGGGAAAAATCTCTCAGGCACGTACTTGGGATAGACTTCTTCTAAAGCTGGGCTTTGAAATTGCATTTTCATCAACCTCGTCCCCAGGGTCTCTCTTCTTCCCGTCGTTGCATTTTCATTTGAAAATGTGGGGAATTCATGCATATTGATATCATCAGTTGCCGTGGCCCGGCATTTCTGTTGTGTTTTATTTATAATCACGAATAAGCGCCTGTGGGAACCGATTTTAGGTATAAACATAGCAATTGTTTAGATAATCAAAAACTGACATACATCGAATTGCTCAATAACACCGTTGATCCATAGTTAACCAAAAAAAACAGCAACTGGTTTTCTTTAACGAAAATTGCTATAAACTACATGAACATCAATTGTTGAATTATCCATAAATCATGTCTTAGGTTTTTAAGGCGGCCAAAATGTCATTATTATTTCAATTTAATTTTATGAAATTGCATTATAGCATTAAAATGCTTTCTAAAAGTAATAGCTAATTTTTGGCTGATCGTACGGTCTTTGGGCCCTTTAGTAACAATGCAAGCAATAAAAAGTATATCGTACACATTTATTCCGTGTTATTTGTTTCATTTTTAGTGTTGGAAATAAGATGCAATAATACTAACTTTATGTTATCATGGGACGTTGAAAAAGATTCAGGGGCACCCACCGACGGTTTTCTGTCAAATATCTGTTCGGGGAGGCATAGGTTGCCTAGAACTTTCGGTGACTCGAGAACGGCTAAAAATTTCGATGTGGCCTTTCCATACATCTAAGATTTTCGGAGGTTTTTTAATTACCTTTCCTACGATTTTCGAAAGTCGAATTTTTAACCTTGATCCTGGAATTTTCTGGAATTATGAGCAGTTTAGCCCTAGCATTTTCTACACGTACTAGCACTTTCTTTGCTTTCTTTGTAGAATTTAGGCTGTAACAGCGAGCGTTTCCATTGCTAACGTGGTTGGGATTCTTTCTGTTTTTGGTTTGTAACGGAAACAAAAAGAAAAATCTTAAATATACTACTGCGGTATTAAACGCCTAGAATTTTCGAAAGAGATGTCCATAATCCTAGAACATTCGATGACGCCATTACAATCCCTAGATTTTTGGAAAACCCGCTTATTTTCTTCAACCGAAAAAAAAAGTCCCAAAAATTTTCGGCTGCCAGATTTGATTACTAGATAGCCTCGCATTTTCGTGAACCTTCAATAAAGAGTTGAGATTTTCGGAAATTATATAGAAAAGCCTTAACAAATTCGAGAAGAGGAGTATCACCAATATGCGAGCCAGCGAGCCAGCGAGTCATGCGAGCCATGGTTGCGAGCCATGCGAGCCATGGTTGCGAGCCACGTTAAATGACGCCTTGGAGGTGAAAAACAAAAAGCTATGCGAGATCGGCGAAGAAGGAACAGACAAGCTATTTATTACGAGCGACGACAAAAGCACGCTAACCCTCGAATACATGACGAAATCATATAGGGTGTAACGCAACCGTAACGTGACAAATTAATAGTTTCATGATTTCCCGCAGACGAGACCCTGCTTCAATTTTTGACTTGACAGAGCAAAACGAACGGCAAGGTTTCCTCGTTGCTGCTAGCGTGAAATTCATTTACTTTCCATGATAAATCTGAGGTTTTGCAACGGCACATTTCAGTTTATAGCCACACTCGCGCGGACCACGCGGACGTTAGTAAAACTGCACGTGCTCACAACACAACACAACAGGTAAAGTATAAAAGTATAAATTTCTGATAGCACGCAGCTCTCAAAGACCTCTATTTCCATTGGCCTTGTAAAAGACAGCTGCTATTGTTTTTAGAGATAGGCGCATTCATCCATTGTTTGATGAGCCAATAAAACAACTCATTCTAAGAGCTGCGTGGAACCTTAATTTTAGCTTCAGGTGGCACCCTATTTTTTTTAACTTTGCAAAAAAAAAAATATCTCAACATGCCGAGAACGATTCGATAATAAAAAAAATGGGGGTCACTGAGCTCGTTTTTACTTGAGTGCTAGATTAAATCTAGAAGGGGCCATGTCACGGCGATTTTGCTGTTTGTGTTTGAAAATCTTTGAAATTGAGCATTTCCTCATTTATGAAACGCTCTTGGAACACCCAGAAGAAAACATAATATGATTCCTTGAAGGGACAACAAACCATAATCAACTGACACAAGAGAACTTGAAAAAAACTGGCGAGAGTTTTCAAGTTGCAATCCATTTCCATCAGGACCATCCGCAGCCAAAGACAATTAAAAATAGCTTGAATGTTAACAGAACAAGGACATTATTTTTACGTTCCCATTGAAACACGTATGTTTTGGGGGTTTTCAACGTGACACTTCAAATCGGTGACATTGCTCCTTCAAGTGACAACAGGTGTTTTCCCCATCGTTCAGAGTGCACAAAATCAGTAAAAAGGAGGTGCTTTCTCCCGCTATATCCCACTCATGATACAGCCACACTTCGACTACTGCAACATTGTTTGGGGAAACTGTGGGATAACTCTGCAGAATAAACTACAAAAGCTACAAAACAGAGCAGCCCGTGTTTTGACCTATTCAGACTATGACGTAGATGCTGGTAATCTATTAGAACTCCTAGGATGGAAAAATCTTGCTTGCCAGCAACAAATTCAAAGAGCTACGATGGTTTATAGGTCTCTACACGGGTTGGCTCCAAACTATCTAAGTTCTAAATTTGAGAAGCGAGAAATTAGTTACAACCTAAGGGACTCTGAGGATAAACTTAATGTTCCAGTGCCGCGCACAAACTATTATAAAAATAGTTTCAGTTATAGTGGCGCCATGCTCTGGAACAGCCTTTCTCATAATGTAAGGAAAGCTGAGTCCCTTGGGCAATTTAAACGACTTCTCAAAGAGGAACTATAAGGCACGGCATTCGTGGAAAGCAGCTTTTTATTATTTATTAAATTCTTCATATATGGATATTTTTTAATATTAGTTTATTGCTTTGTGTTAGTATTATGATGATTTTTAGCTGACGAATTTTTACCGTGTTTAAATAAAGATTATCTATCTATCTATCTATCTATCTATGACCCCCTCCCCCTCCCAGGGGTTTCAAATGACTGATGCATAACCATGTTGTTTTATTGAAAAATATTGAAACGTGGTTTTTCTTCATTCAAAGGTAAAAATATGGAAACTTCCAAAAACATGGCTGTCAAAATTTTGTTGCCATGGAAACATCAAATCACGTGATCAATAAAATGTCATATGAAATTGTTGCTCAGATAAATTTTAGGAAAAGTCACAAAGTTTGATGGCCTTTGAATACATATTAAAGAAAATATGAATGTTGAAAGTTAGTGTGGGCACTTTGCCCCCCCCCCCCCCCCCTGGCAAAATAGGGTTAATTAAACTATTTCAAACAGCTATTAGCATATAAACTAATCACTTGATGTCTGATGTCTGATGTCTGATGTCTCACCTTTAAACCGATAAACGCCGGTTGGAGGATGTTGAATGATAAACGCGGATTGAAGCAAGGAGATCAAAAAATTCTTTGATACACTGAAAGCACGTTCGTACGGACAGTGAACAGTGAAGAAGGGGAACAACAGGACTGGGAACGAGTATTTCGCGTGCCTCGCACGAATGCCTCGCATGACTCGCTGGCTCGCAGTCATGGCTCGCATGACTCGCTGGCTCGCTGGCTTGCATATTGTGCATCCCCCGAGAAGAGTTTAGTTCTCCTAGCATGACGACCGAACAGATAAAAGTTTCATAGGACAGCTTAGAATTCATTTGCAGAGCTTTAAAAGCAATTCCGATACCCTAAAACAGCATTCTAAAGCATTTGGGAGAAAACCCTCGTTGGGTGCCCCTGAAGATTGTTGGCTGGCTCTTCGCTCGCATACTCAAAATATACTCAAAATACTTAGTGCAAGTTGCAGTAAGTATTTTTCGTAGTGATCAAATGATATTTTCTCCTTGTATGATTTATGTATACAGACAGATGTACTCCGGCGACCATTCTCAAGGAAACTAACCCTCTTGACAAGTATTTTAATTTGTTTTTTCGTTTTGTAATACCAATGTTTACACTCAGGCCATTTAGGTTATTTAAAGTTAGTGTTTTTATTAATCTTATCAGTATTATTTACACTAGTACAGTATAACAGTTTTTTTGCCACTATATATATATATTTTTTTATTATTATTTAGATTAGATTATATTTAAGTGCACGGCATGTCTGAAAAACAGTTTTACTGAGCCGTTTTACCGTGTTGAAATAAAGTTAATTGATTGATTGATTGATTGATTGATTGCATTTAAACCATCGGAAGAAATTGGCTTGGGACGCTTATACTTGGGAATCACTTTGTTGATTTTTCAACGACGCAGACTGCGTGTTTTTAGGTCCGTTTCAAGTGCTAGAGTGATCGGGCACGAAGTTCGATCGAGGATTTCTCTTTGGCTTGATGTAGCCAACATGGTGAACAAAACTTCACTGTCCCATCAGGGATTATCAATTACAGCCAGTGTCCGGACAAACTATTTCTCTATTTCTTGGATCAGAACATATCAATGAATCGTCTTATTTGATCAAGCAGCAGTTCGCTAGGAGCAACATGCAGCTGGATCCACGTCTCGGAAACTACCGAAGCTTTAATGAAAACATCTAACTACTCCTCGCAAAAAGATAAACGTCCAACTTCTGAAATGAGACAGCCAGAATTCAGCCTTTTCTTACACCCGGTGTAGGCACGTCCGCCATTTTGAAAAAGTGCTGATCCTGCACAGAACAACCGGAAGTCCTAGATTCTAGGACTTTAAATCCTGTGTCCCCGGTCGCGAAGAATTTTAAACATCGATCGACCTTTGGATGTTGTGTAACGAGCACATTTTCGACGATTGCACGATCTGACCGGATGTGGGTGAGTATAAAGAAATCTATGGCTCAAAACGTCGCTGGCAGTGGTTTTAATAGGCCATTTCCGAATTGCCTTTAGCCTCTCTATCAAAGCGAGGCTAGGTGCACAACCTTTCATATGAAAATGACTTTTCATTTGCATGTGAATGAAAACTCATTTTCATATGAAAGGTTGTGCACCTAGCCTCGCTTTGACAACGAGGCGTAACGTAACTCGGAAATGGCCTATTACGATGATCTTTGTAAAACTTACTCAACTTTTGGTAAAAAAAACGTCTGCATTGTGATTAATCCACCGTCAATTTTATCATCATGAACACGTGAACTGACAAAGAGAATACTTCCCGATATCTTTTAGCACTAAGAAGAAAACAACTGTGAATAATAAGAGCGAACGTGATGTAAAAATTCAACATAATAAAGCTTACCATTCCGCCTTCTAACAATACATTATGACGAAACCTAATGGTAAGTTCTGAAGTTCCATAAAAGAGTGAAATGCGTTAAAGCTAATACTAAATCCACGGCAAGGAAGCAAAAACGTTTACTCGATCGCACAATGTGGTTTGTAGGTGTCCGCAGCGGTAATCCTGACTGAGCATGAACTGATGAATAAATGTCGATCTTGTACAATCCAGAGTTTGAATTGCGCGAGTTCACGCGTGGATATTGTGAAACTCACGAAGGCTTTCACAAGTGAACAAGCCCGGTGACCCCCATTTTTTATTGTTTCAATATTTTTTCCTTATTAAGAGGAAAAGTCAGACAAAATTAAAAAACATTTTGTAGAGGGAATTTTTCACCACTCACAAATTGTCTTTTTTTTTACGTTTATAAAAAATCTGCTCCAGTGATTTTACACTTTCCTCTTTAAGTGCCAAAAGTTTTCACGTTAAAAAAAATGAGGATCACCGGGTTAATTTTTGAGTTATAAGCCCCAAAGGCTAAATAATAGGTCTGAATGATCCCCACAAATCATTACCATAGTAACCATCGATGACGAAATAACAGTCACTTTTAATTTGGTCAACAACTAAATGTAAATTTTATTTTTACCATAATTTAATTATGACCTTGGCCTGATGTTTTGTTATAATTTTCCAAAGTTTATACAGTCAAAAAGCCGAAAACTGTTACGAGCCACCTTAAGCTATTATGTTAAACATGAACTGTTTCAAGAGCGTTCTATACCAGAAAACTGGCAACCGAAGTGAGCAGAAAGCTTCATGAGTACTAAGTAGCTTATAAATTTCCTGTTAAGTATTGTAAAACTGTATTTCAAGTAAAACGTTGGAATGAGTTCTGACTGTTTGAGCTTATCAGTTCTCTGAACAGCCGTGCTGAAATTGAGTTTATATGCTTTGTCGAGTTTTAGGATTGTGGTTGGAATCACATGCGCTTCGCTTCTAAACGCGCCATCAGTATTATATATAGAACTCCTGGTAGCCGAATCATATGGCAAATCTAGGTTTTGGGAGCTGTATAAGACGGATACCGGCAACAAAAAGTCGTCGTCATTAATCAAATCCATGCCGTACGAGAGTAGAACGAGGTCTCTGCATGGTGTCCTTGAATGAAGCCATTTTTGCAAACACAACTTCGATAAGTTTGTTTACGCTGAAGTTTGGCGGGTAAAACGCGGTTGTCACCCTAGTCCCTCTTGGCCGAATTAGCCGTAGTACCTCGCCGTAGCGTATCCAAATTTCGAACAACGTGATGATGTTTCAACGATGATTGGTTTCGACTCACAGTGCTTTACAAATTCTGGCATCTCGACGCCCGACAAATCTTAGAGATTCAGGAGATTAGCTGCTTGACTAGCACTGATCTCACAGCCCAAACCACTCTGCGACGCACCAGTGATCACCAGACTGAGCCTTTACAGAGGGTCTCAATGGGGTTAAGATCGGTTAACCGTTAGCCGTAAAACGGTCTAAAAATTTAGTCGTTGGTCGTAAAAATGAAACATTTTAACTGTTAAGGTGGATTTCTACTGTTGCGTAATTTTTACGCGCGTAAATAAAAATAAGAGACGATGTATGAACAGCTCGTGTAAACTTTTACGCAAGCTGTTCATACATAGTCTCTTATTATATTTACGCACGTAAAAAATACGCGACCTTAGGCGTAAAACATATGTCAACTGTAAAAATAATTTCAAGCCAGTCACTTGTTAAGACTACTGTTGTGTTGTTATGCGAGTTTGTGTCTTGAGTTTTACAACTGAATGGGAACTCATTATTAACTTTTTAAAATAATATAAATTAATCTTTAACTTTTTTAAACAATGGAAATTAAATTTTAAGATATTTATATTTTAACCGTAACGGGATACATTTAGGGGCCGGGTTTCGAATCTCAGAGTTGAATGGGGATGCCATATGATTATGGGTTGAGTTTATTGTAGATTCTCATCCCTACTTGGCGATTTTCTCTTAGTTCTAAAGATTTTTTCCCTACCCAAAAACCACCATTTCCAAATAATGACTCGATCGATCGATCTGGAACCATAGAATAAAGGGCCACTCTGTAGATACGCCACTGGTAACTTCCACTGACTCTCATTTCATTATTATCATTGTCCATTCTTAGTTTTTACGACTCCGTCTGATTTCGACAAGTCGAACATACAGTCAGTCCAGCTGTCAGTCATTCAGAAAACTAAAAAATTAGCCCTCAAGTCGCCGTTGGTCACCGAACCTCGCCCACTTTTAATTTCCGGTTACCTTGGGCAACCTAAACGAACACACAACTCTAGTAAGAAAGGCGCAAAATTACAGTACATATTGGTCAAAATAGCGCAACAATTTTAGGGCTGGATGCCCATTGCGATTTTACGGCTTGCAACATTGCGGCCAATGTTTCGCGCAATGTTGCAATGTGTGCGCGCACCAAACACGTGATTGCGTGATGATCTGCATTTTCAGTCAAGTGGACGCGTGAGGTAAATTTAGCCAACCGAGACCGTCTTTCCAAGGCTCGGGAGGGAGAGAGGGAGGGGGGGGGGGGAGGGGGGGGGCGAGGTAGGGGGACAGACGTTCGAGTTGGGAGGTGCGGCCGGGCCACTCAAGTCCTGACCCTGTTTAAGACACAATTCTCTGATTTTCCCAACCTGTTTAATACAGAATTCCGACCTCATCTAAGACATTGAACCCAGCCCATGTTGCAGCGTAACCGCGATCCATGTTGTAGCATAATTTAGCTTGGCTGTCAATGCTGAATTAAGTCGACGGAAGTCAACGCCAACAAAAATCTGGTAGAAATGCGGCTTGATGTGAGGTTTCTATAGATAAACGTATTACGTTAAATCGGTGTTCTTTTAAAAAGATAATTGCTATTCCCTTGGCTGCCCGATGGCACGTATAACGGATTAGTATCAAAAGCCTACCAAGTACATAGTCCAATATAGCTATGCGCGAAAAT
The DNA here is from genome assembly GCA_024195265.1 of Dendrophyllia cribrosa. Classification (NCBI taxonomy): domain Eukaryota; kingdom Metazoa; phylum Cnidaria; class Anthozoa; order Scleractinia; family Dendrophylliidae; genus Dendrophyllia; species Dendrophyllia cribrosa. The sequence continues at coordinate 51,369,251 of JAJLRJ010000004.1, forward strand.
TAAACACAAATTGAATTCATTTCTCTGGTACAGTTCTTTGTAATAAATCTCTTCGTAATCTTAAAAGTTAAAAATATTGGGCGTTTTATAAAGCTGTCAATATTGAGAAAAATCATAGTTATACGGTGTTCTTGGAATGAGAGGATTAATAGATCCTATTTTCATTTTAAAAGCAAGGTAAGCTTGAAAAAGTTAAACCTGTTTGTTTTTTTCAATTAATAACTGTCATTAATTTTTAGGGACATTTTTGAGAACTTTAGGGACTTTCTCCATAGCAACGAACATTCCACATAGTATAAAGTATACACATTGCCACATCGTCTGCTTTATTATTGCACAGGATGTAAAAAAGGAACATATATACAATCATCGTGTGATTTTATACAATTGAACTTTAATGAAGCAGTGCCGACACTTGCAGATGTCATTTTCTCTACTAGTTATCAGCATGGTACATCTAAGTTAGGACATGGTTGTCAATGCATTAGGCCGAATATATATAATTATTTAATATCAGTAAATCCTTCTGTCAACTTTACTTTCGCTCATCCGTCGTTCTTCGAACTAATCAGAGTTGAAAAAAAACCTGTCATTAATGGCAAGTGGTGCTAAGTGTTTGTACAATTAAGGTAAACGAAAAATGGTCTCTATTTTCCCTCGAAAATTAGACATAACCTAGTCCATAACCTGGACTTTTGTTTTAACCACAAACGTCTCCAGTTTAGCTAAATATTGAGATCTGCTTTTCCAGGACATTTTCCTGATTTCTTAGCCGATGAAACACGGCAATAAATTGAACGCTTCGAAAACTAGAAAAGGTGTCCAAAAAGGCGATCTGAACGTCAAAAATATGAAAAGCTTTAGTCGGGTTACAAACAATAAAGGGGTCTCTAAGGATTTCTTGACAGTTTTATTCAATAAATGTCTTGAGTTACACGATGTGCACTAAGCGGATAGATGCATGATTAAAAACCTTTCAAATGAATCTGTCTGAGATAACGTTTACATCTTTTCTCTCCTGCCTGAGTGGGATCGTTATAGATGAAGCTCATCCGTATTATCGTACATTACAAACGTTCGGCAAACAGCCAGAGATTAAAGTCTTCGTATATTTAAAATTCAAATGAGTCACTGTAATATTTGTTGTTCAGAGATAGTATAACATTTACATCTATGCATTGTTTCCGGAATTCTGCTTAATTCTTAAATCGTCGGTTTATATTTTTCTCAAACATCAGTATCGCCGAAACTATCAAACTCAAGGCATCGAAATCTAAAATTTCATGCCATAATTCTATCTTTGAAACGTTTGAGCTGTACACCGCAAAATAGATATGTCAAACACATGATCTACTTTGAAAAACACTGCATTACGTACTGTACACAGAACGTCATGTACTTAGTTTATGAGTTGTTGCTTGACAATACATGCATCCTTTTTTTTTTGTACTTTTCACAATGTTGGCTATTTCTTGAATCAATTATACCAAAACTGACTCAATTCTCTTCAAAACCGCTTTCAGTTGATGTCTTGTTTTACATCAACCAATTGATGAATTGAAGCAAATGATGGTTTATTGTTTCCCGGAATTTTTGACACTACATCTGATGAATCGGATGAAATATATTTTCCGTTTTTCTGTTGTCAATGTTGAGATCTTTCAATCTCCTTGCTTCCATCTTCTCCAAATCAAGACAGGGCCTCGAAAATTTGATTTTCTTTTTCAGACTTCCTCGGCACATTTTATTTCTTTTCCTTCTAGTGTCCGCTTTATCACTTTGATCCTGAGCTAAGCCATTCAGTCGAGCCGAAAAAACCTCTGCACCGTCTGCCTTTTCCTGTATATCGCTCTCCATTTCAGGTGGTTTGACTTGGCACAAGAAAAGCTCTCGCAATTCATCATCGCTCGAGCTTGATAAATCAAGTCCCTCGTCCCCTTCGGCCTTACACACACTGTTAAATTTATCCTTTGCGGCAAGTATGTACTCCTTCTCACCTCTTGACGATTTTATAGCCTGGTTGCGTTTTAAATTGCGTTTGTTGCCAACAACTTTAACGATGCGAACTTCACTGACAAGCTGCGGTGATTCCCTTTGCTGCAAATGACGGCTTGCGCTGTCTTGTTTGATCTCTTGACTCGCACGCCTTTCATGTTTGCTGTTGGTGGGTGTCCTTTCGCAGATGAGCCACGTACCGCGGTGCGACGAAAACCTGACATCAGAAGCGCTGTTTTCTGCAGAAAGCTGCGAGACAAGGCTTTCAGCTCTGTGAGCTAAGCCTTCTTCAAGCCTTTGTCGCCCGAATTGTTCAGTAAGGTTTTCAACGCGCGTTACGTCCGCTACAAGTGCGGCCATGGCTGTTAAATTAGTTTGCGCCAGATCATAATAAGCAAACCGTAAATTTGTTCGTCAAATTATTGCGTGCGACGAGCGAGCCACTCTGTCGATGTAAAGCTGCGTTTAAAAGATCACTGTCCCGATGGGGAAGCAGAAAGCAAACTTCATGCTGTTTCTGTATTGTCGATGTGACAATGATAGTATTTGCGTTTAATTCAAAAAGAGTGAAGTAACGAACAAAGCGATCGTTTCCTATTGGCTAAAAATATTTTCTCATCTTGTGTTTTAATTACACGCGAAATAATGAACATAAAATTTTTATGTCCAAAATTTTGATTTTGCCAGCAATCTCTAAGACAGCTTTTAAGGGAGAAAAATCATCATAAATGAGAACTGCTACACTAAGATAACGGACTCAAACCGTTAGAAATTTCTGCTTTCGTTCGATGTGCTTCTAATATTACGTTTGTTTGTCAATTTTTATACGACTTCCTTTTCCGCCGGTTGACTTAGAAACGGCCACGGAAGAATGGCAAGGCTATATTATTTTATCCCAGCCTTTAATCTAGTACACTTTACTGTGACTAAAGATAATTTTCATTTGACCGATCGAGAACTACCTAATTTCGTTGGAGAGTAAAATTCTGCCATAAAAAAATAGAAATAATAAAATCTTGCAGGTAGATGATCCTGCGGTCTCGCTCACTATTCAAGCGGTCATTTCAATTTTGTTTAATCTTTTTCCCGCCATTATTTGACTTGACTGGCGCCAGTTCCTGCTGTTTACGTAGTGTAATATTGGGGAGTCGCTTACTTTATTGATATAAAATGTCTATTCAGAGCGGTATACATCGGTTTGTTTGCCACCAAATTCTATTTTCGCGCGTAAGTTCTGTTGTTTTTCGCAACACTCTCAAAGTATCATCATTAAAAACCTCCAAAAATATTTGTTACAATATATTTCATGCAGAATTTTATTGCTGATAATCAATAAATAAACTCTTTTTTTAAAGGAGCTCTCTAACTTTAGAATAATATTTCACTTGTTTTAACCAACTGTTGTAACTATAAATTGATTGTCAAAACAACACAACAACGGTATTTTAAAAAAATATATATATATATTTATGAATTAAAAAGTACCGCGTTTTGTTCCTGCTAACTGAGAAGACGCTAATGATTTAAAAGCTTTTAAATAAGTAATAAAAAGCTTATTGCCTCTCAGCTTAGAGAAAACTGCATGAGGATTTTATCTTTTTACTAGCTTTATACAATTTATACTATTTGCTGTAAATATCGAAAAGATGATAATAATTTGAATCAAATGTAATTACTTTCCCCCTTCTCTAAACTATGTCATACATCGTACATAAGAAAGCGTCGGATTTATGTTTATGTATCAGGAAAAAAGAAATAGGTTTATTGTTTGTTGTCATCAAATGTAACATCATTTTTTGTTATCTTTCTCCTCCATTAAATATAAGAACCATTAAATATAAGAACAACAAAGTTATAATTATAACATCAACCACTAAAACTCGTACTAGAAACACATTTTCTTTGAAAGAGGTTATAATATTTTCCTTTGAAAACACACATTAATGTTAATTTGTGTGTGACTGAATCTAGTTCAATGAAACAGTAACCCGTGGTACTGGAGCAAAAAAAAATTGAATTTGTTCAAGGGAAGTTGATTATAAAAAAATATACTGCTATTTCGCTCTACCCATATGGACTTCATTTGTATATGACAATTTCTTTAATTTTTTTGGCTTCTGTTTCAATATCATTAAAATGTATCCACTACACATTTTTGTTGCACTTGCCGGAAATTCATAGTGAATTCCCAGCGTGATTCTGGCGCCACATTGACAACCTCGCCGTATGTGTGACCTTGTGCTGGCAAAAACAGGTGCAACTTAGAAGAGTGACGGCAACTAAAGAAAAAAAGGTTAAAAATGTTAAAAATTGAATAAACTGTACCGTTTTTTTTTTTAGAAAAAAAATTAAAAAGAAACGTAACGAACACAACAACAGGAAAGTTAGCTCTCACTTGGGGTTTTCATTTGAATGGACCCTCTTATAAGGATTTCATCCACATAATTATTTATTTATTTATTGTATACTGTACAAGGTACAGTATACAATAAACAGCATCATAAGACTGAGTACTGCTGAAGAGGTTTTATTTGAATGGTCACACTTTGGGATTTCATCAACAGACTCAAAAGTTAGAACAAATGGTACCATGCAAAAGTACTGCTGAAGAGGTTTTATTTGAATGGTCACACTTTGGGATTTCATCAACAGACTCAAAAGTTAGAACAAATGGTACCATGCAAAAGTACTGCTGAAGAGGTTTCATTTGAATGGTCACACTTTAGGATTTCATCAACAGACTCAAAAGTTAGAACAAATGGTCACCATGCAAAAGTACTGCTGAAGAGGTTTCATTTGAATGGTCACACCATAGGATTTCATCAACAGACTCAAAAGTTAGAACAAATGGTACCATGCAAAAGTACTGCTGAAGAGCTTTCATTTGAATGCACCATAGGATTTCATCCACAGATTTATAAAAGGAGTTAGAACCACCTTGGACAGTATACAATAAACAGCACCATAAGACTGTTCAGCCAAAGAGGTTCATTTCAATGGTCATTCTTAAAGATTTAATACACCGACTTAGTTAGAATCACCTTCTACAGCAAAATAAACCCAGGCCATCATAGGAAAAGTGGTCCGTTTTCATTTCAATGATATCGCACTTTAGTTTTTCATCGACACACTCAAAAGTAAGAACCACCTCGTACAGCATAATAAACAGCACCACAGGAAAGTACTACTCAACAGTCATCATTTGATTGCTCACAGGTTGTCATCTACAGACACGTGCACAAATGTTAAGTTAGAAAATCTTTGAATATCCATTTTTGCCCCGCAAATTAAAGCTTCTCACTGTGATCGTTGCAGCCATGTTCTTAGTATATTGACAAACCGTGCATGTTACTTAGTAAAAAACTGCAGCATAGCTGCTTCATAAAGAATTAGAATTGTTGCAGCACTGCTGTGTGGTGTAAAGTGTCAAACGCTTTCTTATGGGGGGTAGGGCGAGAAAGCGTTTGACTTTCCGTGATGCACTGCTGTGGTTTGTTAGCCATAAAAGGAAGCGCGTTTCGTGTTTGACCCAGAAAAAAAATTCCATTATGCCAAAGACCTTTTCCGCGCCGGGTCAATTTCGCCGTTTTAAAAGAGGGGCAACTGAACACGATATCAGTTTTGTATGAATAAAGAAAATCAAATTTTTAATAATTTCCGGCAAATTTTAAATATATGAATTGTAAACTTGAGCTACAAAGTGCTTGTATTGGACTACTGTGTTGAAATTTTAAATATTCAGCTTTCGGCTAAAACCATATAAATGCTGTCAGTATATTTTGTACCCTATTCAGCCACATTTTCAAAATGCGTGGCAGTGTGCGGCTTGTATAAGTTGCGCAAGTTCGAAACTAGTCACCTTTTCAGTTTCTCACATTTAAAATAAACATTATTCTAATTATGTATTTTATAATAATTTTTGCGATATCGTTTGCAGCCGCGCATAGAACGACTCGTTAATGAATATGGGCATGAAACACGTTTCCATATTGCAGTGCATTCCAGTCCTTTGCTAGGTCTCCATGACGACGGGACAAAAGAGAAGAAGTGCGGAGAAAGTTTTTCTTTCCATTTTCACGGTTTCTTAGGAAACAAGAACTCCCTGGCCTCATTGCAATGTACAATTTATAGCATGATGTGTCGTCTTGCTCGTTCGATAAGTTAAACACAGCACAAGTTATTATACCCGGCTTTCCATTCTCATTGCTACGAATTACCACCTTATCACCCATCATATACTCCCGTGCGACCTGGTAGCCGTAAACGGCAAAGTGACGGATGATCTAATCCGGAGGTCGTTGGGTTCGAATCCCGCTGAGGTCAAATATTTTTTTTATTTTTCTCGTGTGGTCCCCATTTCCTAACTGGAGCTAACGCTCAACAGAGCATCATACGTTGTTTTCAGCACTAACATTTGCCACAAGTTACTCGACCATATTCGTATTAAACAGGAACTAGTAATAGCTTGCAATGGAGGCTCATGTAAAAATATTTGAGAAACTACGAATATTGTCTATTCTTTGATTTCCTGCAGATAAGCTATATGGTTCAGTTAAGAATAACTGAACCGGTAAACTAGCCGACTCGTCCCCAGTCGTCTTTCTTGGCAAGACGCGGAAGACGCGCGTGGGAGATAGACCCGGAACGAGAGAAGCGCGACACACGTCGCGCTCCCCTCGACCGCGCTCCTCTCGTAAATTGAGAGACGACTGGGGACGAGTCAGGGTAAACTAGTAAAATAATGATAGTAAAATGATAATTGATAATTAACGTGATACAAGAATCTATCTTTTCTTGCATTTTTGGATTGTATAAATTAACTTAAAAGAGCAGCCGAGTTACAAATTTTGTTTTATATACACATGACTATACAACCGTACGGAACAAGCATGGTGAAAGTTGAGGAAGATTCAAGATGATAGTCATGAAAAACTAAGGCAATCCCGAAAATCTCGCAATGAAAGAAGAATCTCGAAAGATATATCATCTCTTTAGTAAATCATCTCATACATCAGATAAAGTACTCCCTTATCAGTCGTTGCACAATACTAGGCAATATCAATGAATTTCGTTTCGTACATGTCCCCTTCCCGCCATTTAATCTGCATCTTTAAACAAACCGCGCAGAAGAAAATTGCGTTGCAGTTATTCAATTTAAGAACGTGAATTTAGGCGTTAACTTATAAAGCAAGTTTTATGTTGATTCTTGGCTTAGTATAAGATAATTAAAGTTAGTTTGCATGATATACGCCGCTTGATTGAATACTGGACTGCTTTCGTTTATGAGGCGCCAATTTGTCCGCGTCCTTTCAGTGTTATTTATTTTATCTTAGTCCACTTTTTTATTTAATTACCTTGGTTCACTCCCAAATGTAACCACGATCGATACTTTAATAAATAACTAATCAAGCCAAGCTATCTGTACCGCTGGTATTTTCAATATTTCGTCAGGCACAAAATAATGATCAATATTGAGAAACAGACCGCACCAATAAAAATAGAATATAATAGATGGGTGCTCAGATGAAATTTTTCTTAGATCGAGTGTTCAACTCGACTAGTTTGTTTATTATATAAACGACACTTTTTACGAAATTTAAAGCAATTTTCTAAAGATTTTACTAGGATTTCCAAAGATTTTTGAAAACTTTCCGAATACCGTCCGAAGATTGTACGACCGTTTCCGACCATTTTCCGAAGATTTCCGAAGATTTTCGAGGAAGATCCGAAGACGTTTCGATTACAGACCAACACGTTTTATAGCTCCTTTGACATTGAAGGGTCTTATGGTCTTTAACGTAATGTATTGCCAAATTGTAAGAACTACAGTGTAATTGCTGCGAGCCCCCAGGCGAATAGCACACTAATATTTGGTTTGCCTGTGGTTCTTTGGCTTCCCTGCGCCTTATGTTATGCAGGCGGCAGTCTCGATTTTTGTTTGTCACGATGATTTTGAGCAAGCGTACGTCCAGCGGTGTCATCATAACTTAGATGCGCCTGGCTCTGGATGCATCTTTCGCCGTCCATAGCACGTGCTCGCTTCTATTCTTCGATTTCAAAGTGAGTATGTATCATGCCAAATTCAAACTTATTTTTTGCTGGAAGCATTCATCAAGGTCACGAACGATTTAGTAACATTTCACGGGGAAGGCAATGTTCTTTAATGAGTTTTTCAGCGTTGTTACATGCTCAGAGTTTGCCGATTGAACAATGGATCACAAAGAGCATTCATCAAGGTCACGAACGATTTAGTGACATTTCACGGAGAAGGCACTAGATGTTCTTTTATGAGTTTTTCAGCGTTGTTTAATACGTGCTCAGTGTTTGCCGATTGAACAATGGATCACAAAGAACTCCTTTTTAATGGTATGTAATTCGAAAATGATGGTAATTGACCCAATAAATAAATTTATGAAATTATCAAAATCTGTATGTACATTTACTGTTTCCGTTATGTTTTACTTCCCAGCATCTGCTCGCAACATTATCATTACAATCTGTAACCTCTAATATTAATCAATAAAATGAGAAGATTGATGTGGCCATTGCTGTAGAACATGTAAGACTTGTACGACATGTATTCCGGCGTATAAAAACTGATCAAAAAGCCCATTTTATTTTAGCCTGTATTCCATATTATGCTGTTATGACTTATGTTATTTCGGTTAGTGACCATCCCCCTGGGCGGGCCAGGCATTGATTTTGTAAAAAAAAAATAAGGAATTGTAGAGAGTTTAAAACTAAAAGAGTTAAAAGCGAACGAGTATTGGTCATTTTTAGTAAAAATATATGAAGTGGCCATCTTTGTGTCCAACACTTCAAAGTCTTTAATAATTACATCAAAACTCTCATCACAAAAGTTTGGATTTAATAAAAGTTCCATAAAATCAGCTTATAAGCATCTATAATGCAAAAATAACTTTCAACTGGTTCAATTTTGTTTATTATCACGGCTTATCTGAAATAGCGTGACGAATTACGTGACACATTTAAAACCTTTACAAATCGGAAGCAAAACATAAAACTTTTTGTGTTGTAGGATCACTAGGATGTATAGTTTAGCTTCATGCATTTTTATGACGTCATATGAAACTGAGCCATGAATACAGTAACTTACGAACCGAGTGGCGCGCTCTCCGGCTCTCTCAACCACAGGGTCCAAAGGAGTTCTATTTGATCGTACAAGACACAATTTTGTAGCGCGGGCCAAATTACCAAGGGCGCAATTATCTTCGGAAAGCTAAGCTTTCCGAACAAGGCACGAAGCAGCTTCCGAGCCCGCAGTAATTTGGCCCGCGGTACATATTTTGTGTAACGTAATCAGTTTAACTTTCCAGACGGCGACTATTCGAAGAAAGTAGCGTCTTGTACGATCAAATGAGAGCTCCTCTGGACCCAGTGTCTCAACCCCTGGCATTAATTCGAACCTGAGAAAATACTCGATTAATGTTCGGGGTGCGTTATTGCGTCGACGAAGGAGACGCTTCCTAATCTTGTCGGCTAGGCGGAACGAATCGAGAAAAGTGTCGGTACCAAATCTGCGCCATCTTTAAACGTCACAATAGTATCCAGCATTCCCAGCGCGTGGAAATCAGGCATCATCCTGGGGAGCTGGGGTTCCGAAATGTCACATGTGAATAATCTATTTGTCTTGATTTAGTTTCGGATATTTTCCCGATTTTGAAATAGTACGGCTCAATATTTCAATGCCTACTAAAAGTATGCAGTGGAAAAATTGGACGAAGGTTCTTCTCCGGACCAAGTAAGTTGTTGGGTCTCTTTGGAATCAAGCAAGAAGTTATCGGATTTTCCTCGCAACCGTTCTAGTATGTTTTGAATGTTCTATCTTGATTTTGCTGTGGTTCTCTGCCTGATTTGGGAAGCTTTCACCTAAATACCGACGTCGTTCTTCGCGATGTTCTACGGTACGGTGAAATTCGCTGTAATAATTCACTGACCGGCCACGCCAGGCGAACGCAGATTAACTTTACAGTGCTCAAAATTGCGCCTGTGTCGGGCGCATTTGCGACTAAAGATTTCGCAGTTTTGTGACTAAAATTTGTCTAGCTAATAAAGGAATTATATTCAACAGTCTTGTGTCCTACTTGCAACTGGTAGCTGCAATTTTATCCGACAAGCGTTTTGGGCACGGCATCCCTGACTTTGGGCACCCGTGCCTAAAATTTTAGGCACGGCACCCTCAATTTGTATCGTGTAAATGGAAATGTGTTGGGTAAGGGTGCCTAAAAATTTAGGGGTGCCGAGACCCTGTAAACAGGTGGCCCCGTGCCCGTTCTTTAGGGGTGCCGTGCCCAAATTTTCTCTTCTCGCTGAGAACTGTGGTTCAAATTCAAGATGGCGTCCAGTTCCACCAGCAAAGTAACGTGGTCGGAGGAGGCGACAAAGGCTCTTATCGAACTTTTTAGCGAGGAAAGCATCCAATTATCGTTAGAGGCTTCGAAAACTTCCAAAGTGTCCAAACACTTTTTATTCTTGGCTTGTTTACAACAGCTAGCATGGCTTGCACAAACATTCTGCGCCTGTTAACGTTGTTTATAAAAGCAGTAAATGAGCGGTTTTCTCCCTCCACTATATATTCCTGAAAATTTGTATCTGTTCTCTTCCTCATGAAATACCATAACAAGAAAGCATTTCGTCTGCGTCTTGTTCCAATGTCCGCCATGTTGAAAGTGGTTAAACCGCTGACAAATGCATCGATATGCTCATAAATTTAGAGGTGCCGTTTCTAATTTTAGCCGTGCCCGTTAAAAAATTAGCGGTGCCCAAAATAAAGAAAATTTTGTCGTGTAAACAGACAATTGACGGCAATGACGGGCCGAACATTTAGACACGGGTGCCCAAAGTTAGGGGTGCCGTGCCCAAAATCGCCTGTCGTGTAAACCGGGCTTTAATCGTCGATTTCATGCTCCATTAACGCGGTGTCCAAGAAGTTTATCACCGGAGCACTTTTTCAGGCTTTTCTCAGAAATTTCATATTTCCGGTTCCGGTATTAGTACATGTACTGAGGAGTATGATTTCAGAATCGGAGAAATAACCGAAATGAAATCAAGACAAATATACTATTTATATGTCGTAAAAATCTGAGACCTTTCGGAGTACACAGCACGGCAGGATTTTGCCCGATCCCACGGCGATAGCGTGAATTTGTTTGATGTCGGCCCGACGTTTTTGCCTGCGTGACATATCTCGCGACATAGCCCTTTTAAACAGTGGCTGAATTAATTCATGAAACTTAGGTACTAGGTCAAGACGAGGTGCCACGGGATAAGGAGACGCACTATAATCTATGATTACTACTAGTTGTTAAAATAAACTTGATAAGTGGTTTTATAACGACGATTGTCTGATCCTTAAAGGTATTAAAACCTTTGGTGCTAAGTGACATTATCCTTTGTTTTATGCCGTCACAAGATAGCCATTATTATAAATCCTGGTGACGCGACTTTTTTGAAAATTATATCTTAAGCTTCAACAAATCTGAATAAGAGATGCTAAAGGACTAAATATCACACACACATACACATACACACACACAACTGAAACTGAAAACAAACGAACAAAAAAAAAAATAAGAAAAATCGCAAGAATAAAAACAAACAAACAAAACTGAAAACAAACGAACAAAATATTAAATTTATCGAGTTTATTTTTCCTGTGAAATTTTCTTGTGCAATTCGATTCATACACCAAGTATACTTTCAACTTGGAAATAGTGACTTTTTGACTCTCGGACGCGTACGTGTACGTAATTGTTATTTCCGAAGAATTCCCTGTGTAATATCCGGCAATAGATAACCGAGAATTGATCATTATTGATCGAAATAAGGCTGAAAATACAATTTACTGATTTAGCCTGTTGTTCTTGCCATGCACTGTTGTTGATGTTTTTTCTTTTTTCTTTTCTTAATTAAACTGCATCTCGAGGCCCTTCTCTTCGACGAGTTTTTAACTGTATGGATATAAATATTGAAATTAGAATCTTATCAGTAAAAATATTGTATTTCGATCATCAATGGCCAACTGTCGATGCCACATGCACATGTTGCCGGATATTACGCGGTAGATACTGCGGAAACTATAATTACGTTACGACAATGCTCCATCGGAACGCTTTAATATACTGACACGTACGTTATAAAAACAGCGGCAGTTATCACGGACATGCATGTCGAATGAATGTAAGCCATGACTATTTTATGTAACCAATGACAACTAATGTTTCCATCGTCAATGGCAACTGACAACTGATGTTTCTTAGTGTCAAATATACAGTTTATATGCAGTTTATATGCAGTTTATCTTCTTTTTAAAGTTTTCTACACTTTCACAGTTCCTCAACTCCTCCAGCATATTGTTGTCGTATCTTTATATTTTTTTTCTTTTTCTTTACCTCCTTTAATCTACACAAGTGTAAGCTTGACACCAAGCAACATCGGTTGTCAATTGATCATTGCCTCTGTGGCCTGAGTGACAGATTGACCAGTCAAGTGTTGCGTTTGACATTAAATATTCATATTTTACATTTGCATGCATGTACGTGATTTCTGCGCTGATTTTGTAGCCTACGTGTAGCGTTCCAGTCTAGCGTTGTCGTATCAAAACTGTAAAACGATGAGGAGAGGAAAACAAGAAAATGGTGTCTCGGAGGAGGACGAAATGACACCGAGCAAGCTAAAGCGACGAGGTGCAAGCTGCAATCCTTTCAAGCGAAGGGACGAGAAAGATGCCGATAGAAAAAACAGAGTACCGCTTGTTGATTTCGAACCCAAGCCCGGGAATTCGAAGCCTCGAACCTCGTTTGTTTACGATGATCGCGCGCTGGAAAGCAGCGAGGTCGTAACCCCAGAATCACCTCATGCCTTAAAGTTGTTTGAAGCTATCCGCGAAGATGAAATGGAACTAGTCGAAGAGGAACTCGCTACCTTGACAGATAAGCGCGAAATCGATAAGTTAGGGGGGCATGGCTTTGCTCTAATCCACGTCGCTGCCCGGTACAATTTCAGCAGAATCGTAAGCATTCTGCTAGACCATGGAGCGCATATTAACATAGGAACGAGTGAGTACCGATGGACGCCTCTTCACCTAGCTGCCAGGTGTGTAGGAGCTTAAAACATATCTATCTTCTAGTATGTAACGATAATCGCGGGAAATGAAATGATCTTCTGTTTTGATAATAAGTACATAATGTCAGAAATTTTTTGAGTTTAAATTTGTTTTGTTTGTTATGTTAACGAAACTAACTAAGCATTGCGCATTTTAAGCCAGTAAACACGATATCACTGAAAAGTTTAAAATAATATAAATGTACATGCCAGATTACAGATATATTGCTATCTTGATCCGTATTTTAAAAATTAGCATATAATGCCAATATCTGACCAATTTATTCAAAATTTGGCACTTGTACAAGAATCATGGCAGAGTAAATTTCAATAGAAAAACATCTTTGCTTGAAGAATAAAGCACAAGGATCTTGGCGGAGTACATTTTTACAGAAAAAATGTTTGCTCGAAAAATAAAGCACGCTATCGAACTCTCAGAGCGTTGCGTGACCATCCCGTGACCGTTTCGGAGAAGTCGATCTCAGATAGCGAACAGGCTATTCTTTAAATAAAAAGAAACATAGAATGCACGATCACTGCGACAAACCGTTGAGAGTGGCCGGATCTGGGTTCCCAGACCTAGATCAGTATTAATACTTGAAGTGAAACAAAAGAAACGGCAAACTGATCCTTACGGCAAAAAAAAAAAAAAACAGAAGCAGAAGCAGAAGAAAATAAAATAAAATAAAAGTGGAATATAATAGTGCCCAATATTTCGCTTTGCAAAACAAAGCTTCTTCAGGGGCTAGCACTATAAATTATTTCAACTGTAAAACCGTTATACAAGTGGTTTTGAAAAAAACTAAAGAATAACAAAAACAATGAATATGATTGGTGAAGGGTTTGACGGGTGATAAACTAAACTGACTAGTGATGAGAAAGTTAATGAAGTTCGTCGCGTCTGTTGATTCCAAGTGGTTCTATTGTCTTTGCTTTGTCTATGAGAAATGCTTCACGCACTTTTCGTACAGAGTCTCTGCTGTTACGTATTAATTCCAGTGGTATAAGCTGCATATCCTTAGTAGAGTGAACAGTAGCTGAACAGTCTGAATAAACATTCACATGCAAAAACCCCAGAGGCATTAATATCTGTTTTTACCATTGAATAAGAGCTACGAATTTAAAGTGCTCGTTCATACGAGTGGAGGCAAGTAAAGTAAAGAGGCAAAAGAAAAACCCCTTCCCCAAAGAAAAGGCCCGAACATCCCTCAGTTTTTCTCCCAGGGCCATAGAGCCGGCACTACACGCGAGCGCATGCGTAAAGTGCGCCATGTCTACTCTCGATTGATATCTACTCTCGATTGATATTGTTTTAAAAACGCTAAATTGGATAAAACTAAGAAAAATCCCTTATAAAAATAGTACTAATAAATAATACAGTGCAAGCACCCATAAAACCAATACAATAATACTTTTTTATATTTTTAAGTTTTAAATTCACTCTTAAATTTAGCAAAATTTCCTCCCCCGAATAGCCGAAGGCAGTTTCTTCCAAAGAAACAGGACGGCTGGTGAAAAAGCGCGATCCCCAAGCGTCCTCCCTGACAAAACACGGCTGTCCCTGACACAAAAGAGGGACTGTAAGGCCATCCCCATAAAATGTTTCGTTTCCCATCGCCCGACCAACCCATTTTTTTGGAAACGTAAAAACAATTCATATACACTGTCTGACAAGCAAAAAAGATTTTGCTTTTTGAACATGTGTTCAAAACTTTATTTTGAATAGAAATCTTTTGATATTTAAATTATTAGCCTCCATTGTAGATGAGGAGTAAATTTGAATATATAGAAAACGGTAAAGTCTAGATTCCATAGCTCAGAAGGAGGTCGGACACCTTATTGAGACTTATATAACGGAGTAACTGGTTAGCTTTCAGTTGAGGTTGGGTCAGCAGTTTATATAGTTAAATTTAGGACTAAGCAACCAGAGAAGCTAGGTGGTACAGTGGTACGGTAGGCTATGTAAGTTTAAGCCTAGCTGAGGTTGCAGGTTCAATCCTCAGTGGGGATTTTAGATTTTCTTTTTTACACTTAAAAATTGATTGAAAATAAAATTCTAAGTGTCGACATTACGTTATATAATTCTCAATAAGTGTCCGACCTCCTTCCGAGCTATAGAAGGTAGACTGTACCTTAGAAAACATTGGCAATCGAAAGCACACGTGTAACCAGGCGTTCTTACTAAGCATCCAGGCGTTTTCTGGACTTAGGATCCCTTGGTCAATTTTCTCTTCTTTTTTTTTTTTTTGCCCGACCAACCGACCCACTTTCACGAGATGGAAGGCGATGGGAAGTGAAACATTTTATGGAAATGACCTTAACCTAAAAAAAACAAGTCTCAAGAGGATTCCGTTGCCAAAAATAGAGATGGCCCCACCAATAAATAACCTGGTATAATGTCCGTGTCGTCATGTCCGTGCCTTAGTAAAGTTATTGTATCGTATCGTAACGTATCGTATCGTATCGTATCGTATCGTATTGTGAACCAGGCTTTATACATAAGAACGTGGACATAACAAAAGATTTGTGTGAACTAGTGTGAACCAGGTTTTTAATTATACATAAGAACGTGGACATAACAAAACATTAGTTGTGATTTGTGTAGTGTAAACCAGGCTTTAAAGTGCTCAACAGCCATAGTGGCGTTGAACCAAGTCTCAGTGTCTTTTTGTTGTAGGTTCAATGGTTTGTCAACAGTTGTTGACGTTCTTTTGCCACGAGGCGCTGACCCCTCACTCAGAGGCAGAAACGGATGCACTCCGCTGCACCTTGCTGCTCGCAGAGGAAATGAAGAGATTGTTAAAGTTCTTTTGGATCAACCGTCGGTTACCGTTGACGCCAAAGATGACTCAGGAAAAACTGCACTGCATTTTGCCTGCAGTGAAGGTCACAGAAAAGTTTGTCAAATCCTGCTGAACTTCGGAGCGGACATAAAGGCAGTTTCAACGGATAAGACGACGCCACTTCACAGTGCTATTTTGAATGGACACTCAGAGGTCGCGAGGATGATTTTGAAACGAGGTTGGTACCGGTAGTAATTTTAATATTCATCACAAAAATATTAGCAAAAACAGCTAAATATGTGGTACAAACTGGCCATGATGTTAATGGAATAGTTCATAAAATTTGCACTTTTCGCAAAGTCAAAGTTGCATTCACTTTAATCTCAATTACTCTTTTTTAATAGTTTGAAGTCGAAATTTAGGTGTTATGCAAGAAAAAACTGTTTAAGCGAATTGAGCTTGCGAGGAATAACCAGGTTGTGATTTTGAGAAAAACCAAACTGCAGTAACCGGCTAAACCTACTCACATTTGATCATATTTACATGTTAATTCGCGCATTATAAATATTAAAATAATTGAATATTATTATTCGTAGACGCTAAGCCGAATATGACTTTTTCGTCTCCTACTTCGGTTATTCTCTGTGTTGCGAAAACTATTGTTGGTTAGCTTTTGTCTTGTGGTGTGGGTATCACAACATCCGCAGCACCAAGAAACAGCCCTATTTCCCACTTGTTCGCCGAGTTCGAAGGTTCAGTTCGTTTATCCGCCATTACGCGCGAAAACTCGAGCACCCAATAAATCGTTTCGATGGAAAGCTGTTCTTGAAAATTCGCAATAAATTAGATTAAAAACTAAAGTTTTCTTAAAATGTCACCTCAAACTTTATTAACATCTAAAAATTTAACGATAAGGCCCAGTTCAAACGTCGAACTTCACATATGCCGAATCTAATGCAAATGAACAAGAACAATAGATTTTGCTCATTTGCATTAGATTCGGCACATGTGAAGTTCGACGTTTGAACTGGGCCTAAGATTCCTTTTCCCTAAAATTTTCTGCCGCTAAAATATTCAGCTAAAAGAACCAAAAAGCTCATTCTAAGCGTTTTCCTAAACATTTCTCGTTGGGTGTCCCTGGTACGAAACTGCAAAACGAACTCTGTATACACACAGTTTACTGGGGGAACAGTTTACATATGCAGTAACTTGCTTTCCACAGCCGCTGATAGAGACGTAGATACCAACGAGAAGGAACTTGTTGGAAATGAAGACTTACAGAGTAATACAGTTTTACACATGGCCGCTTGGAATAATGACGTCAAGACTGCTGAGTTGTGCCTTGACAATGACGCTGATGTCAACTCACTTAAGTGTAACTCGGTCACTGCCCTTCACTTAGCCGCTTCAAAAGGAAACCCTGAGATGGCAGACTTTCTAATTTCACGAGGAGCTGGTGTGAACATGAAAGACGGAGACTCAAAAACTCCCCTCCACAGGTACGTTAACCCTTGAACTTCCAAGAGTGACAAAATTCAAGAAAAATACCAAATTTCATTTTGTAAAATATCGAAAAACAAATGATACAATGCAAAAATACTGCCAAAGAGGTTTCATTTGAATGGTCGCACCATAGGATTCAAAGTTAGAACAAATAATTTATACCATGCAAAACTACTGCTGAAGAGGTTTCATTTAAATGGTCATAGGATTTCATCAACATACTCAAAAGCCATGCAAAAGTACTGCTGAAGAGGTTTCATTTGAATGGTCACACCATAGGATTTCATCCACAGACTCAAAAGTTGGAACAAATAGTACTATGCAAAAACTGAGTCATCCGAAACTACCAAGTAATTTTCGTTATCACATCCAAAGACTTTCCTCCAATGCTTTGGTATTGCATTACACAAGCCAATATAGCACAAAAAGGTTGTGTTAATTTTGTACTTTTCCTTGAATGCTGCAAACGTCAAGAACTTTCCTTCCTTGTCTAAGATGTCTGGCAAGGTCTTAACGCCAGCATCATACCATTGCTTATAAAAAACAGATTTGCCGCCAATAGTGACTTCATGATTATTCCACAGAAACTCATTTTCGATTTCGTTCTTTGTCTTTACTGTGTGCTTGGATATGCTCTCCCAAGCACTGAGAACGTCTCGGTAAAAAAGCGGCAGGAGAGGGAGCACAGGTAAAGTTCTTAACGAGTAATTACATTTAAACAACAACGGACCACCTACACTGTCTAAAAGGCTAAACGGTATTGTCTTCCAAGATTGCGCTTGAGGGTCTAAAAGACGTTTCACCCATCCTGCCTTCAAAGATTTATCTATTATATCGAAATCAGGCATGCTGAGTCCGCCGTCTTTTATCCTTCCAATCATAGTTGAGTGCTTGATTTTGGGTGGTTTGTGGTTCCATATAAAGTTGGATACAGATTTGTTCACTTGATCGACAAAACCAGCGGGAACGCTGAGAACAGAGGAAATGAAAATTATTTTTGAAAGAGCTAAGCTTTTGACAATGGTTATTTTTCCAAAGAGTGTTAAATCCCTAGAGGACCAGACGTTAAGACACTTTTCCAGGGCGACAAATTTTTTTTCAAAGTTATCCTTTGTTGAAGCTTCCGAATCACATGAGAAAGAGACGCCTAGACAAACACACTTCTTGGGCCAGTTTATGTTGAAAAGGTTTGTCGATTGTGGTCTAGTTTTTCCCAACCACAATGCCTCCGTTTTTGATCTATTCAGCTCTAATCCGCAACACTCTCTAAAAGCCGCTAACTTCTCGAAAAGCTTTTCAACTGACTTTTCGTCACGCACCAAGCATGAGGTGTCATCCGCGTATTGAGATAACTTATACTCCCTGCCTTTGAAATTTATACCGGTGATCAATTTGTCGTTTCTTATTGAATTTGCTAAAATTTCGACAGCAGTTACAAAAAGTACACCAGAAAGAGGGCAGCCTTGCCTTACACCGCGCTCTAATTCAAAAAACGACGTTGCATAACCATTATTTATAACGCAGCTTTGAATATTGCTGTAAAAAGTATTGACCCACTGTATTAAAGGAGCGCCGAAATTAAACGTCTCTAAAGCCTTTTTTTTAACTCACCTCCCACTTGCCGGCAAGCACGCGCGTTTTATGTATCTAAATCTTTCCAAAAACCAACATCAGAAGTTCGTCTTGTTGAGGCTGGCTTCACAGATCGGACAATTGAGGCGTTATACGTTCTTCCATTCAAGCTCACAAAAAACATAAAGCTTTCTATGTTTCAGTTTAAAATAAACCATCACATTCTGTACACTCGCGACAAACTTTTCAAGGCCAAAATTGCTGACAGTGCCTCCTGTCATGTGTGTGAATTGAAGCAGACCGTAGAGCATCTGTTTGCTGAATGCCAGCATGTCCACTCCTTCTGGAACCTTTTTACCTCTTGGTGGAACGATAATAACTCGCCCTCAGTGTCCTTGACCAATAATGATAAGATTTACGGATATCTCCCTGAGAATAGATCCTTCCATAAGTTTAATCTTTGCCTGATTGTCGCTCGTTTTTATATCTACACCGCAGCCAAAGAAAGCGAACCATATAGTTTCTTAGCCTTTAAAGCTTTTCTGAAACACAAATTATCTATAGAGCCTTCAAGTGTCCGTGAATCCCTGAGCCTTTAGCCGCAAACAAGCTTGATATAGCAGTTGTATTTTGTCTGTTCCTTTTATTTCAGTTCTGTAACGTTGTTCTTTGTTTGTTAATATTGTATATTGTATTGTACTTATCAATAAACTTCAATTAAACTAAAAAAAAAAAAAAAAAAAAAAAAAAAAAAACTATGCAAAAGTACTGCTAAAGAGGTTTCATTTGAATGGTCACACCATAGGATTTCATCCACAGACTCAAAAGTTGGAACAAATAGTACTATGCAAAAGTACTGCTGAAGAGGTTTCATTTGAATGGTCACACCATAGGATTTCATCCACAGACTCAAAAGTTGGAACAAATAGTACTATGCAAAAGTACTGCTAAAGAGGTTTCATTTGAATGGTCACCATCGCCAACATTTACGGTCACGCGCCCGCAGTAGGCACGCGGTTTAACAATAAAATGTATCTAAACATGGCGGCCGATTTTACAAAGAAATGTATGGATCGTTGGAAAGAAATTGCAAATATACGCGATCATGGAATAGTTCCTCAATTTGCCGGACCAGGGAATTAATGTCCTAAGTAAAGGTAATTTGTTAATGCATAAACAAGAATGAAACGAGTGTGACAAACCTTGACTTTTACTCTCCCTCGAAAACTAAGGTGTAATCCACACAATCCTTATAATTCGGGAGGTGTAAACACGCGAATCGGAATCATCAACATAGCATAAATATTTTCCAGAGCTAGATGCTTCATTTGCCGGACCGGGCATCTGTAGTGGACCACGTCCTTGTTCGACACTAAAATTATGAAGATCAGAGCGGTTTGGTATCCCCTGACTTTTTTGCCGCAAAACCGCTAGAAAATTGATAATCCAAAGCTTACGCTAAAATTCTAAAATTCGCTGTCTTCGAATGACAATATCTCGTCCGTCTTTCATCCAAATTTCTCGCAAAAACCATCGTTTGAAAGCTAACTTTGTTGTCTTCTTTCTTCGTATCAAAGTACATTTGTCGGCGGATTTTGTGTGGGCCAAAACTTACATTATGTAAACAACATTTTCGGTCCTTCGCGCGCGGGAATACGAGCCCGCTAATACGCAGCGGTATGTCACCTCTCATGTATGGCGCGCGAAATGTCGTGACCGGAAAAGTTGGCACACGATAGGATTTCATCAACAGACACAAAAGTTAGAACAAAAGGTACCATACAAAAGTAGTGCTGAAGAGGTTTCATTTGAATGGTCACACCATAGGATTTCATCAACAGACTCAAAGGTTAGAACAAATGGTACCATGCAAAAGTACTGCTGAAGAGGTTTCATTTGAATGGTCACACCATAGGATTTCATCAACAGACTCAAAAGTTAGAACAAATGGTACCATACAAAGGTAGTGCTGAAGAGGTTTCATTTGAATGGTCATAGGATTTCATCCACAGACTCAAAAGTTAGAACAAACAGTCAGAAGAGGTTTCATTTCGGTTAACACTCGTTTCCATCTCTCAAACTGACCTTGGACACCTTACGAGGTTTTACACAACGTTGAATTTTTTTATCGTTATACCGTAGTGCTGACGTACACGAGAACAGAACCCCAGTTATTGTGCAGTGAAACAGGAGAACAGAGCTCCGGTTAAGCAAAGAGTAGCGTTTTGGGGTTTAGCATTGATCTACAGTGTTTAGGGTTAAGCACTAATTTGAAAACGGTTAGCTTTCATTTATTGTTATGGGTAACTTTATAAATATGTTAAAAATTACATCTCCCGGCAGCTAGTCAACGTTGGTTTAGTGGATAAGGATATGAGTTATGAAGCGAACGACTCGGGTTCGAGGCATACACATTGTGATCTTTTTTCCCGCAATTTTACTCTAAAGTGTGAAATAGGTTTTACTTCATGTAACTTAAAGTGAAAAGGAAAGGTCAGTTTGAGATATGGAAACGAGTGTTTACCTTTCATTTGAATGGTCACACCATAGGATTTCGTTCACAGACTCAAAAGTTAGAACTTCACTACTTGTCTCCATAATTGACTCTGGGAGTGGAAGGGTTAGGCCGGGCTCGTTTGACAGTATTCTGGAACAAGAAAAGACAGAAGAGTCTCTGAGAATTGTTTGTTTAGGCACACTTGCAGTATAAATGTGGTAAAAAACAAAGCATTTTATTCTCCGGGGAGTCAACATGGTCGCCGCGTGATAAAGGCCTAGAGTAGGCCAGGAGTATCAGTAGTCTGTCGAGTGTGATGTCCGGGTTAGTGTAGTTCTGATAAAAAGAACTGTTGACAACCTGAGCGGAAGTCAACTTCAGACTCATTTGAATTGTGAATCGTTAGTTGATTGTATATACGTAAGGGTTATTGCTGTCATTGGTCAGTTTAGCTGTGATGTTATTAGCTATAGACTTGATTTTGGCATCGGGTCAGTGGTGTCTGTTCTAAGTTAGTAATTAAAACCAACTTTCTAGAGTGAGTCCGTGTGTAAATGGTGTTCAGCAATGTGATTGTTGACATCACCATTTTTTGTCGCCCGTTTGTGTTCAGTCAGTCGTATGTTCCTGTTAATCAAACTTCTATGGTAATTAATTTATTTAATAATTAATAATAATAATAATAATAATTCTCATTTATATAGCGCCAACTTCCACTTGTTGTCCGTGGCGCTTTGATAATTTGGTGCAGTTAGTGAGTCCAACTCTGTGGTCGCTTCAAGAAAAGTAGACATTTTGAGCGACTTACTGTTGTTCTTGTAAACATTGGCGTTTCACCATTTCGACAAATTGAGCGGAATTTATCTTTAGTGTTAAGTGGATGGTGTATCGTCTGTTGATGGTATATATTATCCACTTGATTCTGGAGACTGACTTCTGGTTAGGTTGTCAAAAATTCAGTCAACAACATCACTGAGCAACAACGAAAACAGTTTTTTTTTTCAGAACTAGTTTCACCAGGCGGTCGATCACACTCGACAGACTAATGATATTTCTGGTTTGAATCCATTTCCTGCGTTAGCTAACTTTTATGTTATTGTTCGTACCTAGGGCCGCTCTGTTTAACCAGATTAAACTCATTGAATTCCTTGTGGGAAAAGAAGCCAAATTAAACGCACGTGACGTCGAGGGCCGTTCGCCATTCTTGAATGCTGTTGCCGCTGGTCACGTGGACTCTGCCCGAGTTCTCCTCGATCTAGGAGCTGATTTCAGTGCAACAGACTTGCACATGAAAACTTGTGTTCACATCGCGGTGGAGAACGAGCATTTGAATATTCTTTCCATGCTGCTGGAGAGTCGCTCGGGTATAAACTGTTTGAACAAAGGAGACTTGAGGGATAGAGTTCCTTTGCACTACGCCGCGAACACCACAGATATTAAGGTAACGATGAAACGGTACTGTTAGAAAGCAACCTGATTTCTTCTTTTTTTAAGAACAAAAAAACTCATCCACAAGATATGACGTGTAAACAATAAATTGCCGGCTAGCGCTTTCTATTTCATAATAATTGTTCTTCGATTGTTTTTCGAGAACAAATAATTATCGTAAAACACCTCCTATAAGCCCTGGGCTTACACAACTTTGTAAACATTTTTTGGCTGGCAAACAAAAACTATTGTGATAAGGAAGCGTTGTTTCTAATCAGTTACCGGAATAATGTTTTGTTACCAAAGTGGTTGACCTGTAACCGGGGGGGGGGCTTATGAGCGAGGGGAGGGCTTATAACCGGCATTTTACGGTATTTCTTATTTCTGTTTTTGTTTTGTAGATTTTAGAGCTTTTGTTGTCCAAACAGAAGCGTCTGAGATTTCAAGATGAGAATCACAAGACACCACTTCATCTTGCAGCAGAACAGGCCTCGTCAAAACACGTTGAAGCTCTTGCAAGATTCATGTCTGAAGTTAATGCGCGAGACGATCTCGGACGAACACCTTTACACAGTGCTGCAAGGAAAGGGCAGAGGTAAGAAATAATCAGGTTTTTAATCGTTTCACCTTGACTTTAGATTCATGAGTGTTCTCTGTACTAACACTGGGCTTCAAATGTTTAGCTTTTTTATAGCTTTGAACTTCTTAAACTATCCTTTAGTAGAAATTTAAGGACTTTCAAGTTAACAAATTTCAAAGACCATGTGGCAATGACATGGGTTTCATGAAAACGCTTACAGGGTTGCCCTGAAAATGACTAGGGAGCACACTGAATTGACTGTAATTTTCAATTCCTTTGTGACCATAGACCATGTTTGCATTCTCGGTGTTGAACAATGGAGGCTCATGCGGGACGATCTTTGCACATGCAAATATATGATATTCCCCCACATGGGCCTCCATTGAAAGCTAGTTACAGTTCAATACTGAGAATACGAATATGGTCTATTTTTGCGTCTTGTATTTCGTGACTTAGCGATGTTTTTGTCTCTCGTTGTTCACAGGAAATCTTGTTTTGTACTTCTTAACATGGGAGCTGAAGTTGATAGTAAAGATAATAAATTCCGAACACCTCTCATGTGGGCTGCAAAGGGAAACCATCTAAAATGTGTTAAGATTCTGCTCGATTTCAAAGCGTCCACCGACCTGCAAGATATCGGAGGCGACTCTGCCTTACACGTAGCGTGCGGCCAAGGCCATCCAGCTATTGTGAGTTTACTTTTGGAACATGGTGCAAGCTCAACGCTTAGTAATAAACAAGGGGTTGCTTGTTTGGAAATAGCAGCCAAAGCGGGATCCTCTGAGGCTGCCATGGCACTTGTCAATCACAAAAGGTAAACTGTCGTGATGTAACAAATTACAGTCATCCCTTAAGGTGAAGTAATAAGGGCAACAAAATCGTGCAGCTTGTCGCGCAACAATGTGGCGTTACAGGTTGCAGCCCTGATGTTGCGCGCATTACCACCACGCGCACAACGTAGAAAGAAACTAGACGTCGCTTCTATTTTCTGCGACATGAAAATTTGTTGCGCGCGTAGGTCGTAATACGCGCAACATAGGGCTGAAAAGATTTTACCTTTAATAGATAGCCTATAATGTGTTCTACAACATAAGGTAAATATTATTAATTAGTTGTTTAGTCGTTATTTTTTATTCATATTTGTTTGCGTTCATTGCGACATTTTCAAGAAATTAAAGCAAACTCCTGGCGATAGTCAAGAAAACGTGATATTTCAGTGGGGACACTGTCACTTTAACTGGATAATTCTGTAAGCAAAAAAAGTACTAGACGAGATCTATTGTCCTAAATAATTGTTTACTGTATTAAAAATAGAAGTATAGAGAATAGGTAATCATAGAGAAAAAAAGAATAACGTCGGCGTTGTTAACTCAAAGGTAACGTCAGTTATTTGGACCTTTTTTGCTTCATAGATTTACTTTTTTTTTAGGTGGAAAGAACTTGAAAACTATGAAACATCGAGCGGCCAGACTGCGATCTCACTTCTGATTGAAAACTTCCCAGAAGCAGCAGAAGTAGTTCTTAATCAGTGCGTTCATCCCTCCGAACACCTCAAGACATCCGACCCAGACTACGCTATAACTTACCACTTTAAGAACCTGGATCGTGGCCCAGACGTTAAAACGTCGAGTAAACGGTTCTCCGCAGTTCAGACGATGATAAAGCACAAGCGCCAACGACTTCTTCTTCATCCTCTCACTCTGAAGTTCAACGAGCGGAAATGGATCACATTAGGAAGATATGCCTTCTTGTTCGACTTTGTCACTTACCTCATACTTATGATACTATTCACCATGTTCATAGTCGTGCAAAGAAGAGGCCAGACCTTCAAAATAGACGACGACGATAGTGGCACGCCACGACCAAAGATGAACAGCTCAGCCCAAGCTTCCCGCAAACCTAAACCTTCCGATATTTACCGGAGTGATAGTGCCTTCAAGGAAACAGTTCCGCTCCTGGTCATGATTTTCGCCGTGCTGCACATGTGTAAAGAACTGTTCCAAATCTACGTGCAACGTTGGAACTATTTTAAGGATTTCACAAATTACCTCGACTGGACACTGTATGTTACTGCTGCCTTGTTCATGGTTCCCTATGTCACACCACGAGACATCCTCGATAATTGGTTCGAAGGTATGAAGGACCCCCGTTCCCTTTGGATTGTAGGAATCGTGGCGATCTTCGTGTGCTACACGAACATGATGCTGTTTCTCAGAAGATACCGCTTGTTTGGCACTTATATCTCAATGTATGTTGAAGTAACCAAGACCGTTTTCCAAGTCATGATTGTGTTCGTTTTCCTTGTTCTCGGGTTTGCACTGGTGTTTCACATCCTCTTTAAAGAGCAGGTAAGGAATATCATGTTATACCTCCAAGTAAATTTTAAAGTAGGATCGAAAAAGCAGCATTGTACTTTTTAAAGGAGGAGGAGCGGTGATTTAGTGGTTAGCCTGTGCGGTGATGTAGTGGTTAGCTTGAGCGGTGATTTAGTGGTTAGCGCGTTGGATTTCAGATCCGAAGTTCTGTGGTTCCAGGCCTCATCTCAGCCGTCGTGTTGTTTCGTTAGACAAGAAACTTTACTCCACATTGTCTCTTTCCACCCAGGTTTACAAATGGGTACCTGTGATGGACTAGCATCCCATCCACGGGGGGGGGGGGGGGGGGGGGGGGGGGGGAGGGCGTAGCAATACGCATTGTTTCTTCATGCTATGGGAACCGGGTTAAGCTCCAGTTTTGTTCAAAATTGCACTCTTTTATTACAAAAAAACTATAAGAGAGTGCGTTTGACTACGGATAGCCGTGATGCCCGATTACATGGACAATTTTAGCCGGGACTGAAACTTCATCTTATACAAATCCTCTTGAATAATGTATTTGCGATTTCATTTTTTAGACGTCGTATTTGTCTTAGTAAGTAATGACCCGGGCGTGAGTTAGTGGGGGTAACGAGGGTAAATTAATGGGGAATTTTGTCACGGGATCGATCCGGAGTTTGAGTTATCAAAAGAGAATCATTGTATGCACACGAGTGAAGAAAATCTCGAGTTGCCAAAAGTTTTAGTTCCCGGATGTTTACGTTATAGGGATTCTACTGTGTACTTCCTCTTCCGATTAACTAAAGTTACGTTTTGCAATGCACAGCGTCAAGAAAGGCTGTCACTCATCACTGCAATCAACTCTCTCTAGACCAGAACCAGCTGTTAAAGGCCAGTTTACGCAATGTGATTTTTGATTAACTTTTTTAATGCAACGTTTGTCGCGCTGCTCGCGGGGGAAATCGCAGGTGTAAACTATAGTGACGATTTCAGTGCGACTTGTCGCCGCGATATCGCAGAGGTTTTGAACATGTTTGAAAATGGGAAAGTCGCGGCAAATATCGCACCCGAATCGCGCAGAAATTGCCGCTAGTTTAAACTTGCGACAAACGTTGTACAGGAAAGCGGGACAAAACTGGTATCATTAGAGAGCTGTCCGTCTTATAGAGAGGTTAGTTACTGCAGTAAAATGAGTAACTCAATAGATGTAAAAACCAACTTAACGCGTCCGTCATAGAGGGGTGTCCGTTTATTTTAGAGCTGACTGTATTTTCATTGCAGATTGGATTTCATACTGTGCATCATTCCCTGCTCCATGTAATGGTGATGATGATAGGTGAACTGGACTTTGGAGCAACTTTCATAAGCACAATAGGGGAAAGAAGCGAAGTAAACAAGAATCCGTTAAACCCATTCCCTACTGTTGGATTTTTTTTCATCTTTGTGTGCTTGTTTTTGCTGTCCGTCGCCCTTATGAATCTTCTGGTAAGGAATGTTATATTGCATACCTTATTATAGGAAATTAACAATGCACGTTGACAACGCGAAGAAAATTTACGTTACACTAAATTAACGCGAATTTTTCAAAAGTTAGGTTTACATACATTAAATTAACGCGAATTTTTCGATAAGCATCGATCTTGCTTTATTTACTGCTATTTTCATAATTCTGCAAACGAAGAGCCAATAGAGGAGAAGAGCGTTTTAATTGCAATTAGAGGAGTTCGAGGAAAGAGATTGAAAGAAAACACTACACCAATCTCTTCGCTCTCATTCAATTTGATTGATTTTGACAAAGGAGAGTAACTATAAGAAAGTGGACAATACTAATTGAGAGCTTGTTAGGCGACATATACATTTATAATACTTTTATTTCACTGTATTTTTTATTTATTTGTTCTAAGGTATTTATAACATAATATATATATATTTTTTTTCTTTTAGAACGTAAAGTTTTAGAGGAGTCATGAACTAATAAGGTTTTGTAATGAAATAAAGGTGTTTTAAATAACAATGTTGTAAAATAGCGTGCATTAAATTTACATCGACATTAATTAAGATACATTAAATTAACGCGAATTTTGTAAAATCGCGTTAATAAAGTGCATTGTTAATTTCCTATAATAAGGTATTATATTTAATTCTGAACAAAAGTACACTTTATTGTACTCATTACTGTTAGCATGGCATAGAATGGACATATATTAGGTTGGCTATTTACATAACCCTATTCAGCCTGGGCTTTTTTTTGAGTTCCTGAGCCTGGGGGGTGGGGGGGGGGGGGTAACTTCAAGAACATTACGGCTATGACAATGAAACCTGGAGGGTACATAGTACGTCCAAAACTGTCTCCTTTGCGGTCCGCACAACGGAACGATGACGTCATATGACGTAGTTATTAGGTAATTAGTTATACGGCCGCCATCTTGGATCCGCCATTTTGGATTTCTGAATTTTTTTAAAACCTCTTTAAAACCGTCCAAATTGACGCAAATTTAATCAAAGCCAATAAATAAACGCTAAATGACGTAAAAACACAAAAGTTATACCAATAAACATTGTTTTTCTTCATTCAAAGGTATAAATATGCAAATTTCAGAAAACATGGCTGTCAAAATCTTGTTGCCATGGAAACATCAAATCACGTGATCAAAAAATTGTCATATGAAATTGTTGCCAGATATATTTTAGGAAAAGTCACAAAGTTTGATGGCGTTTGAATACATATTAAAGAAGTAGGGATAACGTTGAGCAAGGGGAAACCGTGTTTGAAATCCAGTGAACAAGGTGTTAAAGACAAGGACTTAAACCTACAATTGCAGATGAAAGTAGTTGGGAAGGTTGTAAAAACGAATAGCATAAGTGCTGAATTACACCGATGCTCTGTTAACGTTAAATAATGATCAACTGTCACTCTTCAGAGAGTCTCTCCCATTCCCCCTTTCCAATGTTGGGTTTTGCATTAAAAAAGTCCAGTTATAACCAGCATTGTAAAAGGGGGGGGGGGGGGGGGGGGGGGGGAGGAGGGGAGAAAAAGAACCCAATAATAAAAACTGCAGTTTGTAAAAAAAATACATATACCGTATATCATAATTATTAAATGATAGGTTTTAAAGTTATTTTTGGAATTTTTGAGTGGAGAAAAACGTCAAAAAGTTGGTGTTTATCCTTATAGGATATCTGATGACTGTTTGTAAAAGACCATTACAACATACAACAAAGATGCTGATGCTTTTTAAATTTGTTCATTTAATCAAAAGATATAACTCTTCAAATTTTAAATTTTCCGCCATTTTGTGCTATTTTTAGCAACACTTCGTGATATAAAAACCGGAGCTATGCGCTCGTAAACGACATCGCATGGTCTTTACCTTTACTGTTGGCGAAATTGAGTTGTACTATGTTCTTGCCGTTGCCTGGTCCCACCAGGTGGTCCCAAGCCCAGAATGCGAAAAGAGGAGGGTTGTGTGTAGGGCCAGCAGCCCGGTCACGTAAAAAACACCTTTCTACAGAAACCTTATGACCTTATGTTGTTGTTTGTTGTTATGTGTTTAAAACGAAGAGGACTAAGTAAGGGAGCAGGGATGGTGCGGTGGTGAGAGCGCTCGCCTCTCACCAATGTGTATCCGGGTTTGATTCCCGGGCTCGGCGTCATATGTAGGTTGAGTTTGTTGTTAGTTCTCATTCGGCTTGCTCCGAGGATTTTTTCACCGGGTACTCCGGTTTTTCCTCCGTCCTCGAAAACTGACATTTCCAATTCGACCTGGAATTCGAGAGCCGCAGGTTTGTCAGTCATATTATAGAAAAATTCCTTGTATAACGAGTGAATTCCACGTTCAATTTAACGCGAAAAACCGATATCGCGATGAGGGCGATATCGGTTTTTAAAGTGAAATTTAACGTGGAATTCACGAGTCTGGCAATTAATTTTTCTTGAATCGCATATGTCAAAGAAAAACAACGTTTTCAGCGAGAAAGCCATTTCAAAGCCAACTGTCAAGAGTTAGCGAATAGAAATCAAGACTGATTCAAAATCACGGTGAATCACGCGCGGTCAAGAGAACACCTTGTGATAGCGACAAATTTTAGTTTTGTATATCTGTAAATGGCATTTTATGACTGAAATTGATGCTGTTTGTTCACAGTACATGTAATGTGGACTGTTGAGCCGAACTGCGAACGTTTGTGGTGGAAATCAGGCTTTAACACTTCGGAAGTTTGTTATCGCCGGCCGGCAAATAAGAATTTTATCACAGCGACTAGTAAACACCACGCTAAATGGGGAGAAACCTTTGGACAACAAAGAAGACAAGTTTTGTGAGTACTGATGGACTAGTTATTAAACATTCCGTAAAAAAGAAATTATGCTTATCTTATCGAGGTCGATCACTTTAATTCATAAGTTGACGACGAAAGGATCCGGACGCGCATCTCCGCTCGAACAGGAATATTTTTATTCTCACCTTATTTTCGCGACTCATTTCTAAGAATACCAGAGCTATCAGCCTGAACTGATCGCATGATCCAATTTAAAATATAGTTACGGTCATGAAAATATGGCACAGCCACTTTTTTGTAGGTTTTTATCGTTCTGAACATAATAATAACAGAGGTCTGAGGTCCATGGAAACTTCCAAATTCTTGGGAACATCTTCGGGCATCTTCGTAATGGATCGGGTTCTCTTCGGATTTGGTCGGGTCGCCTTCGGAAATCCTGGCACTCCCACGAAAAAATTCTAACGCCTATCACTCGGAAAAAGTTGGCAGGTATACCAGACTACTAATATTAGTACTATGCTTTTTACACCGGATTTCTTTGATAACTTTCAAGACAGGAGTTGGGATACAAGTTTTGGTTTTGAAATAAGAAAGTTCGCTGAAAGCTCTACATTTCATATTGTAATGTTTATCTTTAAAGCAACCGTACGGCCGTTTCGGTGCATAATAGAAATGACTTTTTATTAGCTCAGTACAGTATGCTTGTATAAACCTCGTTGTTTGATTTAGACTTATTTTTTTTCTAAGCATGAAATTTTTTGCGAGTAGCTCGCTCTCTTCTTGTAGGACTGCAGTGTGAATGACTTCTTCACTCTCTACAAAGTTCACATTTTGGTTAAAATTGGGAAGAACAGGAATTCACTCTAGATAAATTTATCATTTGTGAATAGCACGTCTGTATTTTTCGCTTCAAATCAAAGCTCACTATTTTAAAAGAAAGTATACATACTATATAAAGAAAATACACAAACATCGTCCTTCGAAGATGCTATGCAATATCACTTCTCAGGTATGCAATTCCACGCTTAATACCCTCGCTTCGTTAGCCAATAAGAATGCGAGTTTTCTTTGACGTATGCGATTCTACTGTTAAGAGTCACCCTCGTTAAACAAAGTCGATTTATTTTTATTTATCTATTTAAGTAAGTATGTTCTTGCAGGTTGGTCTGGCCGTTGGAGATACCGAGACAATGAAGAAGTACGCTACGATCAAGAGACTCGGGATGCAGCTTGAGGACCACTTCCAAGTAGAGGAGGCTTATCCTAAATTCATAACCCGAAAGGTTTACGAAATGGTTTATGTTGAGAAACCCAACCAGCTACACTGGTTCAACAGGTATGACGTGTGATTGACGTGTGATTGAATTAGCCCTTCTCTGGGTATTTCCGACGACGTCATTGCGATCACTTTTGAAAAAATAGGGCCCCTTTGGGGAGCATGCGTTTACTGCACGCTGCTAAATTTTGGGATGTGCAGTTATTTCAACTTTACTTCTTTTGAAATTTTAGGGTCTAGCGACTCTAGCCGGTTTATAGTTTTCTAAGTTGAAGTTGAAGTTAACTGTAGGATCTGTATTAAGAGGACCCCATGTTAAGCAGACACCCTCTATTATGCGGACACACTGCTTTCGTCCCTAAATTTTCTTCCCATATTTACTGTAAAACGAACCTGTTTTCAGTGGACTCCTCTATAGAGCATTTTCACTCACGTGACCTTCAAAGGCCATGGCAGCCATGTTGGTGTTACTAACAAAAGAAGTTAAGCCCGGTTTACACGACAAGCGTTTTTGGGCACGGCACTCCTAACTTTGGGCACCCGTGCCTAAATGTTCGGCCCGTCATTGCCGTCAATTGTCTGTTTACACGACAAAATTTTCTTTATTTTGGGCACCGCTAATTTTTTAACGGGCACTGCTAAAATTAGAAACGGCACCTCTAAATTTATGAGCATATCGATGCATTTGTCAGCGGCTTAACCACTTTCAACACGGCGGACATTGGAACAAGACGCAGACGAAATGCTTTTTTATTATGGTATTTCATGAGAAAGCGAAGAAATATAAATTTTCAGGAATATATAGTGGAGGGAGAAATCCGCTCATTTACTGTTTTTATAAACAACGTTAACAGGCGCAGAATGTTTGTGCAAGCCATGCTAGCTGTTGTAAACCAGCCAATAATAAAAATTGTTTCGACACTTTGGATGTTTTCGAAGCCTCTAACGATAATTGGATGCTTTCCTCGCTAAAAAGTTCGATAAGAGCCTTTGTCGCCTCCTCCGACCACGTTACTTTGCTGGTGGAACTGGACGCCATCTTGAATTTGAACCACAGTTCTCGGCGAGAAGAGAAAATTTGGACACGGCACCCCTAAAAAACGGGCACGGGGCCACCTGTTCACAGGGTCTCGGCACCCCTAAATTTTTAGGCACCCGCGCCCAACACATTTCCATTTACACGATGCAAATTGAGGGTGCCGTGCCTAAAATTTTAGGCACGGGTGCCCAAAGTCAGGGGTGCCGTGCCCAAAACGCTTGTGGTGTAAACCGGGTTTTAATTAAAATTCTTTTGTACGGGAACACCAATATGGCGGCTATGACGTCAAGTGAAAACGCTCTATAGACAAATTCGGCTAACGCATTGTTGTACCCAATTCAAACCTTCTGGGAATAAGATTCTTTGTTCACAATATTTCCATATAATTTCCATGTCAATGCTTCATTGATATGGAAATATGATGAACAAAGAGTTCTAATCCCAAAAGGTTTGAATTGGGTACAACAATGCGTTAGCCGAATTTGTTTATTAACCGGACACTAGCGAGGGTCCCGAGGGTGTACGCTTAATATAGGTCTTACTGTAGCAGACGTGATTGTTTGTCACTCATACGTATTGCCATGTTGTTGTTTTTCACGCTTGGAAATTTTTGATCGAAATTCGGCCAAGTTTTATTGATACAAAATCTCTTCGTGAGTTTTTATCCTATTGGTCTCAAATTTTTCCCAATAACGGATATAACTAAAATATCTTGATTCAGCCAAGAGATATCATTAGTTGAAATTTGCATTTGTGCTATTTTTAGTAACAAAATGGCGGGAATTTTGAAATTATATCAAACAAACAAACAAACAATTATATCAAACAATTATATCTCTTGACTGAATCAAGATATTTTAGTTATCTCCTTGGTTTTTAACTTGTTTGAGCTTGCTTTTTCAGCAGCAGCCATTAAATGTATCAAAATGTAAAGTTTGAATTTTAGCCCAATATTCGTGACGTCATTTTCCCGCCAAAAATACCGAAAACTGAAAAAACAAAAAGAACAAACCATAGACCATGAGAAATCTCTGTTATTGGGAAAAAATTGAGGCCAATAGGATAAAAACTCACGAAGAGAATTTGTATCAAAGAAACTTGGCCGAATTTTGATAAAAAATTTCCAACCGTGTTTTTTAAGCTTGAAGGTAGATGGATGGATGGATGGATGGATGGACGGACGGACGGACGGACGGACGGACGGACGGACGGACGGACGGACGGACGGACGGACGGATGGAGGAACCCCTAAAATGTGCGATCACCCCTGTCACTTTTACATAGAAGTCCCCTCCCTCTCCCCGGATCTGATTGCCCTTTGATGAGACTGAAACTTAGACTGTCTTGAGTACTCCTCTTGTTCAATACGAACTACAAATTGATCGGATGGATGGAGGAACCCCTAAAATGTACGATCACCCCAGTCACTTTCATATGGAAGTCCCCCCTCCCCGGATCTGATTGCCCTTTGATGCGACTGAAACTTAGACTGTCTTGAGTACTGCAAATTGATCCAAGTTAAATTTTGTGATATTTATTCTGTCTTGTTTTACTTTCCAGATTAACGAACTGGCTTCAAGCAAGGTTTTCTGAAGTAGCTCCAGACCCCGTTGAAGATGGCCAACCATCTGAACTCGCTGATATGAAAGCAGAAATGATGAAGAACAAGAAGAGGATCAAATCGATGATGGCCACGTTGGAGGCGCAGAACAAGCTACTCATGAACCTTGCAGAAACTATCAACCGCAAGTTTGAGTTACCAGAAGAAGCTGAGGTGAAGTGGGGAGAAGATGTCATGGATGGTGCAAAGAGGACACGGTTTAAAGCAGATAAGAAAAGCGAAGAAGAGCCAACGGATGATGAAAGCGTAGAATTGTCCAGAAAATAAAAGTACGCGAATACTTTTTTTGAATGTGGGTTGTATACCCTACTTTAAACAAAGAATGTATACGTCACCAGCTGGTAATTATGCGCAAATACATATTATTAGTTGTTTTCACCACAGTAAAACTCCAGTTTCACAATCTTGGATATATTTATCGTCTAAAAAAAGCTGGAAATATACATTTTGGTTGGTGTGTGGTGCTATGGTGATTCAGTAAATACGCTTTATACATTAGTGGATTGTTAAGGGGCAACGTCACCCTGATTTTACTGGTTTTGCTTTCGATTTGTAAAGGTTTAAAATGTCATTATGTGTCACGCAATTCATCACCCTATTTCAGATAAGCCGTGAAAATAAACAAAATTGAACCAGTTGAAAGTTATTTGTGCATTATAGACGCTTATAAGCAGATTTTATGGAACTTTTATTGAATCCAATCTTTTGTGATTAGATTTTTGGTGTAACTAGAAGACTTTAAAGTTTTGGCCGCCATGTTTGTGTCCCTGAGTGGGACACAAAGATGACCAATACTCGTTCGCCTATAACTCTTGAACGAAATGCTCTTGCGCTTAAAAATTTGGCACAGATTTAAACTCTCTACAATTCCATAAACATTTCAGAATTGAAATCTGTTTTTTAATGCTCTTGAATTTTGATATGAGCTAAGTGCAAACCAGCAATTAAATATTCAACTAAGTATCTTTGCTCATACAAAATATGTTACCAGAACACTGATAACAAAATATTAATTGATTCTTCGAAGGGAGAACAAGACAAAGGGAACAGGGGAAGAGCTTGAACAAATTGGCCACTGATTCTTTCAATTTGTAATCCATTTTCATCCTGGCCATACGCAGCCAAAGTCACCTCGTCATAGTTCCTTTGCAACAAGATAGTGATCGCTAACAGAACTGGTCTATTATGTAAAAAAAATGTTTTTTTTGTCCTGTCAAAGTGACGCTAAAATATGTAACATTGCCCCCTTAAAGTGCTCAGGAAAAAAAGGCAGTTTGTAGTCGACAGGTTAGCACACAGCACTGACTTGTAAGAGGACGCCTGATGTGCTTTTTATGTAAGGGCTGGTTCCCACTAGCGACGTAATCGGAATAGGAGTCGGAGTTGGAAGCGTAAGGAGCCTTACGTTCGATTGTAAACTTTACGATTGCGACTCCGTTTTTGATGATCAAAAACGGAGTCGCAATCGGAATCGGAAGATCGACGGAATCGTTATCGGAAGGATCAGAAGGTTTTCTTTCTGCTTTTGCTTCCTTTTCTGCTTCCGTCACTTACTATCCGCTTCCGTCGTATTGATTTCCACTAGGTGGTAACCTTGCGATGCCGATGCCGATTCCGCTTCCGCTTCCGTCGCTAGTAGTGATTTTCCGGAATTTTAGGACAACCTCGCGAGGTTGTCCTAAAATTCCGGAATTTTATTCAGAGAAATTTGCGTTCCATTCGCTTCCCAACCCGAAATTTCCAGAGTTTTTGGTTGAATGGAAAGCGCCCACGTTGTCGGATAAAAAGTATAAACCATGAACAAAACGACCGTATGGATTCCCGGGAAGCAGGAAAAAAACATCTTGTGTTTTCAAATAAATTGCACAATATTATAAAATTTCCAAAATCCACCTCTGAAAATGTTTTATAAAGGAATAGATCTCCAATATATTAATATATATATCACGTAAACTAGCCTCACTTGCCTTGCGCCCATAGTTCAATTGCGAGAATTTAGTTTTATCGACTGAGTCGATAAGGTAAATTGACCACCGTAAAAAGATTCAAATAGCTGACGTTTCGAGCGCTAGCCCTTCGTCGGAGCGAATCAAGGAATTGTGGGTAGTGTGTGGTTTTATATAGTAAGCGGTGGAGCTACGCTATTGGTAGAAATTTGGTGACGTGAAAAACAAATGTAGATTAGTTGAATGAAAAGCGTTCGTTGATTCCGTGGGGTTTGAGAGTGCCGATTTGAAAGATGATTTTTTGTTCTAGGTTTTTACGGCTTTCTGTGTTACCCTGGTGTAGGGAAAGGCCGCAGATTGTCATGTGTTGTTTAGAATGGTTAGTAAGATTAAAATGGCGCGCGACTGGTTTGGATGCGTCTTTGTCATTTTTTTCAACGTCTCGGAGATGTTCACGAAAACGGTCGCCCAGTCTTCTCCCTGTTTCGCCAATGTATATCTTTTTGCAAAAAGTACATGTTATGCAGTAGATAACATTTACGGAGGTGCATGTAAAACGATCAGTGATTTTAATAGATCGTTTGGGTCCTGTTATTTTGTCCGCGTTGTGAATGAACGATCTATTAAAATCACTGATCGTTTTACATGCACCTCCGTAAATGTTATCTACTGCATAACATGTACTTTTTGCAAAAAGATATACATTGGCGAAACAGGGAGAAGACTGGGCGACCGTTTTCGTGAACATCTCCGAGACGTTGAAAAAAATGACAAAGACGCATCCAAACCAGTCGCGCGCCATTTTAATTTTACTAACCATTCTAAACAACACATGACAATCTGCGGCCTTTCCCTACACCAGGGTAACACAGAAAGCCGTAAAAACCTAGAACAAAAAATCATCTTTCAAATCGGCACTCTCAAACCCCACGGAATCAACGAACGCTTTTCATTCAACTAATCTACATTTGTTTTTCACGTCACCAAATTTCTACCAATAGCGTAGCTCCACCGCTTACTATATAAAACCACACACTACCCACAATTCCTTGATTCGCTCCGACGAAGGGCTAGCGCTCGAAACGTCAGCTATTTGAATCTTTTTACGGTGGTCAATTTACCTTATCGACTCAGTCGATAAAACTAAATTCTCGTGTTTCATCCCCCCACCGACGCAGCACCACAGTTTCTCTAGAAACTAACCCCATTCATAGTTCAATTGGGTCGTTTGTGATTTTTTTTTTCAGGCAACGTTTCTGCAATTAGGTGTAAATAAATTCCGTCAAACATAAACGTGGAAACCTAATTTTTGGAACAGAACGTAGTAAAACGGGGTATATTTGAGATATATAGGCCACCTATAGCTATAGCTAGAGCTATATATATTAATATAATATGTACTCTAAGTATTGTAAATTAAATCCTGCATATGCACTAAAGAAGCCCGCACGGGCGAAACGTTTACCATAAAGGACCTGAAGAAGTTCGCTGTTTGCTCCATCTACACAGCCTATATAATATATATATATATAGACGGTTTTGAAGGTGCTGCCTGAGCCAACGAAAGATGTCATACCAAAAGGATCACAATAATGGATTCACAGTCCGGATTCGGTGGATATAATAAAAAACTAGTTAAAAAGACCGAAAATGGACAACTTTTGGTATAAAAAAATGTAAAAATTTAGTTAAAAAACGTTTCGGTCTCTCGACCTTCATCAGTTGTACAGACAGTTACACATGAGACTTAAATACGGTTACAACAATGACTTAACATTAAACTACTGATAAATTACGTAACAAAAATAAAAGCAAAATTACAACAATACAATAAAAGAAGTGATAACGAGACTAGACTAAAGGAAAACCACAAGTACCACAAATATGCTAATGAACTACGGTAACATAACAATAGAAGGTACAATTACTAAGAAAGACAATCAAAAATAAATGTTAACAGTTATGCAATTGCCCAACGTAATACGTTTCCCATTCAGGGCTTTGAATAATCATACCAGCCAAGGTCACAACAAAATCCCTGAGCAGGGTCCTTAAACAGAGTAATAAATTCCGCACTCAGAGCCTTTGAGTGACGAGGCCAGCACAAAAATAACAATCCCCGAACGAGGCCCTCAATGAACGCTAAGACAATTACAAAAGGCGATAAAAAATATCATAAAAATTAATGCTAAAGGTCAACTATAAGAAAATTGCAACCTAGTGATAAAACCCCCTGAATTTAATTGTAATGAATACGATTTTTTGAATGAAATTCCTGTCTTTAATTTAGCCCAAAAGGCGAAAGGGAAAATAGCTGCGCACTCCAGTACGCTTCTTTCGTGACAAGTAATTTTTCTGTGTCTTGATTTGTGTTTGTATAAATTTGGTCTATGCATTGAAAAGTGAAATCTGAAAGAATGTGTGGCGTTCTGTTGAAGTGTATGGCGACCTCGCAGGTTTTCTTGTTTGTTTTCATAGTAGATTTGTGGTTCCTAAATCTAACTTTAAATTCAGTAGTGGTAGATCCAACATATTGGAGATTGCATTTCTTGCAATGAACCAAATAAATTACATTATTGGAGTTGCACGAAAGTCTTTGATTACACTGCCCAAATATGGTAAAAAATTTATCGATATACGCTATGACTACATGACGTATATCCAACAATGGCGGTTAATTTCGCATTTTGACAAGAGAATGCAAAAATGACGGACCGGCCTCGATATTTTTTCTTCAAACTGTGCTCAAGCTTGCGTGGTATCGCCTAATTTTAGCCGACTCGGCCTACGGCCTCGTCGGCTAAGACTTAGGCGATATCACTCGCGCTTTCGCGCAAAAATAGTTAAATGTTGTACCCAAAAATATGAGAGAAAAATACAGCTTCTCGATATTGACGCAAAGATTTGAAACAAAGCTAAGAATAGAAAATACATTTTATTACACAAGAAGATATAGTCTATTCTGCAAATTATATCAGAATGCTATAGTTACCGAAGGCAGCTAGCTTTACCCCTTCAATTCCAGATTCAAGTCTAGCTTGAGTCTGGCGAGTAGGGCTATTGACCCGAACTTTCGATTCTGGGGTGCTGTTTAATGCTCTGTATGCTGGTATAAGGTAGTTGTACCCTGTGTGTCGGTTGATGAAACTTCCACCACCAAGTGTGTCCTTTGAATTAAAGATCTTGTGCAGTATTTTCCTTTAGTGCTGTTAACTATGCGTCACGGGGTGGTTTTACCTTTTGGATCCATGCTTAAATCCTTAGTGTGACCATTCTAATAAAGGCCATTTAGCAGTACTATGTCATGGCGCTGTTTTTGATGCCATACAAGGTAAATGAAAGCGATTGGCTAGCACTGTTCTGGGCCATTGTTTGTTTGTTTGGTGATATCGTCAGGAAGATGACAGACTTTTAAAACTCGCCCATTTCTTGACAGAATGTCAACCTTAAATGGCAAGGCAAGCGACATTCCTTGAATGAAAACCCGTTAAGATTCTAACCTTAAGCCCTAACACAACGAAGAGCTTTTTGGCTGCTTTTTGCGAAGGCAAGGTGAAGGCGGTTGTCTTGTGCAGCCAAATGGAAAGAGACATCTTGAAGTTATTTTCAGCTGTATTTGCTTTCGCATCAGTGAGCAATATTTCAGTTTTGGATCTAATATTCTTTAATAGTTTATCTGACTTCTCTGCAAACATTTTTTTTACACATATCGTGTTTGCAAACAGCTTATTTTGTCTGTCCAAACAATTTTTTTTCTATATTTCCCCCCCCCCCCCCCCTCCAAAAAATAATGGTACGTCCCTAAGGTGACATTATCCTTTGTTTTTTGCCGTCACAAGATAATCCCGGTGAAGCGACTTTTTGAAAAATTATATCTTATAAGCTTCAACAAATCTGAACAGGAGATGCCAAAGGCCTTAAATACCACACACACACGCACTCACACACAAAAACTGAAAACAAACGAACAAAAAAAATAAAACTCGCAGAAAAAAAAAACACAAACAAAACTGAAAACAAACGAACAAAATATTAAATTCATCGAGTTTATTTTTTCTGTGCAATTTTCTTGTGCAAGCCAATTCGATTCATACACCAAGTATACTTCCAACTCGGAAGCAGTCACGTTTTGTACGAAAGCCGAGGAGGGACTTCCGACTTCCGACTTCCGACTTCGGACTTCGGACTTCGGACTTCCGACTTCCGACTTCGGACTTCCGACTTCCGACTTCCGACTTCGGACTTCCGACTTCCGACTTCCGACTTCCGACTTCCGACTTAATGAGAGCTTCCAGCCTTTCACTAGCGTCGGTTCATCTTGTACAGCGGTTCATCTTTTCATTGTGCGTCTCTCTGGGACTAGAAAGTCCTTGATCTACTCGTGCCTTCAATGTAAACTACGAAAGCCGAGGAGGGACTTCCGACTTCGGACTTCCGACTTCCGACTTCCGACTTCGGACTTCGGACTTCGGACTTCGGACTTCGGACTTCCGACTTCCGACTACCGACTACCGACTTCCGACTTCCGACTTCCGACTTCCGACTTCCGACTTCCGACTTCCGACTTCCGACTTCGGACTTCGGACTTCGGACTTCGGACTTCGGACTTCGGACTTCGGACTTCGGACTTCGGACTTCGTACTTCGGACTTCCGACTTCCGACTTCGGACTTCTGATTTCCGATTTCCGACTTCTGATTTCTGACTTCCGACTTTCTATTTTAAGGAGGCTCGTACCCATTTCTCAAGTCCACACCCTTTCAATTTTAATGAGCCATATCTTTTGTTGTAGCGCATAAAAAGTCAAGCCACTTTGCATGCAAACACACAATACATTGAACTTTATGGGAGTATAGGATTTGTTTACTTGTTTACATCGGTGCTTCCATGGCAACGAAATGGTGATCCTCCGAAATTCCCAAGTTGCGGAGTTTCTCTAGATCAAGAGAAATTTTTGTAAAACCCGCTAGTGAACTAGTTGATTAGACCATGGACTTCAACTGGACAAAGTTTAAAAGAAATGTATGAGAGCGTTTTTGAAATTTTTAGGGATGAAGTTTTGGGGATTATAAATACAGAGAAAAACATACTATCGACATAATTGGCTAATATCTAAAGAAAACGATGCGCGATGGGAATGTAGTTTCACCTCATAGTAGTTTGATTCCATTTGAAATGGTGTGTGAAAAAGTGAGGGGGTTGCTTTGGACGATTGCGAGAAAGAAGGATTTGATTAGCGTGCGTTCAGCTCTTTTGTTGCCATTTTTGTATGTAATTTGGTCTACGCCTACAAATGTGATGATAATTTGGAAACCGCGAGATAATTTTTTTTAACAAATTTGACAATCTCGAGATTAATCATCAATTTATTTACGCCGATTGCAACAAAATAACCAGAATGAGACAATCATAAACCATTGTCAAAGCGTGTTATTTCTGCATCCGGCCTTTGATGAAACAGTGATGAAACGTGACGTTTCCGACGTTGTCTTTATCAGTGCTGTCGAGTCATTGCT
This sequence comes from Dendrophyllia cribrosa, assembly GCA_024195265.1. Classification (NCBI taxonomy): domain Eukaryota; kingdom Metazoa; phylum Cnidaria; class Anthozoa; order Scleractinia; family Dendrophylliidae; genus Dendrophyllia; species Dendrophyllia cribrosa. The sequence goes on from JAJLRJ010000004.1 coordinate 51,410,723, forward strand.
ATTCGTAACGCGGAAGTCGGAAGTCGGAAGTCGGAAGTCGGAAGTCGGAAGTCGGAAGTCGGAAGTCGGAAGTCCGAAGTCGGAAGTCGGAAGTCCGAAGTCGGAAGTCGGAAGTCGGAAGTCGGAAGTCGGAAGTCGGAAGTCGGAAGTCGGAAGTCGGAAGTCGGAAGTCCGAAGTCGGAAGTCCGAAGTCGGAAGTCCGAAGTCGGAAGTCGGAAGTCCCTCCTCGGCTTTCGTACGTTTTGACCCCCGTACGCGTGCGTAATTGTTGTTTCCGAAGAAATCCCTGAGTAATATCCGGCAATAGTCTCCCACGCAGCCCTGGGAGGAGCGATGCGTGACGAGACAAATAACGGCTGCGTGGGAGACTAATCTGGCAACAGATAACCAAGAAGTGATCATTATTGATCGAAATAAGGCCGAAAATATAATTTACTGATTTAGCCTGTTGTTCTTGCCATACACTGTTGTTGATTTATTTTATTTCTTCTTTCCATAAAACTGCATATAAACTGTATGTTTGACACCAAGAAACATCAGTTGTCAGTTGCCATTTGCTACATAAAATATTCATGGCTTACATTCATTTGGCATGCGTGTACGTGATTACTGCCGCTGTTTTTATAACCTACGTTTAGTATAGCGTTCCGTACTTGTTTCTGTTAGAGCATTGTCGTAACGTAATTGTAGTTTCCGCAGCTACCGCGTAATATCCGGCATGTCACGACAGTTGGCCATTGATGATCGAAATATAATTTCGAAATATAATTTTACCATTTGTTCTTCATGTGATATGCTGCTATGGTGGTTATTGTTATTGTTGTCGTTTCTTTATTTTATTTTTTTTTTTTTGTTCTTCTTTACCACCTTAATCTACACATGTGTATTTATAAAGCTTGACACCAAGCAACATCGGTTGTCAATTGATCATTGCCTCTGTAGCATGAGTGACAGATTGACCAGATCAAGTGATGTGGGTGACATTAAATATTCATAGTTGACATTAGCCGTGCATGTACGTGATTTCTGCGCTGATTTTATAGCCTACATGTAGCGTTCCAGTGTAGCGTTGTCGTATCAAAATTTTAAAACGATGAGGAAAGGAAAACAGGAAAATGGTGTCTCGGAGGAGGACGAAATGACACAGAGCAAGCTAAAGCGACGAGGTGCAAGCTGCAATCCTTTCAAGCGAAGGGACGAGAAAGATGCCGATGGAAAACACAGCGTACCGCTTGTTGATTTCGAACCCAAGCCCGGGAATTCGAAGCCTCGAACCTCGTTCATTTACGATGATCGCGTGCTGGAAAGCAGCGAGGAAGTAACCCCAGTATCACCTCATGCCTTAAAGTTGTTTGAAGCTATCCGCGAAAATGAAATGGAACTAGTCGAAGAGGAACTCGCTACCTTGACAGATAAGTGCGAAATCGATAAGTTAGGCGGGCATGGCTTTGCTCTAATCCACGTCGCTGCCCGGTACAATTTTAGCAGAATCGTAAGCACTCTGCTAGACCATGGAGCGCATATTAACATAGGAACGAGTGACTACCGATGGACGCCTCTTCACCTAGCTGCCAGGTGTGTAGGAACTTAACATATCTATCTTCTAGTAAAACATCGATTCAGTTTATACGACAATCGGAGTTCGCTTATCAGTGCAGGAAATGAAATGATCTCCTGTCGAGCGGCACATGTTCGATTTGATAATAACGTAATGTCAGAATACCGATATTTTTTTGGTTTAAATTTGTTGTGTTTGTTATGTTATAGCCTGTGAACAGGCTTCTTTTTGGTTAGGTTAAAATCGGCGAGCGAAGCGAGTCGAGCGCGAACTGGGGAAGAGGGAAGGGGCGGCGAAGCCTGTGGACTCTCCTTTGATGCCGCCGTTCCGCCCCCTAGTAATTATCATATTATATTGTCAACAAGTTGTCATGTTTTTATTCTGTTTAATGCATCGGTAGTAGTATAAAATAGACAGGCTAAACACGACTCCCACTCTTCGCAAAAAAGTATTTAAAAAGCCTAAAGTGTAAAGCTTTCCTCGTAAGACTTCAGAGAGAATTACTCCTTTAGATCACAGTAATGAATTTGTTCTCTTCGATGATATTGACTTTTTGATCTCGGCGGATTATAGTGTTTCCGGCCACACGGTAATAGGCATCTTAGCTCCGAGTCTCAAAAAGCCATAGTCTATAATTCCACTGCAATGAAATCATGAATTATTGCAATAATTTTTAGATCCTTAGTAAGTTCTGTAGTTGAGTTGTCACGGTGTCTCAGTGGAGCTAGGATAAACCCTCGTTGTTTTGTAACAGCGTTTGATTTGGCATCCAACAGATATAGATAATCTGCAGCATGGTTATACAAATACAATACAATACAATAACCTTTATTTCACCTCAAATCGAATTTTGTAAATCCAGTCGGCAAAATTCCAAAAACATCTTGCTTTTTTGCCACAGACTTTAGACACAGCTTTTGCTCTTCTTTAAGTCTCGGTATATGCGAAAAGTTTCGCAACGAATCGCTCAAAGCTTTCTCAAAATGGAGATCTGAAAATTGCATGCGACGAGTCGCCATGTTTGTTTATCATTTAAGCCAGCAAATGGAATAATTATGCAAATTTAGGGAGCCAGGCATTTCAGATGTCAACATGTGTCGTCAATCAGCGCATACCTGTCAACACCAAGTGATCTGACCAATCAGCTCATGATACCAGACTCTGGTATCATGATATTCATATGATATTAGCATGTGATGCCAACATCTATGATCAAAGTGCCCTTTGGGCTATCTCCTGTAAGTTTTTCCCCATCATGCAATGCTGTCAGATTATGTCTGAATATTGTTTTTGATGTTGCAATTGGACATTTAGGTTAGAGTGCGTGGTTTCTTGAGTTCAATTTCTGTTTTGACAAGTAAGTTTCCATGTTATTGGTAATGGTTATGCAGTCCTCTTGTCTTGTATCTGGAGAAAGTTTCAGTACTTTCAACTCGTCTGGATTTTCACCTGGTTTATTATCAAGAGCTTCATACAAACATTGTGTTACTGTTGCCTTCCCTAAACCCACGCCACTACTTAAAGTGTCAATTGATTCTCGTCGTTTTTAACAGAGAGTAACATATGGTAAAAAAACGCCATTTGTTCTCTGTTAAGTTCAATGATTGAACAAGTTCTCTATAACTGTTATCATCCATACGATTAATTACTAGCTTTTCATTATCATTTGCTGTAGAAAAAATTCCAACATTACTTTAAAAAAGATTGGTCCCGTCGTGATCGTTATCTAAACATGGGTTAAAACAACCAAATAGTTCCCTGTACAGTATCTAACTGATCACGTTCCTTATTTTCAGGATCTCCCATAACTTTATGTAAGAGTACATTCTCCTTTCTTTTCTTTCAAATATAACATGTTTTATTTGCTGAAATCTCATTTCTACATGGGATATAAAGCATCAAGAGCTCTCTGCAATTAATTTTCAGGATCTTTTTTATTAAATATAACTGAATGAATGATTTAGATTTCATTCTGCGAAGAAGTTTCATTTCTCCTTTCAAGTAAAATTCTTAACAACTTTGTTCTCTGTTCTCATTAATGAGATCATCATCAATCTTATCGTCAAAATCTGTTTCAGGTGGAAATCTAGTTCTTGTAAACTTACTCAGTATTCATCCCCTCATCTTAACTTTTGCTTGAATGTCACTGTTGTTAACAAACAGTTATATCAAGAACAGAAATGAGCTAAACATTGTTGCTAGAGCTGTCGTGGTCGTCTTTGGCATTTTCGTTCTTGGATATTAGACACTTATACATCTCAGCGTGACGAAAAAAAAAACTCTTTCACAAGCCTTGCACGTTGGAGACTTTAACACTGCATCACGAACTAAGAAATTTACTGATCCTAACATTTTCATAGCGATAACATAAACTTATTTACCTTGCAACACGACTCTGAGCCAAAGAAACCCTAATATATGCCTAATGGTAATCTAACGGGACAAATATCTCGTAGGTCTACTCGGGAAAGCTATTCTAATCAGTTAAGGAATTTAATAAGAAAGGAATAAGGAATTAATGGGTATAACCGGAGTAATGTCGTGTTAGGGACGGACCATTAGATTTTTGAGGGGGGGGGGGGGGGGGAATTTTTTGGTGCAGGATATTTTTTTCTACGCTCGAGACTGTGCAGGATTTCTCTTTTTGCCATGATTTGCTTGCATGATATTTTTTTTGCGAGTCTATATGTTTTAATGCCTGACGCATATACGTGTTAGGAATACTAGAAAGGCCATACTAGGGAAAGGAATACTATAGCAAGTCAGATGCGATGTAACAGTAGCTTGATAGCATGAAGCCTGGCTGCGGTGTTGTAACTGCCCCTACAATTTTCTTTACACCAGCCCCCTGTTGATGTCGCCTTCACAGCTCATCGTAGTAAACCCAACCATCTTACAATTACAGGGGCGGCGCCAGAATATAATGTTGGTGGGGCGAATCTCCTGTGCCGAGCGCCGAAGGCGCAAGCTTCTAGGGGGGTCCGGGGGCATGCTTCCCGGGAAATTTTTGAAATGAAACTCCCTGAAATGCTATTTCCAGTGTTCCTGAGACCGGAGAAGCAGTTTCCAAGGCCAGCTTTGAGTTCAGTTTAATTCTCATGAAAAGTACACGAAACACTTTCTGAAACTTGGGTGTAACTCCATTTTGGTTGTTTGTTCAAAGTAGATTCGACTGTCACTCGAATATTCTCTGTCAATTCTTTTCAGTATGGGAAGACTTTGGAAACGAATTTTCCAAAGCGATTTTCTCTGTCATTGGAGGCAGAAAGAAACTGATTTGCAATATCAGCCATGTTCAATTTGTCAGTTAATGCAATGTCATGGCGGCAAATGAGTGAAATGAAGTTAGCTGACTAATGCAGAGAACGGGTTGCTGCAAGAAAACAGTACATGATTTCCACCTATATTTTCGAAATAAACACTTCAATGTATTTTCTAAGCTGTAGGCGATAAAGAACGGGTTTTACACTATAACTTTTATAACGAATTATTACTTGGGCGGAGCGACCAAGTATTAAAATGCAGTTTGGTCGTCGACAAATGTGCAGTATTGCGCAACTCTGGGGATGGCGGGATTGTTCAAACCTTCACCGCGGTCACACGTCCGAGGCGTTTTTCGTTTTATTTGGTGGGATTCATTTAGTATTAAGTGGAAACGTGGGCAAGGATGTATAAAATAATTAGTTTATGTAACTATCTTTTCATCTTTCCGGCTCAAAATAACGAGCTTCTTTTCCATCGTTGAAAACTGATCAAAACGCTTCGTGCCTGAGCACAATTGTATTGGCAAATGGCGCCAACAGTTCTGCGGTTCATAGTTTTCAAACGCTTAGAACTTTTTTTAGTAAACTTTCAAAACGTTTAGTGAGTTGAAAGTGTATTGTCAATATATGAAACTTTTAATAAACAGTGAAAATGACAACCTTAACTTTGAAGTACTTTGGTTAACTTTTGCAAATTTCTCTCGTTTAACCGTGGTGGAGTACACCTGTTGTTTGTTGATGCGAGGCGAACGTCACAAAGTGCGAGTCGTGTTTTCTCTGTTGCATCTAACAGTTTCATATTCAATATGCGTAAAGAAATTACTCAAGAAGACACTGCGAAAGTATTTGACACTCGCTATTAATTCTACGATACCTTCATGACGGAAACCCGCTAAAACATGTTCAAACGAACATGAAGAAGATAATTTAGACGGCAGGTCTTTTCCACGGGTGGCGGGTGGCGGGTGGCGGGTGACGGGTGACGGGTGGCGGGTGACGGGTGACGGGTGACGGGTGACAAAAAGTATAGACAGGAGGTACATATAAAATGTGTCGACCGAAGGGACGCTATTCTCTAGGGTATCTGTGATGTCTCTGTGGTGTCATATAGTAAAGATAATGGAAGGGTTGCTGTTTATATAGTGGTAAAAATATTGGAAGTTAAAAGTAAGATTATAATTTCGCGTTGTAAGATTCCAATACCGGACGTAACAAAAAACCCAGATCCGCGAAAATTAAACTCCCGCGTAAATTCATGCCACATGGTGATCAAATAAAGAACAAAGAGTGCAAACAAAACTCCCGCTTACGTAATGTATCGAGGGGAGTTCCCCGCGGTGAAAACAGCTCATTTTCCAGCCGCTGGTTTGAAAGGTCAGTGACCCCATTCGTGCTTCGCTATTCAAAACGAAGGAACTGCTTCAGATATTTCGTCCATCGTCAAACTAGAGACCAAGTCATTTTGATGACTTTAACCTACAAGGTAAGTTTGTTCATGGACCAGCTTTTTATTGCAAACGTTATGTTTAGTGAACACGGTTGTAATGACACACTGACACGTGTAAACTTTACTCGTCTTTGGCCAACCAAACAAACATACCTAGGAGATCAGTCAGACTACTTTGCAATATAAACTTGTCTTATGTAAAAAGTTAGTACGCCCCTGCTCCATACGAGGCTTTGTGTATGAGCGTGAGCTTATGTATGATTATGTGTAAAGTTGACTCGAGATAACTCGAACCCTCGCAGCTCGTGCTAACTTGAACCGAAGTCAATGATGATAACTCGAACTGCCCTTCGGTTATCTTCAGAAGTATGTGGGTTTAATGCTGAACCGTCCATATTACGTGTGAAGTGGAACTATTTTTTTTACGGCTTTACCGGCCGCGGCTAGGCTTCTTGGTGCGGTATAGGACCTTTATAGATTTTTTATAGATTCTTTATAGATTCCGAAAATAACAATTATTTTTCCTTTTTTTCCTTTAATTAAGCGTGTATCCAATAAATAACAAAATTCGAGATTAAAAAGTCTATCCAGTATGTGGAGTTTTTTGTACTCAAAACGTCAAGGAAATTTTCTATCAGTGTGAAAGCAGGAGAAAACAGCCGCGAAAAAAAGAACTCATTTAACTTTAAGTGCACCTGATTGAGGCGCGCGCAACGTAGGTGTCCAATTACAGCTATCCAATAACAAAAAGTTGTAATTGGATAGCTGTAATTGGACACCCACGTGACCGCGCGCCAATTACGTAAGAAATAGGCGCGTGGATGACCAATCACAATCGAGAATTTTGTTATTGATACGATTATATAGAGAAATGGCTTGCGCAATGACGGAAATACGTAAAACTGATGTCATTGTATCGGTCTCTTTCTATATCTATATCAAAAACTTTAACTTTTAATTTTTTTTCACCCGCCACACGCCACCCGCCACCCGTCACCCGCCACCCGCCACCCACCACCCGTCACCCGCCACCCGCCACCCGTCACCCGTGGAAAAGACCTGCCGTAATTTAGACGAATACATACCTAGCGCTTATTTAATAAGAAGTGAACAGGGGACAGCGAAGGAAGAAATATAAGCGTGGTAGGAATCCCAATTAATTTCACTTCTTTCGGTTGTTTGCCTTTCATTAATTTTTATTTCGTGAAGTTGAAGGAACAGAACAGCCAACTGAAACTTTGGGTGCAAAAATTCACCGCCGAGAGAAGATGTAAACAATGCACGCGTTGTCTTGCGAGACGTTACTTGCGAGTTTTGCTTCCGCTAGTGAATGTTTCTCGGGCGAAAATAACCTTAAAGCGATCACTTTTTCATTTAATATTCTTTTCTGTGTTTCGGATACAGAGGAATAAAAACTGGATATATTTTCGTGTGACTGATTGCGAGATGTTTTATGAAACAGCTGCGTTATGCGTTACTGGAAAGGTTTCAAATTACTTTCACATTATGCAAATTGCAACATTTTTACCTCAACTGCAAAAATATGTTTCAAAGGGCTAAATTTGTTTCTCTCCTCCTAAATTATCACTTCTGTCGTTAACTTTGATTAAAGTTATAAGTTTCATTCAAACTTTATTATAATAACGGCGGGAATACTTCCAGCAAAACTTTCAATTGGAAAAGTTGTTTTGATCTCGGGTCCGGACCAGGCAATTACATCATGGCTTCGAAAGGCCACTTTGCGGCTACATTTGCATGCACTTCAAAAGTGTCAGAAACACAGACCAGCTAGTTACAAGATTTAGCTAAAACCAATAACAACCATCGGGAAACTCTGACATACGGCCTTTTTTTCAACGGTAAGTACAAAGTAGGCATCGATTTGTATTTTTCAGCATGTACTCGTCTTTTGACACAGTTGACACGCTACTTTAATAATTAACGTGCGATCTCGCACGCTATTAAAGTGTACTGTGTCTTCTTGTTTTGACGGTTAACGCGCTTCTTTGTTAGACTGCTCACACTATCCGAATACTCCCTATCATCAAACCGTGAAATAACGTGCATGCAGATTCCCAAGACAATTATTCTCCAATATGCCTAATACAACGACGCCCAAGTATACGCTTCCACAGCGTCTTGTTTAAAATAAATCGAGTTTGTTCGAAATGCGTTACGCTTTATGTTTGCACCCAAAAACTAAAACTGAAACATTAATTCCCTGCGAACTATGTCGGCAGATGGCTAAATTTTCCTGCCTGCCCTCCGTTGGCATATCCCACAAGAATTGCTAAAGTTTATTTACGATGAGATGCACATGTATGCATAGAAAGGTATTGAATTAAGCTGGAATGGAAACTAAAGGATAACGTTTGTTCCGGGACCATAAAGTATCACAAAAGAAAAGATCACATAGCTTGTATATAACACTGACATTTATTGATGACTTAAATTAATGACTTAAAATTATTAGCTTAAAAAATTCTACAATGTCAATTTAATATTTCGACAATAAATTATTTTTGTTGAAGATATTGTTACACATAAATAAAACAACCCAGATTCAGATAGAAATAGCTATCGGAAATGGTCTTTCGGACAGGAACCACCATTTAACAAAAAGACTGGTGGTCTCTTTATGTACCCCCTCTCGCCCTAAAAAGATGGTGTCTTGTTCGTATAGCCCCATTCTATCAGGAGTAAAAACTGAGAGAAAGACAAAAATATTCCTGTGCCATTTTACTAGCAATGCAAGCTTTATGCAGACAGAATAAAAAAAAAATGTGTCCATTAGACTCATTAGATAGGTGGTATCTTGTGTAACCCCGTACCCCTATACAGGGTGGGTTCTCGTCGAGTACACTTGTTATGACCACTTCCCCAAGAGCCACCATCTTTAAACAGATGATAGCATTTTTCCTGCAGCAAATGACAATTAAAAGCTAGTAATTAATTGTATGAATGATTAACAGTTATAGAAAACTTGTTCAATCTCTGAACAGACAACAAATCGAGATTTTGTTACCATGTTCATGTGTTACACTCTGTTAAAAATGACGAGAATGCCATTATTTTATAAGTGGTGGTGCATAGTAAACCAGGTGGAAATCCAGACGAGTTAAAACTACCAACACTTGCTCCAGAAACAAGACAAGAGGAAGACATTATTCGGACATAATATGACAGCACTGCATGATGGGAAAAACTTACAGGAGATAGCCCAAAGGGCACTTTGATCTCCATTATTATGGAATTACTGCATTATTATGGAACGCATGGAGCACAACATTACTTCACGAGAATTACACGCTTGTTGTACAAAAGAAACGTAGTTTAGTCTTGTGTATGTCTCAATGAATTCGAGATACATTGGTGCAACTCTACAAGTGAATTGAAGCTGTTCTTTGCGTACAGAGGATATACTATTAGATGCAGTGATCGTAATGCCGTGGTACTGAAGATAACGGAAGTTTTGTCTAGCTCCAAAACACTACTCAACAACAGAATAAACTAAGGAGCTAAAACTAACTGTAAGAAGTCGTGATTCCAGTATAGGAACGTGATAGGAGCTTATTACTCCTGCACATGATTGCATTTTCATTCTTGAATCTTTAATAGATACTTACATCCGTGATCAAAAAACACTTTCTAACAAGTCTTGCACGCGGCAGGCTGTGGACACATAATCACGGCCTATTTACAGTGTATTTACTGATCCTAATATGTCCACAGCGGTAACATAAACTTCAGCCAATTGCCATTTATTTTGCAACACGAGTCTGAGCCAAAGAAACCCTAACAGTATATGCCAGGACAGTGCAGCAAATACATAGAGAAATAAAATAATTATAATCATGGCTATGGCATGAAATCCTCCGGGATCGTGTCATTAGAGAAATTATCCAAAGATCAGTGGGTCAATATTATCGAGCAAAGTAGATAGATAATTGCGACTTGTCACATCCTAACAGTGATCTATAGCAAGGGACAAATACCTCGTAAACCTACTTGGGAAAGCTATTTTAAAACAGAAAAGTCATTAGCAAGGATTAGTGTGGTGTCATCGTCGTACTGTGACACTTTGCTCTGTTTGTTATTCGAGCCTGGGATTTGAATTCCCTCAATGCTCGGTTCCCGGCGAATAGCTTGCTAATGGCCTAAAGTCTCGGCTACAATGAGAGGCGACAAAGGATAGCCCTGTCTAACTCCCCCTTCAAGAACAAACGCTGGCGAAAACCAACCGTTGTTCGTGACAACTTTAGTTATGTCTGTGTAAATAACTTTAAATTAACCCATCGCCGGAAATGCGGTCCCAGGTTAAAGCGATGTAGCACGCGTTGTAAGAAATCGTAATTCACGCGATCGAAAGCCTTTTCCTGATCGAGACTGATCAATTTTCTTTGCATTGTACAATTGAAAACAAGCAGTGATGTCGGCTATTAAAAACACGGGTATTGAGAAGAATCGGCGATTAAATTTGAGATAAGTCGATATATTAACCCATTGACACCTGAACCGCCAGTAACCGCCCGTACAAGACTCCACTGCATTAAAAAATTGTAACTTTCTCAATCGTGCGAACATTGCCTTAACTAGCAGTTGTGAGCATTGACTAGAAAGTCTTTCAAATTGAGATACCCAATAAACACAAAAAAGTCAGCGTTTTTTGCAGAATATCAGCGTTTGAATTTGGACAATAACAAAAATTACCGTTTTTAACGTCATAGAAAAACAACAAAAATCACGTTTTTGCCTTTAGTTTTTTTTATTCAAATCATCGTGGCAAACCCAAAAGTCAAAATTTTCATATATATACTAAGTCCACAGCCACTCTGACCCACCGCCGAAATTTCGCGCTTGTTGTGTTCTCCTGTGGTCGCAACTTTCAAAATATGCCGCGGTAGGTCGAGAAATTCATCCAGAGTCGAGTCCCGAAGCTACTTCGTTTCCAGGCGGCCATTTTTCCAGTTCAACGAGCAACGAGCCAAATTCGTAAACGAAGTACAACACCTAACTCGCTTCATTGAGACGTGGACTCTGAACTACCTCCAAGCTTAACGATGCTCACCAGGCAGCTACTAAAGATGAAAAATGGCTGTGAACTTACCAAAAATCGTAGATAATTCATATTGGACCCTTTATTGCAAATCAACCAAGCAAAATGAGATCGTCACAATGACGTTTCCAGTAAACTCGAGCCTTCAGTGTTTTAGAACAGCAGCACTTTCAATGGTAACTCCAAATATGAAGTCACGAAATCCTATGGGGCGTGTGTATGCAGAAAATCACTCAAAAACGTTAAAATCCTCCGATCAGGTGTCAATGGGTTAAAAGCAAAACTTTCTAGAATTTTCTAGAACAATATCTTAACTTCCTAGGATCATATTTCTTATCTTTAATCTCTTGTCCAGAAGAATAAGCATTTTAAAACTCGTTGACGTAACGCCACCAGTAATGAAGAATGTAAAACAGTCAATGGATTCTTCGATTGTGGAGCAGTTACATTATTGGGGCTATGCTTCGAATTCTTTATTTCTTATGTACGCTTAAAGCCCGGTTTCACAAATAGTAGAGTTTGCTATCTTTTATGACCTTGAAGTTCTGGTTATGTCAAGTGATATGACGTCACTTTGTGGTCATTTTTATCTGTGAATACGGTCAATACGCGAAGCAATGTCTTTGACTTCAAACTCAGTATGGAAAATTGAACCGATCTGTGGACTTCAAATGGATTTTTCAACACTTCCATAAACGCTACACCACGATATAAATGTGAAGTCATTCGAGAAAGCGCCAGCCTTATAATTAATTCATAGAAATTCATCTATTCTTAATCTCAAAAACACTTGAAACAGAAAAACTTGCCCGCAGGTTACTAACCACTTGAAAATCTCGCCAAACTTAAAACCGGGGGAGATACTCTATATATTTTTTGGGGAGCATGTGCCGCTGGGACTCTAAAACCCTTACCCTATACAAAACCATACCCTTCACAGCCACACATACCTATATACCTTACAATAAAACTACCCCACCCCCCCGGAAAAAGGGACACACGGCCAATTTATAGGTCGGGCTGCTTTGCTAAGCCCGACCAACAAAACATCATTGTAAATGCGTACCTCAAACTCTCTTTTCCCTTTCTTTAGGACGTAGTGCTATAAATAATACCAAATGTCCTGAAGCAACTAGTTTGACAGTTTGACAATCCCAAAGGATGTTAGCCCCGGATGTTAGCCAAGCGCGCTTCAGCGTGCCAAATATCTGACCAAAGTCTACATTAGGTCAAGATAAGATTACATTTACGTAACACGTTTTGACGCTCGATACAATTACCTACATGCTTCAAGCAACATGTTCCCAAAAAAACATAGAATTCGTAATCGTACGCCTTAAAAATCATTGCTATGCACGAGAGACATTAAACAGAATGTTACCTAACTGAAAAAATATATATACCGAGGCATTTTTCAAAACTGCGTGTATATGAAATTTAACACGCATATTTTTTTAGATTAAGGTCAAGTCAAGAAACCACTGTATTGAAATTATTGAAATAGCGAAAGCTTGAATTTTTGATAAAATACGGCCAAATAAATTGCTCTCTCTTCTAACGTTCTCTAAAATCTCAGTTAACTAAATCAACCTATGAATATATGGCTTTGTCAGGCCACAATCGTGCGCTCGCTAAACAGCTTTCAAAAAATATCCCACTCGACTCTTGTGTTCTTATTGATAGCATCTAACAAAAATGTGCTAACAAAAATGCAACAAGAATGTCCCCACAAATTCACTAAAAAGTCTATTAATAGTATCTAACAAAAATTTTGCTAACAAAAATGCACAAAGAATGCATGTTAGACCACATTATACTCCTGTAAGTTAATTTTTAACTTACAGGAGATAAAAATGACCTATTTATTCGAAATTTGGCACTTGTACAAGAATCATGGCAGAGTAAATTTCAACAGAAAAAAATATTTGCTTGAAGAATAAAGCACAAGGATCGTGGTGGAGTAAAATTTCTACAGAAAAATTGTTTGCTTGAAGAATAAAGCACGCTATCGAACTCTCAGAGCGTTGCGTGACCATCCCGTGACCGTTTCGAAGAAGGACCGCCCTTCATTTCTTTGGGATATCAATGGCCAAATTGCAAGTCATATTCTTTTTTAAAATAGCCTGCTTCAGGTTCTCAGATAGCGAACAGACTATTCTTTAAATAGCTTAACAGTCTGAATAAACATTCACATCCAAAACCCCCAGAGGCATTAATATCTGTTTTTACCATTGAATAAGAGCTGCGAATTTAAAGCGACCATTCAAACGAGTGGAGGAAAGTAAAGTGCAGAGGCAAAAGAAACACCCCATTCCCAAAGAAAAGGCCCAAACCTCGGGTAGTCTCGCACTTGCCCAAACGTCCCTCAGTACGTTTTTCTCCCAGGGCGGCAGTCGTGCCAGTTCAACACGCGAGCGCATGCGTAAAGTGCGCCACGTCTCCTCGCGACATAATAATTTCAATATTTATATTGATTTAAAAACGCTAAATTGAATAAAACTGAGAAAAATTCCTTATAAAAATTGTACTAATAAATAATATAATGCAAGCAGTCATAAAATAAATAAAACAAAAGAAACGGCAAACTGATCCTTACGACAAAAAAACAGAAGCAGAAGCAGAAGAAAATAAAATAAAATAAAAGTGGAATATAATAGTGCCCAATATTTCGCTTTGCAAAACAAAGCTTCTTCAGGGGCTAGCACTATGCACTATGCTAGCCCCTGAAGAAGCTTTGTTTTGCAAAGCGAAATATTGGGCACTATTATATTCCACTTTTATTTTATTTTATTTTCTTCTGCTTCTGCTTCTGTTTTTTTTTTGCCGTAAGGATCAGTTTGCCGTTTCTTTTGTTTCACTTCAAGTATTAATACTGATCTAGGTCTGGGAACCCAGATCCGGCCACTCTTAACGGTTTGTCGCAGTGATCGTGCATTCTATGTTTCTTTTTCTAAAAGAAATACAATAGTTTTAAATTCAGACTTTTAAATTTAGCAAAATTTCCTTCCCCGAATAGCCGCTGGTAATTTCTTCCAAAGAAATAGGACGGCTGGTGAAAAAGCGCGATCCCCAAGCATCCTCCCTGACAAAAGACGGCTGTCCCTGACAAAAAAGAGGGACTGTAACTTAAAAAAAAAACAGTGTCAAGAGGATTCCGTATTCCAAAAATAAGGATGGCCCACCAATAAATAACCTGGTATAATGCCTGTGTCGTCATGTCACTAGTGTGAACCAGGCTTAATACATAAGAACGTTTTGTGGAACATCTTCGCAGTATACGGAACAAGACGCCTGGGCTTCCTGTGGCCGAAAATGTTTCATCCGCTGGCCATACAATTGACGATGCTAGAGTGAGGGGTATAAAATTTTGGGGAAGTAACTTTCGTCAGAAGCAACAGGAAATGGAACTCATTTTCAAACTAGGAACAATGCAGCCACGTGGGCTTCACATTCTTTTTAATTTTCTGTAATATTCACACGTGCACGAGCGCTCATTTGTCCGTTTCTGGCGTAAATGTAAATTTACATTTAGTGGCGTTACACACGCGGTTTTCAAGTTTTTTTTTATTCTTATTTTTTTTTTATTTGATGGGAAACTTTAACACTAATTACACTAGTTTAACACTGATTACACTAATTACAAATATTAACACTAGAAGTAATATATCAACAACGAGTGCGAGGGTTTCATCAGGGGTTCCAAACACCGAGAAACAGATGAAAGCACGAGGCCGCTTCGGCCGAGTGCTTTTATTGTTTCGAGGTGTTTGGAACCCCTGATGAAACCCGAAGCACGAGTTTTTGATATAGCTTCTCAATCGGCGCCTAATTGCAAACAAAATAGAAAAAGAAAAGAAAAGAACAAAAGAAAGCAAAAATCCCGAGTTTTTGACATGTCTTCTCAAATGAAACAATAGGAAATTATGCAGTGACATGTTTCTCAAAGCAAACAATGATAAATTATTCAGTGATAATTTTTTTGCGCTTTGCCGAAAAAACACGTTTATATGCATGAGGACTTGTTGTTGATCACAGTTGGCGTCCGACCATTTCTGAAGAAGGTGCGCCGAAAGCTGTAAGGTTTCGAGAGCCGAGAACGTCATGCGAAGAAGAAGACTTAGTGGAGAAAGCTGTCCCCCTATCAACGAAGTATAAGAACAAATGGGCCCTGTCGAGTTTTAGTGAATGGCAATTTGCTCGGACGATTAAAGCGCCCGTTTTAGATCCAGGAGGCCTTTTCAAGGATTATGACTTGCATAAAGTCTCGACGCTCTCTACAAGACTCGAAGAAATGGACGCGCTGAGCTTAAATTATTGGCTTAGTAAATTTGTTATGGAAGTGGCTAAGAAGACCGGTGAGAGATATCCCGCGAAAACTATTTACGGAATGGTTTGTGGTATCCGACGTTATCTTGAAGAACGGAATGGCGCTGACGCATTAAATCCCCTTGATAATAGCGACCGAAGGTGAGCTGAATTGCAATTATTTAGGGAGTAAAAATTTAGAGTTATCGAACTTGTACTAATGTTTACTCTCTCGCATGTTTAACAATGTACGAGTTGTATTATGAATAAAAACCTCATTAAAATGCAAGTGTTTGATCTCAGATGAAAAACATGTTTGATCTCAGATGAAACACGGTGAGATCTTTATCTGGTGTTTCATTGGGTATCAAGATTCATCCACCTGACCAAAATATCTCTCATTGATTGGCTCTCCACTGCATGCATAATTAATGAGTTTGAGAAATATATTTCCAAATGCTACAGTACAATTGAAATACAGTTCAGAGCAATTCATCAGTTATAATTACAAAATTTATGTAAAAGGGTTATTTATCCTAAGCGATTTGCAATACTTTCGAAAACTGTTCTGAAATTCTTTTACAACAAGATTATTATCCCACACTTTGTTAGATATAATATAATGTCTCAATAGTATATGATAAGATGATTTTCTATAAGTTTTTTATAATCGGTTTTTAGATGTTCTATATTGTTAATTGCAGACCCAAAAAGAAGATGCAGTTTTCAAGTTACAAGAAGGGTTAAAACCCGAAACGTTTGTATATTTAAGTGTTGACACTTCAAGAACTTCAAGAACATTCTTACTTAGTACTCAATCTAAAGTGTCACGCATCTTAGGGACTTTATTGTTCTATTTTATTTTATACATAAGAACATGGACATAACAAAAGCCGTTATGTTGTTATGTTGCTATGTTGCTAGTGTAAAGCAGGCCTTATAGTGTTAAACACCCATTGGCCATAGAGGCGTTGTTTAAGTCATTGATTTGAACCAAGTCTCAGTGTCTTTTTATTGTAGGTTCAATGGTTTGTCAACAGTTGTTGACGTTCTTTTGCCACGAGGCGCTGACCCCTCACTCAGAGGCAGAAACGGATGCACTCCGCTGCACCTTGCTGCTCGCAGAGGAAATGAAGAGATTGTTAAAGTTCTTTTGGATCAACCGTCGGTTACCGTTGACACCAAAGATGACTCAGGAAAAACTGCACTGCATTTTGCCTGCAGTGAAGGTCACAGAAAAGTTTGTCAAATCCTGCTGAACTTCGGAGCGGACATAAAGGCAGTTTCAACGGATAAGACGACGCCACTTCACAGTGCTATTTTGAATGGGCACTCAGAGGTCGCGAGGATGATTTTGAAACGAGGTTGGTAGTAATTTTAATATTCAACACAAAAATATTAACAAAAACAGCTAAATATGTGGTACAAACAGGCCATGATGTTAATGAAATAGTCCATAAAATTTGCACTTTTCATTTTGAGAAAAACGAAACAGCAGAAACCTACTCACATTTGATTTTATTCACATGTTAATTTGTCTGCTATTTCGGGTATTTCATGTCTTGGTGTGATACGAAAACTATTGTTGGTTAGCTATTGTGTTGTGTTGTGGGTATTGATTATTGTCTTTTCAATCTTTTGTTTTTACGTCATTTGGTGATCACAACATCCACAACACCAAGAAACAGCACTATTTCCCACATGTTCGCCGAGTTCGAAGGTTCAGTTCGTTTATCCGCCATTACGCGCGAAACGAACTGGAGCATCCAACGACTCGTTTCGGTGGAAAACTGTTCTTAAAAATCCGTAATAAATTAGATTAAAAACTAGAGTTTTCTTAAGTAAAATGTCGCCTCAAACTTTCGTAACATCGGAAAATTTAACGCCATTTGTTTTCGGGGAATAAAATGTCATTTTGGGTACAAAATAGGGTCAGCTAGGATTATGGGTACAAAATACGGTCAGCCAGGATTATAAGGTCAGCTAGGATTATGGGTACAAAATAAGGTCAGCTAGGATTATGGATACAAAATAAGGTCAGCCAGGATTATAAGGTCAGCTAGGATTATGGGTACGAAATAAGGTCAGCTAGGATTATGGGAACAAAATAAGGACAGCCAGGATTATGGGTACAAAATAAGGTCAGCCAGGATTATAAGGTCAGCTAGGATTATAAGGTTCAAAGTAGACTTTCGTAGGATGTGGACCGCAACATACTGGTGACGGAAATACGTCATACGAGAGGTGTGCGCATGACCGGAAGCCTTTGGCATGAGTTTATAGAGCGTTTTCACTTGACGTCATAACCGCCATATTGGTGTTCCCGTACAAAAGAATTTTAATTAACTTCTTTTGTTAGGAACACCAACATGGCTGCCATGGCCTTTGTCATTTGAGTCCCACGGGACTGAAGGTCACGTGAATGAAAACGCTGTATTCATCTGAACATGTTAGCGTCTTTTCCACGAAAACATGCCATCTTTTCCGGAATATCTTCGATCAGTGCCATTCGGTGATTGTTTTTGTCCGCTAGGTGAATATTGTGAATAATGTGAAAATTCACAAGGAAACAGGAAAAGCTCAATAAAATGTAAGGACGTGGTGGAATTCGAATCCTTGTGGAATCAAGGCATGTCTGATGCAAGGTGAGAAGTTTTCACGCCTCTTGTGCTCCATTGCTCTTGTGGTCCGTCAAAGCTTTTAATGTCAAGCTGATTGAAACTTCTGTTAAAACCCAGACGATTGTTTAGGCTTAAGCTATAGATGAATTCAGGGCCACTTCTTTGCGTTGTGACACTTAAGAAAAATATTATCTGTGACTAGCACTTTATACGTTCTGAGTTTCTTCGCATGCAATGAGCTTCACTAGACCACATTATAAGATTTTCCTCATTCGCAACGCGTTTCATTTTAAATCTCCCTCCGCTCCGATCAGCTGCCGTGTTTTGAATTTTGAATTAGTAACGGTTGGCGTATCTTCCGTTTTATTGACGTCATGTCACTTTCGGAGTTTTTACCTCCGTCACCAGTATGTTGCGGTCCACATCCAACTAATCACGTGGTACTTTGTTTCTTCCCTTATCTCTTTTTCTTCTCGGCACTTCGCGCCTCGCTCGGAAAGTTTACGCTTTCCGTAAAGCGCCGATTACGCTTGGGGTCCCGCTGGGGCAAAAACTCGAAAACAACAGATCATAAAACGCAAGACACAGCGCGCTTATAAAGCTCAAAGATCGAACGCGTATTAGGTCAAATTTGGCTCCTCTGCTCCCTGTGACTAAAATGATGTGAAAAAACAGTACAACCGCCATTCTAAGCGTTTTCCTAAACATTTGTCGTTGGGCGGCCCTCAGGTACGAAACTGCAATAAGGACTCTGTGAAGAAAATGGGGGAAAAAATGGGTGAAGAAAATGGGGGACTGTGAACAGTTTACATTTGCAGTGACTTTGTTTTCCACAGCCGCTGATAGAGACGTAGATACCAACGAGAAGGAACTTGTTGGAAATGAAGACTTACAGAGTAATACAGTTTTACACATGGCCGCTTGGAATAATGACGTCAAGACTGCTGAGTTGTGCCTTGACAATGACGCTGATGTCAACTCACTGAAGTGTAACTCGATCACTGCCCTTCACTTAGCCGCTTCAAAAGGAAACCTTGAGATGGCAGACTTTCTAATTTCACGAGGAGCTGGTATAAACATGAAAGACGGAGACTCAAAAACTCCCCTCCACAGGTACGTCAACCCTTCAACTTCCAAGAGTGACAAAACTCAAAATTCAAGAAAAAAACCAAATTTCATTTTGTAAAATATCGAAAAACAAATGATACAATGCAAAAATACTGCCAAAGAGGTTTCATTTGAATGGTCACACCATAGGATTTCATCAACAGACTCAAAAGTTAGAACAAATAATAACATACAAAATTACTGCTGAAGAGGTTTCATTTAAATGGTCACACCATAGGATTTCATCCACAGACTCAAAAGTTAGAACAAATAGTACTATGCAAAAGTACTGCTAAAGAGGTTTCATTTGAATGGTCACACCATAGGATTTCATCAACAGACTCGAAAGTTAGAACAAATGGTACCATACAAAAGTAGTGCTGAAGAGGTTTCATTTGAATGATCACACCATAGGATTTCATCCACAGACTCAAAAGTTAGAACAAATAGTACTATTCAAAAGTACTGCTGAAGAGGTTTCATTTAGGTTAACACTCGTTTCCATCTCTCAAACTGACCTTGAACACCTAATGAGGTGTTACACAACGTAGTATTTTTTTAACGTTATACCGTAGTGCTGACGTACACGAGAACAGAACCCCATTTATTGGGCAGAGAACCCGGAGAACTGAGAGAACAGAACTACACTACATGTCTCCATAATTCCGGCACTCTGGGAGTGGAAGGGTTAGGCCGGGCTCGTTTGACAGTATTCTGGAATCAGAAAAGACAGAAGAGTCTCTGAGAATTGTTTGTTTGGGCACACTTGCAGTATAAATGTGGTAAAAAACAAAGCATTTTATTCTCCGGGGAGTCAACATGGCCGCCGCGTATCAATGTTCTGTCGAGTGTGATGTCCGGGTTAGTGTAGTTCTGAAAAGAACTGTTACTGAGCGGAAGTCAACTTCGGAGTCATGTGAATTGTGAATCGTTAGTTGATTGTATGTACGTAAGGGTTATTGCTGTCATTGGTCAGTTTAGCCATGATGTTATTAGCTAGAAACTTGATTTTGGTATCGGTTTAGTGGTGTCTGTTCTAAGTTAGTAAACAACTTTCTAGAGCGAGTTCGTGTGTAAATGGTGTTCAGCAATGTGATTGTTGACATCACCATTTTTTGTCGCCCGTTTGTGTTCAGTCAGTCGTATGTTCTTGTTAATCAAACTCGTATCGGAATTAATTTATTTAATAATTATTAATAATAATAATTCTCATTTATATAGCGCCAACTTCCATTTGTTGTCCGTGGCGCTTTATAATGATAATTTGGTGCAGTTAGCGAGTGCAACTCTGTGGTCGCTTCAAGAAAAAATAGACATTTTCAGCGACTTACTGTTGTTCTGGTAAACATTGGCGTTTCACCGTTTCGACAAATTGAGCGGAATTTATCTTTAGTGTTAAGTGGATGGTGTATCTTCTGTTGGTGGTGTATATTATCCACTTGATTCTGGAGACTGACTTCTGCTTAGGTTGTCAAAAATTCGCAGTCAACAACATCACTGAGCAACAACGAAAACAGTTTTTTTTTTTCAGAACTAGTTTCACCAGGCGGTCGATCACACTCGACAGACTAATGATATTTCTGGTTTGAAACCATTTCCTGCGTTAGCTAACTTTTATGTTATTGCTCGTACCTAGGGCCGCTCTGTTTAACCAGATTAAACTCATTGAATTCCTTGTGGGAAAAGAAGCCAAATTAAACGCACGTGACGTTGAGGGCCGTTCGCCATTCTTGAATGCTGTTGCCGCTGGTCACGTTGACTCTGCCCGAGTTCTCCTCGATCTAGGAGCTGATTTCAGTACAACTGACTTGCACATGAAAACCTGTGTTCACATCGCGGTGGAGAACGAGCATTTGAATATTCTTTCCATGCTGCTGGAGAGTCGCTCGGGTATAAACTGTTTGAACAAAGGAGACTTGAGGGATAGAGTTCCTTTGCACTACGCCGCGAACACCACAGATATTAAGGTAACGATAAAACAGTACTGTTAGAAAGCAACCTGATTTCTTCTTTTTTTAAGGAAACAAAACTCATTCAAAAGATATGACGTGTAAACAATAAATTGCAAAATATATTGTGATAAGGATGCGTTGTTTCTAATCAGTTACCGGAATAATGGTCTGTTCCCAAACTGGTGGACCATAACCGGGGGGGGGGGGGGGGGGGGGGGCTTATGAGCGAGGGGAGGGCTTATAACCGGCATTTTACGGTATTTCTTATTTCTGTTTTTGTTTTGTAGATTTTAGAGCTTTTGTTATCCAAACAGAAGCGTCTGAGATTTCAAGATGAGAATCACAAGACACCACTTCATCTTGCAGCAGAACAGGCCTCGTCGAAACACGTTGAAGCTCTTGCAAGATTCATGTCTGAAGTTAATGCGCGAGACGATCTCGGACGAACACCCTTGCACAGTGCTGCAAGGAAAGGGCAGAGGTAAGTAATAATCAGGTTTTTAAACGTTTTACCTTGACTTTAGATTTACGAGTGTTCTCTGTACTAACACTGGTCGTCTTATCAACCGTACAAACTAGACTTCAAATGTTTAGTTTTTTTATAGCCTTGAACTTCTTAACTGACTATCCTTCAGTAGAAATTTAAGGACTTTCAAGTTAACAAATTTCAAATACCATGTGGCAATGACATGGGTTTCATGAAAACGCTTACAGGGTAGAAAACGGCCGAGATTCAGCAGAGCTGCTTAGTTACCTGTTGCCCTGAAAATGACAAATGAGGGAGCACACTGAATTGTGCCAATAGACCATGTTTGCATTCTCGGTGTTGAACAATGGAGGCTCATGCGGGACGATCTTTGCACATGCAAAAATATGATATTCCCCCACATGGGCCTCCATTGAAAACTAGTTACAGTTCAATACTGAGAATACGAATATGGTCTATTTTTGCGTCTTATATTTCGTGACTTAGTGGTGTTTTTGTCTCTCGTTGTTCACAGGAAATCTTGTTTTGTACTTCTTAACATGGGAGCTGAAGTTGATAGCAAAGATAATAAATTCCGAACACCTCTTATGTGGGCTGCAAAGGGAAACCATCTAAAATGTGCTAAGATTCTGCTCGATTTCAAAGCGTCCACCGACCTGCAAGATATCGGAGGCGACTCTGCCTTAAACGTAGCGTGCGGCCAAGGCCATCCAGCTATTGTGAGTTTACTTTTGGAACATGGTGCAAGCTCAACGCTTAGTAATAAACAAGGGGTTGCTTGTTTGGAAATAGCAGCCAAAGCGGGATCCTCTGAGGCTGCCATGGCACTTGTCAATCATAAAAGGTAAGCTGTCGTGATTTAACAAATTACAGTCATTCCTTAAGGTGAAGTAATTCGGGCAACAAAATCGTGCAGCTTGTCGCACATCAATGTGGCGTTACAGGTTGCAGCCCTGATGTTGCGCGCATTACCACCACGCGCACAACGTAGAAAGAAACTAGACGTCGCTTCTATTTTCTGCGACATGAAAATTTGTTGCGCGCGTAGGTCGTAATACGCACAACATCAGGGCTGAAAAGATTTCACCTTTAATAGATAGCCTATAATATGTTCTACAACATAAGGTAAATATCAGTTTTTTAGTCGTTATTTTTGTATTCACATTCATATTCGTATTCATATTTGTTAGAGTTCATCACCTTTGGCGACATTTTTTTCCTATTTCAAGCAATTGAAGCAAACTCCTGGCAATGGTCAGTCGGGACACTGTCCCTTTAACTGGATAATCCTGTACGCAAAAAAAAGTACTAGACGAGATCTATTGTCCTAAATACAGTCAGACCTCTATTAAGCGGTCACCCTCTATCAAGCGATCACTTAACAAATCCCCGGAATTACATCGCTCCCCATATTTACTGTGAACTTGACCTCTTTTAAACGGTCACCTCTATTAAGCGGTCAGTTGGCTATTCCTCGAGTGTGATCACTTAACCCATTGACACCTGAACCGCCCGTAACCGCCCGTACAAGACTCCACTGCTTTAAAAAATTGTAACTTTCTCAATCGTGCGAACATTGCCTTAACTAGCAGTTGTGAGCATTGACTAGAAAGTCTTTCAAATTGAGATACCCAATAAACACAAAAAAGTCAGCGATTTTTGCAGAATATCAGCGTTTGAAATTGGACAATAACAAAAATTACCGTTTTTAACGTCATAGAAAAACAACAAAAATCACGTTTTTGCCTTTAGTTTTTTTTATTCAAATCATCGTGGCAAACCCAAAAGTCAACATTTACAGCAAAATTTAGTCTAAGTCCTAGCTTAGCAGTGAATTTTTTTGCTCTTATTCGTTGCTCAGGCCTAGCTACAGCTTCTTATACTAGTGCATACTCACCTTGCCTCGATTTTCAACATCACCACCGCACTGCATGCTGGGAAAAAGCCAAAAATTTTGACAGCGTTCCATTCTTTCCCCACACATTTCATATTTATACTAAGTCCACAGCCACTCCGACCCACCGCCGAAATTTCGCGCTTGTTGTATTCTCCTTTGGTCGCAACTTCCAAAATATGCCGCGGTAGGTCGAGAAATTCATCCAGAGTCGAGTCCCAAAGCCACTTCGTTTCCAGGCGGCCATTTTTCCAGTTCAACGAGCAACGAGCCAAATTCGTAAACGAAGTACAACACCTAACTCGCTTCATTGAGAAGTGGACTCAGAACTACCTCCAAGCTTAATGATGCTCACCAGGCAGCTACTAAAGATTAAAAATGGCTGTGAACTTACCAAAAATCGTAGATAATTCATATTGGACCCTTTATTGCAAATCAACCAAGCAAAATGAGATCGTCACAATGACGTTTCCAGTAAACTCGAGCCTTCAGTGTTTTAGAACAGCAGCACTTTCAATGGTAACTCCAAATATGAAGTCACGAAATCCTATGGGGCGTGTGTATGCAGAAAATCACTCAAAAACGTAAAAATCCTCAGGTGTGAATGGGTTAATAGAGGTTTGACTGCAGTAAAAATAGAAGTATAGAGAATAGGTAATCATAGAGAAAAAAAGAATAACATCGTTAACTCAAATGGTAACGTCAGTCATTTCGACCATTTTTGCTTCATATATTTACTTCTCTTTTTAGGTGGAAAGAACTTGAAAACTATGAAACATCGAGCGGTCAGACTGCGATCTCACTTCTGATTGAAAACTTCCCAGAAGCAGCAGAAGTAGTTCTTAATCAGTGCGTTCATCCCTCCGAACACCTCAACACATCCGACCCAGACTACGCAATAACTTACGACTTTAAGAACCTGGATCGTGGCCCAGACGTTAAAACGTCGAGTAAACGGTTCTCTGCAGTTCAGACGATGATAAAGCACAAGCGGCAACGACTTCTTCTTCATCCTCTCACTCTGAAGTTCAACGAGCGGAAATGGTTCACGTTAGGAAGATATGCCTTCTTTTTCGACTTTGTCACTTACCTCATACTTATGATACTATTCACCATATTCATAGTCGAGCAAAGAAGAGGCCAGAACTTTAAGATAGACGACGACGATAGTGGCACGCCATTGCCAAAGATGAACAGGTCAGCCCAAGCTTCCCGCAAACCTAAACCCTCCGATATTTACAGGAAGGATAGCGCCTTCAAGGAAACAGTTCCGCCCCTGGTCATGATTTTCGCCGTGCTGCACATGTGTAAGGAACTGTTCCAAATCTACGTGCAACGTTGGAACTATTTTAAGGATTTCTCAAACTACCTCAATTGGACACTGTATGTTTATACTGCCTCGTTCATGGTTCCCTATGTCACATCACCAGACACCCTCGACAAGTGGTTCGTAGGTATAAAGGATCCCCGTTCCCTTTGGATTGTAGGAATCGTGGCGATCTTCGTGTGCTACATGAACATGATGCTGTTTCTCAGAAGATACCGCTTGTTTGGCACTTACATCTCAATGTATGTTGAAGTAACCAAGACCGTTTTCCAAGTCATGATTGTGTTCGTTTTCCTTGTTCTCGGGTTTGCACTGGTGTTTTACATCCTATTTAAAGAGCAGGTAAGGAATATCATGTTATACCTCCAAGTATAAATTTTAAAGTAAGATCGAAAAAGCAGCATTGTACTTTTAAAAGGAGGAGGAGCGCTGATGTAGTGGTTAGCCTGTGCGGTGATGTAGTGGTTATTCTGTGCGGTGATGTAGTGGTGAGCGCGTTGGACTTCAGTTCCGAAGTTCTGTTGTTCCAGGTCTGGTCTCAGCCGTCGTGTTGTTTCCTTAGACTTCTCAAACTCATTAAAAATTCATGACGAAAATACAAAGGTAATGTAATGAGTGTTTGGAAATAAGTTGAAACACTCCTCATTTTTGCATCCTTAATTTCTCCTTCTAAAATCATTTTGTTTGAGAAGTAATATCAAACATTCGACACAGTATTGTATCAGATTTTCCAAACACCTTGAAGTGGGATAAAAAAAAAAGAATGCGTTTGACTACGGATAGCCGTGATGCCGATAACATGGGCAATTGAAAATGTATTTGCGATTTCATTTTTTATACGTCTATTTATCTTTGTAAGGTAATGACCCAGGCGCGAGTTAGTGGGGTTAACGAGGGTAAGTTAATGGGGAATTTTCGTCACGGGATCGATCCAGAGTTTGAGTTATCAAAAGAGAATCATTGTATGAACACGAATGAAGCAAATCTCGTGTTGCCAAAAGTTTGAGTTACCAGAGGTTTACGTTATAGGGATTCTACTGTGTATTTCCACTTCCGATTAACTAAAGTTACGTTTTGCAATGCACAGCATCAAGAAAGGCTGTCACTTATCACTGCAATTAACTCTCTAGACCAGAACCAGCTGTTGAAGGCCAGTTTACACAATATGATTTTTGATTAACTTTTTTAATGCAACGTTTGTCGCGCTGCTCGCGGGGCAAATTGCAATTAGTGATGATTTCAGTGCGACTTGTCGCCGCGATATCGCAGAGGTTTTGAACATGTTTGAAAAGGGGGAAGTTGTGGCAATATCGCACCCGAATAGCGCAGAAAGACGCTAGTTTAAACTTGCGACAAACGTTGTACAGGAAAGCGGGACAAATTCGCATCATTAGAGAGCTGTCCGTCTTATAGAGAGTTTAGTTACAGTAAAATGAGTGACTCATTAGATGTAAAAACCAACTTAACGCGTCCGTCATAGAGGGGTGTCCGTTTATTTTAGAGCTGACTGTATTTTCATTGCAGATTGGATTTCATACTGTGCATCATTCCCTGCTCCGTGTAATGGTGATGATGATAGGTGAACTGGACTTTGGAGCAACTTTCATAAGCACAATAGGGGAAAGAAGCGAAGTAAACAAGAATCCGTTAAACCCATTCCCTCCTGTTGGATATATTTTCATCTTTTTGTGCTTGTTTTTGCTGTCCGTCGCCCTTATGAATCTTCTGGTAAGAAATGTTATATTCCATATTATATTTAATTCTGAACAAAAGTACACTTTATTGTACAATTACTGTTATGCCCAGCAGTTTACACAGTTGCTCTTGATTAGTCATTACTGTTAGCAAGGCATAGAATGGGCATACAATAGGTTGGCTATTTACATAACGTGGATCAGTTGAACAAGGGGCAACCGTGTTTGAAATCCAGTGAACAAGGTGTTAAAGACAAGGACTTAAACCTAGCATATGTGAGTTTCATTGAACGTTTTACTTTTTCAAGCAGACTACTTGGAATTTTTCAGCAATGCAAGACTTCTCATTTTTTTAAGACTTGTAGTTCGATAGCCGCCTTGTAATGTGATGCCCTGTATCCGCTGTTATGAGCAATAAAAAATAAGATATACCGTAATATTTATCAATTTACCAATTAACCAATATATTATAATTATTAAATAATGTTTTAAGTTGTCTTTTTTTGGAATTCTTGATTGCTGTTTGTAAAAGACCATTACAACATACAACAAAGATGCTTATGCTTTTTAAATTTGTTCATTTAATCAAAAGATATAACGCTTTGAATTTTAAATTTCCCGCCATCACTTCATGATGTAAAAACCGGAGCTAAGCGCTCGTAAACTACTTGGCGTGGTCTTTACCTTTACTGTTTTAAATTGAGTTGTACTATGTTCTTCCCAAGCCCAGAATGCGAAGGGAGGAGAATTGTGTGCAGGGCCAGCACCACGGTCACGTAAAAAACACCGTTCTACAGAAACCTTATCGCCTTATGTGTTTAACGCGAAGAGGACTTATTAAAGTAAGGGAGCAGGGATGGTGCAGTGGTGAGAGCGCTCGCCTCCCGCCAATGTGGCCCTGGTTCGATTCCTGGACTCGGCATCATATGTGGGTTGAGTTTGTTGTTAGTTCTCATCCTTCCTCCGAGGGTTTTTTCACCGGGTACTCCGGTGTTTTCTCCCTCCTCAAAAACTAACATTTCTAAATTCCAATTCGACCTGAAATTTGAGAGCCGCCGGTTTGTCAGTCACATTACTGTTAAGAGTCACCCTCGTTAAACAAAATTTATTTATTTATTTATTTATTTATGTAAGTAAGTATGTTCTTGCAGGTTGGTCTGGCCGTTGGAGATACCGAGACAATGAAGAAGTACGCTACGATCAAGAGACTTGGGATGCAGCTTGAGTACCACTTCCGAGTAGAGGAGGCTTATCCTGAATTCATAACCCGAAAGGTTTACGAAATGAATTATTTTGAGAAACCCAACCAGTTACACCGGTTCAACAGGTATGACGTGTGATTGAATTAGCCCTTCTATAGGTATTTCTGACGTAGTCGCTGCGATCACTTAAGAAAAAATAGGACCCCTTTGGGGACATGTGTTTACTGCACGCCGCTAAATGTTGGGATGTGCAGTTATTTCAACCTATCTTCTTTTGAAATTTAAGGGTCTAACCAGTTTATAGTTTTCTAAGTTAAAGTTCAAGTTAAAGTGGACGATCTGTATTAAGAGGACCCCATATTAAGCGGACACCCTCTATTATGCGGAAACACTGCTTGGGTCCCTAAATTTTCCTCCCATATTTAGTGTAAAATGAACCTGTGTTCAGCGGACCCCTCTATTAACTGGACTCTAGCGAGGGTCCCGAGGGTGTCAGCTTTATACAGGTCTTACTGTAGCAGACGTGAGGGCCCGGGGGAGGTACTCTGAATATTTTTGAGTGTGGGTGTGCCGCTGCAACTCGAAAACCCTAAACCTATACCAGACCATGTTAAGCTGATTTTGCAATCCTATACCAGACTAGACTAATTTTTAATTTATATGTATACATTGTAAAGCGCCATTGAGCTTAAGTAATGAGCGCTATAGAAATTCATGTATTTATGTTGTTATTATTATTATTATTATTATTAGACACCGAAAATCCCTACCCTATCCCAGACTTGCTATTTTTAAAACTATCACCATCACAGTCAAATATACGGTAATTAAAACAATATCTTACAACGTCACATTTTCTTTCTCTTCCGAGTTTCAATTCCTATTCTGGACTTAATTCTTCATACCACTGATCAGTTTCCCGGCAAATGATACCCTTTTCTAGATCAAAACTCTCCGATTCCTATACCCTATCCCAGACTAAACTGCTTGAAAAACATCCCCATCACAGAAGCACATACCCGTATAGCTTATATATGAGAGTACCCCCCCCCCCTGGGAGCGAGGGTGTCCGCTTAATATCTGTAGCAGACGTGATTGTTTGTCAGCCGTACGTATTGCCATGTTGGAGGCTAATTGAGCTTGAAAGTGGATGGATGGATGGATGGATGGACTGACGGACGGACGGACGGACGGACGGATGGTCATTTTCGATTCAAACACCCTTAATGGTACCAAATCTCGAATTTTAACCCCTAAAATGTACGATCACCCCTGTCACTTTTATGTGGAAGTCCCCCCTCCCCGGATCTGATTGCCCTTTGATGCGACTGAAACTTAGACTGTCTTGAGTAATACAAATTGATCCAAGTTAATTTTTGTGATATTTATTGTCTTGTTTTACTTTCCAGATTAACGAACTGGCTGCAAGCAAGGTTTTCTGAAGTAGCTCCAGACCCGGTTGAAGATGGCCAACCATCTGAACTCGCTGATATGAAAGCAGAAATGATAAAGAACAAGAAGAGGATCAAATCGATGATGGCCACGATGGAGGCGCAGAACAAGCTACTCATGAACCTTGCAGCAACTATCAACCGCAAGTTTGAGTTACCAGAAGAAGCTGAGGTGAAGTGGGGAGAGGATGTCATGGATGGTGCAAAGAGGACACGGTTTAAAGCAGATAAGAAAAGCGAAGAAGAGCCAACGGATGATAACAGCGTAGAATTGCCAAGAAAATAAAAGTATGCGAATGTTTTTTTTTTTTTAATGTGGGTTGTATACCCTACTTTAAACAAAGAATGTATACGTCACCAGCTGGTATTTATGCGCGAATACATATTTTAGTTGTTTTCACCACAGTACAACTCCAGTTTCACAATCTTGGATATATTTATCGTCCAAAACAAGCCGGGAATATACATTTTGGTTGGCGTGGTGCTATGGTGATTCAGTAGATACGCTTTATACATCAGTGGATTGTTAAAGGGGCAACGTCACTATGATTTTACTGATACTGATTTAGACTAAGTATCTTTGCTCAGACAAAATATGCTACCAGAACACTGATAACAAAATATTAATTGATTCTTTGAAGGGAAAACAAGACAAAGGGAACAGGTGAAGAGCTTGGTCGAATTGGCCACTGATTTTTTCAAGTTACAATCCATTCCCATCCTGGCCATACCCAGCCAAAGACGCCTCTTTATAGTTCCTTTGCAACAAGATAGTGATTGCTAACAGAACTGGTCTACTATGTAAAAAAAAAAGATTTTTTGCCTTGTCAAAGTGACGCTAAAATATGTGACATTGCCCCCTTAAAGTGCTCAGGAAAAAAGGCAGTTTGTAGTCGACAGGTTAGCACACAGCACTGACTTGGAAGAGGACGCCTGATGTGCGTTTTATGTGAGGGCTGGTTCCCAGTAGCGACGTAATCGGAAGCGGAGTCGGAGTCGGAAGCGTAAGGAGTTTTTCGTTCTAATGTAAATCAAAAACGGAGTCGCAATTGGAATCGGAAGCTCCACGGAATCGGAATCGGAAGGATCAGAAAGTTTCCTTTCTGCTTCTGCTTCCTCTTCTGCTTCCGTCGCTTACTATCCGTTTCCGTCGTATTGATTTTCACTAGATCGTAACCTTTTTGCGATTCCGATTCCGATTCCGCTTCCGCTTCCGTCGCTAGTGGGAACCAGCCTTAAGGTAGAGACACGTCAGGTAAAAAGAATAAACTATGAACAAAACGACCGAGTGCTTTTCTTGGAAGCGGAAAAAACATCTTGTGTTTTCAAATAAATTGCACAATATTATATCATCCCCAAAATCCACCTCAGAAAATGTTTTATTTAAGCAAATAAGAACACCTTTTCTATGAGTTTACCGGCGTTATAAACCCACGCGGGATGTTGGGAGAACACAAGAAAAGCTTGTAAATCACGAGCCGCAGGCGAGCGATTAACAAGCTTTTCGAGTGTTCTCCCAACATCCCGCGTGGGTTTAAGTTGTTCTATTGCTTTTATGAAATAACTATGAAAAGCGTTTGTAAAGAGAGAACATTGTTATAATTTTGTGCCGATCAAGTAGCTTATTACATTCATCGGATGACGCGGGAAGACCAATCAAAGCGGCTGAAAGAATGAATGAACTTGGCTCGCTGCCACGGACAAAGCACTGACAAATTCACGGATTCAACACTTGAAAAGTGGTGAAAAGTTCAAGCGCTTTGAAATACATCAGTATAAATTTTATCAGCTGAAAGAAGAAAATATATTCAATGAATCCAAACTGAAAGTACTTTGAAGGGGAAATCGAAAAAATTGTATCCGGAATCCGGCGTCGCAACTGCAAGGAAAGTTTGGAAGCCCACAACTAACTATATTTTGGATTCAAAGATTAATACCTTCTTGTCAAGAATTTTTCAATTGCAATAAAGGTTAGTTCCAGAAAATCAACTTCTTAAACATTTTTTCGACTTTATCTACTTCTTTTCAATGAACTGTACAGTGAAGCCCGTACTTCTCTACATTTTCAGTGCTGAATGAAAACTAAGCTCATTGTCAGTTTTAAGCCTACGGTGCTTAGATTTTGATTGGTTTGATGGAACATAACTGTACTTTGATCATGTTATGCAAAATAGTTTGTTTAAACTCTCAGAAACAAAACACGATAACGCGTAAAAAATTATCCTGAAAAACCAAAAAAAGTCTTATAAGCTTACTTTTTATTTCCACTATGCAAATCTGACTTATTAAGAAGTTATGTTAGGATTTGTAGGCACCTTTATAAACTTCAGTTGAATTTTAATCGAAAATTTCCTCAGTTTGAGAGCCATTGTTTGCTCTCTGGGATTCACTTTAATTCGAGCTTTTCATTAAACATTCAGCTCAGTGAACTTCACAAAGTACACAACGAGGTTGTTTTGATTGTCTTTTAATGACTGCATATAAGGCTTTTCAAGCCAACGTTAAATGAAAATATATTCCTGTTGTTGATATTAGCTTTAAAATAAGCCTAATGTTCTTTGTCGATAAGCCATTTTTGCTTGCGTCTTTTGGGTTTTAAAAAGCTTAAGCAGTTTCTTATATTTAATCAAGTTATTACTCGTGGGAAATTTTTGAATTAGCTTTGAGCAGCAAATTATTGTCTTCAAGAAACAGATGTTCTGTTCTCAGTTATCTTCTAACAGAACTCAATACAACAACACAACACTAAACTCGAGTTCTTTGTCCTTACGCGTGTAGTGATGCGATATGGAAAATAGGACTTTGTTTACTGTACAGTTTCTCTTGCGCGGTTTTCTATGAGTTTACCGGCACAATAGTCAATACGTTTTTGACCAATCAGATCGCGCGTAGTACCTGAGTTATTTTATAAAAAGGAATAGATCTCCAATATATATATTTTTCCAAGAGGGCACGGTAACGAATCCTGCATTCTGATTGGTTCTTAGCGCGGTCCGGATTTTCCTATCTCTGCCCACGGGCACGGTAACGCTTTCGTGAGTGATGTGACTCCGTTGTTTAAAGCTTGTAAGCCCTGGTTTTATTGAATTTTCTCGTTAATTATGGACCCAGACGAAAGCTACCAAAGCGAAAGTGAATTTTATTGGCCAGATAAAATATTTAACGACACAAATGAAGAAAACAATGAAGAAAACCAGCAAAGTTTCACCATGCATGGCTGATCGGTCGGCTGACATACAAAGATCCGAAAACACGCTAAAGACGAGGTATCAAAAAGACTCAATGAAGAAAGAGAGATTAAACTACTGGGTGGAAGGAGAAATCAGCCGTAAAATTTGACTCCATTTGATTCAAGTGTTCTTATTTTTCCGTTTCTTTTTTCTTCTAATCGAGATTCTGTTAATTTTCATTAAAAGGTCTTGCTTAAATTTCTCATTTGATTCTAGTTTTGTACTAGCTTGTTGTCAATATAAATTTTAATACACGCAATTTCGCGATCGGTGGACTGCATTGCTCGGTTTGAATGCTTTTATTTCGCAGATGTTACCTTCTTTTATCTAAATTCTGTAAGTTCATTCAAGAAAATATGATTTTTAAATTAGAATAGCTCAGTTTAAGCTTTCGCACTGCTATGAATGAATTACGCTCGACTTTTCTTTCATACAAAAATTTGAAAAGTTTTTAAAGTTAATCTTCAGCTTTCCACGGCTTCGCTGTGGGCAAGAACATTTCTCTATCCTCACTAGAAGCAAACACAACAGCCGTTTATTCTACCGAGAGACGTAAACTAATAGAAATGAGTTTACTTTGCAAAGTATTAAAGTTCTTTTGTTTATGAATGAAAAAGTTGTGAAGATTACCGAGTTAATTTAGGTTTTGCACGCGTTGTGTCAGTTTTGCTTGACGCGGCGCGTTAAGACATGATTTCTTGGAAAGCTGTACAAGTGTATCACGATTTTCTCGGCAAATCGCAGAATTGAAGTAGGAAAAAAATAAATAGGGACTTTAAGCACCGGGAACCGGAACGGCAACGGCGACCTCGAAACCGAGAAAAGACTGGGCAGAGAACGCGGTCTCGGCGCGAAGTTACAAATAAACCAGCTACAGAACCGCAACGTTTGCCAAAATGTGCAGCTCGGTAGAGGCGGCTCTTTTCCGAAATGTGCTCGCTAAATGAGGTTAGGGAAATGCTTCTCATAAGCCGTGTCAAGAAAATGATCAACGACGGGCAGTATATGCTCTTGTACGATTTGAACACGTCCAATAAACTTGACCTGCCGTACGATTCTTACGACTGTTTTGACTTCGATGTTCTTGAGGACGATTCGTACGGGAGTCCAAAACTTTCGTCAATTTTCGATGTTATTCTTCACTTTTGTTGATCCACAATATTAAATGCTCGTTTAGTTTTACGAAGCGCTTCTGGTAAGCGATGTTGATTTGGCTCAGACTAATTTGCGAGCGAGCGACTCATTTCGTGACAATTAACCCCAAAGAATACTCCCGTACGGCCAACTTCGATTTGCTATTCGTACGGGAGTCCGAAAACTTTCGACAATTTTCGATGTTATTCTTCACTTTTGTTGATCCACAATGAAGATCACCTTTTGCCGTACATGAGTGATTCTTTTCGATTCTTTTTATTATTATATGTTTCATTATCAATAATTTGAGTGTCTGGGACATCTAACAAGTTAAGTGTCAAAAAATTAATTCAAATTGTTATAATATATCTGGACATACAAACCAGTTCTTCTCTGTTAACCAAACCACTTGTGAGCAAGGAAAGGTAGTCTCAATGGAAGAAGCGTTGGAAGCAAAAAACCCAATAACAAGATTCCCGTATGAATAACAATAACAAGTTTATAGCGTACGGGAGTACATGGCGATGACACATAAACGAGATTCCTTCGCGTAGCTGAATAAACATCGCTCACAAGAAGCGCTTCGTGAATATAAACAAACGTACAATATTATGGATCGGCAAAAGTGAAGAATAACATCGAAAATTTTCGAAAGTTTTGGACTTCCGTACGAATAGCAAATCGAAGTTGGCCGTACGGGAGTATTTTTTGACGCGAACATTTCTTAAGCGTCACGAAATGAGTCGCTCGCTCGCAAATTAGTCTGAGCCAAATCAACATCGCTTACCAGAAGCGCTTCGTAAAACTAAACGAACATTTAATATTGTGGACCACCAAAAGTGAAGAATAACCTCGAAAATTGTCGAAAGCTTTGGACTCCCGTACGAATAGCAAATCGAAGTCCGCGTACGGGTGCCGTACGAATAGCCACTGCGTTAATTTTAATAAATTTAGCAAAGAAACGTAGTTCTAAGTTTACAAGTTGTGGTGAATTACCACCTCTTTCTCAAAGAGCGTACAGAAGCACCAAATTGACCTAAATGAAACAATAAATATCGTTTCCTATTTCTGTATAGTCTTCTTAAACAACATTAAGTGTATTATATCAAAAACGACTGGATAAAACCAAAGAAAAATGAGGAATATATACTCACGTTTTCACACGACGGCAAACCTTGCTATCTGACGTCGGGCCCGGGAAGAGAACGTCTAGATATTTCCCGCCAAACATGCGCAATGCGTCATTTGGGTTTTCCCTGACAGTTTTCGCGTCGCCGTTGCCGTTCCGGTTCCCGGTGCTTAAAGTCCCTAATAAGTTATTTACCGGCCTTGGTCGGTCCGTATAGGAAAAAACTGTGCCCGAGCGCAGCCTCGGGCCGTACTCAAGACCTCGGGCACAGTTTTTTCCTATACGGAACTCCCGGCCGGTAAATAACACATATTTATAATTAATATATATCACGTTAACAAGCCTCATTTGCCTTGTGCCCATGGTTCAATTGTGTCTTTTATGGTTTATGTTTTTTTAGGCAACGTTTCTGCAATTAGGTGTAAATAAATTCCGTCAAACATAAACGTGGAAACCTAATTTTTGGAACAGAACGTAGTATAAAAAAGGGGTATATTTGAGATATATAGGCCACTTATAGCTATAGCTAGCCTTTTCCAGGCTCCGAGATAGTGGTGAACGCGCGAAGTAAAAAAAGGGAAAAAATCACGGGGGAACTGCCGCCTCCAGTTTCCCAGTGGTTTTTTCCTTTTTTTTTACTTCGCGCGTTCCCCACTATCTCGGAGCCTGAAACAGGCTAAGCTATAGCTAGAGCTATATATATTAATATAATATATACTCTAAGTATTGTAAATCCTGCACATGCACTAAAGGCCCTATCGCACTATTGCGTATGAGAGAAACGTATGAGTTGCGTATGAAAATTCATAAAATAATTTTCATACGCACAAAATGACCAGCGTACTTGACCTATGAGTAACGTACCTCTAGCGTAACTCTCGCGTATCCAGCGAATGCCTAGCGTATGCTTAGCGTATAAACCATACGTCCGAATACGCACAAAATTTTTAAGCATGCTTAAATTTTTTTTTCTGCTTCGCCGTATGCCAGCGTATGCCACCGTATGCGATAACGTATACAACCTATGCCTAACGTACCCCTAGCGTATGACAGCGTATACCGTATGAGTGATATTTTTCATACGCTGGCAAACGCCAGTACGATACGCAATAGTGTGACAGGGCCATAAAGAAGCCCGCACGGGCGAAATGTTCACCATAAAGGACCCGAAAAAGTTCGCTGTTTGCTCCATCTACACAACCCATATTTATATATATAATTTTGAATTATACATATAAATGCAGTTATTTACTTTACTCTTGAATTTATTTAGTAATTTTTAAAGAGAGAGTGACTGCTGAAATTTCAATTCCAATTGAAATGGTTTAGACCGAGGTTTTGTTAAATCGGCCTACGTATTGTTTGTTCCGACTTGGTAGATCATTGAGTTAGCTTAAAGCAATGTCAGAGCCTCGCCTTGAAACAAGCATACAAATGAAATAAACAACAAAGCAAACAATTATCAGTTGTTCTTTATTTGTGTTTTGCCTGTATTTTTTTACAAAACTAAAATTAATACATACATTGTACTATATTGTACCCAAACATATTAGAGAAAAATACAGCTTCTCGATATTGACGCCAAGATATAAAACAAAGCTAAGAATGGTAAATCAATTTTATTACACAAGAAAATATAGTCTATTCTGAAAATTATATCAGATTCTATAGCTACCGAAGGCAGCTAGCTATACCCCTCATTCACTCACAGATTCAAGTCTAATTTTTGAATGTGTGGGTGAAGCCCTCAGCTATTGACCAGAACTTTCAATTCTTGGGTGCTGTTTAATACTCTGTATAAGAAAGTTGTACCTCGTTTGTCGGTCGATAAAACCTTCACTACAAAGTGTCCTTTAATTTAATGCTCTTGTGCAGTACTTTTCTTTAGTGCTGTTTACTATGTGTCACGGGGTGGTTTTACCTTTCGGGTCCGTGCATTAAATCCTAGTGTGACTATTCAAATAAAGGCTATTTAGCAGTACTATCCCTTCAAATGAGAGCGATTGAGCACGAGTGCTGTTTTGCGGCCATTGTTTGATTGTCACTATTGAGATAAAAAAAGATGGGACCTTTTTTGCGGCTTCGCACTTTAAGCTTTTTAGAAGTTTTAAGTAATGCTTCACATAAGAACTATAGTAAACTTCATTGTTCTGCGGCAATGGCTCTTTCCCACATAGAATATCTTTGATTTTAAGAATAGAGGAGGAGCTGATGGTTCATAATTATATTTCATTATAAAAATACAGAAAATCCATTTGCATCAAATATATTTTAGGAAATGTTCGTGCTTAACTAATCAATAGCAGAAGACAATAGCTACTAATTTTGCTTCATTGATGAAGTTCCCCAAATACAATATCTTTTAAAAATTGCATGTTGTGCGATTGGGTCTCAAAATACTTGAAACCTTAAAAAAATTAGACTTTATGCACCTTGAACCATAACTTTTTAGCAGTTTTTGAGTCTAGGCCAATGAGATCACTAGTTGTAACAATGAAAATAGTTGTCATTCCATCGTGCATTGCCGTTCAGCACTATCCTTCATATGCGGATCATTACTTAAAAAGGTCCAACAAAAATATGCTATCAGTTATAAAACTAAAATCTGCAAAGGAGCGCAAACGAAAATGCTAACGAAATAAGACCACGTAAAACCACGTAAAACCACTAAATACCAGGGTACCGTACCTTTAGATATAGTGGGCCGATTAATCGCTACTTTTCTGCATTTTCTACTGTATTTACAACTGCTATTTTCATGTCAAGTTGAATAGTCAGTGTAAGTGTATACGTTTGTAAAAGATTTTCACATGATTGTAATTTGGTATTTTAACAGGGTCTACTTAAAGTGTATATGACAGTTATTTTTTTATTTGCTTGATCGAATCTACATGATGTTCTGATAAGAAAATGGAAAAAAAAATTTCGATATTGACTTTCCTACTCCGGGTTTTGGCCGTCTAAAAACGTGAAATTTCACTTCCGGTGTGTTACAAAACCGCGCAAGAAGAAAGACTGGAAATAGTTCGCTGTGACGTCAATACAGGAATGCCGGTGTCGAGGTTTCTCAGTTCCTCACATTTTTTGATGCGCTCTGAGGAAGAAACATGATTCTATTAAGGTGTGTTGTCTATGGTTGTAGCAACACGCACCAAAAAACGGAGGAACTGAGAAATCGCGACACTGGCATTCTTGTATTGACGTCACAGCGGACTATTTCCAGTCTTTCTTCTTGCGCGGTTTTGTAACACACCGGAAGTGAAATTTCACGTTTTTAGACGGCCAAAACCCGGAGTAGGAAAGTCAATATCGAAATTTTTTTTTCCATTTTCTTATCAGAACATCATGTAGATTCGATCAAGCAAATAAAAAAATTACTGTCATATACACTTTAAACTAGCTCGGCTAAATAGATGTCCCCGCGCGTATAAATATTGATTAAAATAGATAAAATAAATAAAGATCTACAAGAGACCTAATCAGCCAAAAAAATGAACAAACATACAATAAACTGCAAGGCTGATCTGACTAAGTAAAAAAGAACGAAAACAGAAATAGAACGAAACAACTAAACAGCTGTCCACGGTTGCAACCCTACTTTATAGGTTTCTATCTTCTTGGTGTCTCGCAAAGTCAACTTTTTTACGTAGTCAGATCAACCTTGCAGTTTATTGTCTATCAGTTATACCCTATTAACACCAAAATGCGTGGTCAAGGATACAAAGATCAAGATGACCCCATTAAAAAGGAGTATTTCACTTAAAAAAATATATAATTGTATGCACTTATTGACTGAGTGGGAGGGCCGGACGGGAAAATATTTGGCTCGAGGTCATGGCGTACGGACCGAGCGCAGCCCACCCCATTTATTCAGTTTTCGTAAGGTATGATATTGTTAACAAGGCAAAATTTTGAGCAATCACACCAAATTCCCTAAGGACACAAATTCAAATTTCCTAGCATGCGAAAGAATCGGATTAAATTCTCCACGTTTACCAAACACCCTTGTCGACGCAAATTTCCCATTTTTTAACGGTCGCTGCCATTTTAGCGACACTTTCAGTGACATACCACTTGTCGATTTTTTTTTCTATCAGAAAGAGTAAAATGCAATAAATAACCTAGAATCGAAACTGGACCACCTTGCATGCTAACATCCCTCCTTCACCACTAGTCAATTATAAAAGGTGCTTTTCTTAATGATACATCTATAACGGGTAATCCTATTCCTAAACCTAACCTAATCGCGAATCTAGCTTAGGTCTAATAATTGCTTTACCCAGGCCCAGTTGTATCTAATAATGATAGCCTACTTTCGTCCTAATTCAGGCATAAACTGGAGAGAAATGACAACGACCATTACAAAAGGCTTGGTTACTAATGAATGTCAATGATGGCATCGACCATTAAAAATGGCATCGACCGTTTACGAAAGGTGTTCATAAGTATTGAAACTAGCATGCAGTTACTTCAGCCTTTGTGTCGCTCTCGTATGGCAACTGTCCATCAAGGAAATCTGCAGCCATACTTGCGTGGTCCTCTTCCACACTCTTCGGACTAATGTCGTCGAAGCTGCGCGCATACATATCGGCCCCAGGATCAATCTTTCTAGCTAATCTTCTCAGCAAAATATTCTGGGCCTCGATGACGTTGACCAACGTTTTGACGCGTTTTTTAGTTTTATCGAGTTGCTTTCTAACCTCGCCGTACTCAGATGAACTGGAATCGTCTTCGTCAGCGGGAAGACCAAAGTCGAGCTTGGAGGATTTCTTGATACCAAGACGAGCCAAAAATCTAAGTAAAAAGAGGCAAAAATTCTCTATTTAGAGGCAGGTTATTAATCCATTACAAATACTTCATCTGAAACTTGAGTTGGTATTCCACGTTGGGGTTTGTGTGCGTCCAGAAACCTTACCATATAACAAAATCTAATGCCACGGATACGCCAACGATAAATCACCACAGATCCTGGGAGAATGGCCGGTCCATGGCAGGTTGCAGGGAAAGCCGGAAGGAAGCTGCAACTCTAAATACCCTTCTGTCAGAAAGGGAACATGGCTTAGGTAGCTACAGAGATGCGCAATTATATTTTTGTGGTGCTGACCTGGGACTTTGCGCTATCTTTGTTCTGGTAAGGAAACTTATGAAGCGCTATACACATTTACTTACCTC
The DNA here is from genome assembly GCA_024195265.1 of Dendrophyllia cribrosa. Lineage (NCBI taxonomy): Eukaryota > Metazoa > Cnidaria > Anthozoa > Scleractinia > Dendrophylliidae > Dendrophyllia > Dendrophyllia cribrosa. The sequence continues at coordinate 51,450,752 of JAJLRJ010000004.1, forward strand.
TTCCATCTGCTTGGTTGATTCGGTCTGAAAGCCAGCGATTCACGATAAACTCTCCTCGTGATGAATCTTGGATAGCTTTCCTCGATCTCGGCTACAAAAGCTACCTGCATGGCTAAGCGCTTTAGGGTAGCATTATTTTGTATAGCATCGATATCTCCCACAGCAAGACCAACCTAAGTATATATAAAATGAATGAAGGACATAAAACATTTTTAGTACGTTATGCTGAGCAGTAAGTAAAATTGAGGCAGCAGGACCAGAAACCAACAAGCTGAAATCATTTCATGTAAAAATTTAATCAATTTATTTAATTCAATCTCACTTAGCGGCGATCAGTCAAGCAGATTCTGTGCGATGCTTGGCGATTTCAAGCGAAATTAAGGATTCGAAAGAGAGATTTTGTGCATTGCATGGTGAGCTTGCTAGGGACGGTTTGATGTAATGTAATGTAAAACTTTATTTATACACGATAAAATATCAGTATTTTCAAGAAAGATAACTCTACGAATTAATATTCTAACACTGTTTTACATGTTTGCCGTGTGGGAGTCCGATACAGAACACCATTTATTGACACCTTTTTTTTTAAAGTGGCCTTAAGACTCAGCTGTCTGTAGTTCCTCTGAGAGATCATTCCAGAGGAAAGTACCACTATAGCTACAGCCACGCCTTAGGTAGTCAGCTCTTGGTCTTGGTATCACTATTTTTTTGGCATTACGAAGCTTATAGGATGTGATTTTGGGAGTAAACATATTGCATATTGCATATTGCACATCGGTGGTTCTTCTCCTGGGTTGTTGTCTCGCTCTTCACTCAGGTGAATCAAGGGATATCAGCAAGCTATTAGGGGAGGGGAACCTAACAAAATGATAATGCTAACTATCATAACACAGTCACAGCACGGTAACCGGTCGGCTACTAAAGCCACAATGATAAGCTGGCTTAATTGGATTAACCTATTAAATACCCCCTTATGTAAAATGGCTCTAACTTTTCACGATTATGGATAAAATCGCAAAGTGCGACCATTCAAATTAAAGCTCTCGAATGGAACTTTCATTTAGTGCAGTTTTTTCTAACTGTGGATATTTTGTAAACTGAAATTTGAAGTTTGTCTTTTCTGTTCGTACCGTCTTGGCCGCTTTTGAAAGTGAAAGGTTAACAACTACTTAAAAGAAAGGATTGCGTTTCACTACATACCAGAAGGTTCATCAGTATGATTGCCATGAGCAGCAGGAAGAGACTGAGAAAGGTAAAGGAAGCTTCTGGAAACGGATTGAGTGGTTTACGAGTGGAAGTATTATTCTTGCCAATCGTGGCGATAAAAGTATCATCAAATTCAAATTCGCCAACCATCATCACCATTACCTTGACTATCACTCTAGCAGGATTATTAAACGCGTCCTGTGGAAAAATCGAAGAAGTTGATAATTCAATCTTAAGAATTAAATTCAATGTGAGGGTTGAAAGTCAGGGCAGAAATTACAAATGACCATGATGTAAGCGCAAAGCCCTCGCGATACAACGAGGGACTATTGAAAAATATCCCAACTGCCCTAGTGAATTGTACACCGTCTTATTTTCATTAGACGGCAAATCAATGAAAGGAAGAAAGAAAGTATACTAGAATGATGTAGTGACTCATGACTTCTCTCCAATCGCCACTATAAAATGTTTGTGCATTGATATTCATGAAATAATTTCTACCAACTAACCCTAACCAGAATCAAATGAAATAAAAGGAGTTGCTGTGGTGCTTTCAGACTTGAAGTAGTATCATTTGGCACACATTTCATCATGCTGGGGGATGGCGGAATGACCCGAAGTGTTTCCTCTCAGTGCTAAATCTCACCTGCTCTTTGAAGAGAATGTAAAAAACAATGGAAAAGCCAACGATGAAGACGAAGAAAACAAACAGAACCTTGATGATAGTCTTGGTGACCTCCACGAACATGGTAACATAAATTCCAAACAGACGGAATCGGCGGAGAAACAGCACCAAGTTTGCGTAACAGAAGAATATCGATACCACACCCACATTCCAGAGAAGGTAGGGATCTTTCATTTCCTCGAACAATGCGTTGGTGGTTTCATCCGGCATGACGTATGGTATCATGAACGCACATGAAGTGCCATAGAGCGCCCACTCCAAAAGGTTGCTGATTTCAGTGAAGTACCTAAATCGCTGGATTATTATTTGCATTATCTCCTTTGCAAGATGAACAATTGCAAAGACAAATACTATATACGAAAATCCCCTGCTGAATACCGTTTGGCCATCGTAGAATTCCGACACTGGGTAACAGATTTGTTGTACATATTCTTGCAAGGTTCCATTATCATCATAATCATACACTATTTCATCGTAACATTCCTTTCCTTTTACCTCATACGTTGTGGTAAAGTTCAGCTTGTTCCTCTCAATTATGATGAAAGCTGAATAGAGACCCACAAAGATCAAATATGAGAAAAAGTTGAAGTAGTAAATGAAGCGCCCAAACGTAGACCATTTTTGGTTTAACAAAACCTGAGCTAATGGATGCAGTAGCAGCTTCTTCCGTTCGTGTTTCACCATGGTACTGGGCCCGAAAAAGCGTCTTCCATGTACAAAAGCTGGGTCATCAGGACCTGGATCTAAGAGGTGAAAATCATAAGTAACCGAAAAGTTTGGATCAATGGAGCTTGTCATATCTGAGCGTTTTACACATCGGTCCATCAACAGCTCTGCACTTTCTGGAAAGTGTTCTATCAGTAGCTTCATCGGCGTGTGTTCATTGATGTCTTTGTGTTGCATTACTTCAGGCCACCTGCAGGGTCACAAAACGGTCTATTAGACATTTTGTACGCAACAAATTATTGGAAGAAGCTTTTGACTTCTTTTGGAGTAGTTATAGTAAAGCCCGGGGGGGGGAGGGGTACTCTGCAAATATTTTGGGCGGGGTATGCCGCTGGGACTCTGAGACCCTTAACCTATACTAGACCATTTTAGCTGCATTCTGCAACAATATTCTATACTAAACACCCTAAACCCTACCCTATCCTAGACCTATTCCAGACTTACTATTTTCCAGAAACTCGTTCACTATCACAGTCTAAGATGCCAGGGGTCAGTAAAAATGCCGTACTGCCCGCCGTACTGATTTTTAAATGCCATTTGCCAGTAAACCTCGTCTAGACTAAATTCTTCAAGCAACTGATCAGTTTCGCGGAAAATGATACCCCATTCTAGACCAAAAATCTCTGATTACTATACCCTATCCCAGACTAAACTGCCTAGACACCATACCCTTAACAGCGGCACATACCTATATAGCTCATCCATGGGAGTACCCCCACCCCGGGTAGTAAAGTTAGTAACGTAAGTAATGCATCTGATGTACAGACAACTAACAAATGAAGTAAAACTATTTTTAACCAGCAAAATGTCATCAGTGATTCTACTATTGAGGCCGTACTTTAAAAGGGTATTTATTTTATTTTCGGTGATGGCAAGCTTTTCAGCAACAATTCTCGATACACTTGTTAAACATGTTTAAAAAATGGCATTTGGGAGGGACACTCTCCGGCTGATACATCGTGTTTTCATGATTGTAGCCAGGAGCTTTCTTTACGCTGGCTTTATTGTCTTGAAGCAGGAAAAAAATCGCCAAATGTAAAAGCAAAGAAATTATAGTAACAACGGCTAAAAACGTCAAAATTACTCAAGAATGACAATCTTTGGTTTCTTGACCGCCTGTCACGAAATCAACATCCACTTCCATCCTTGCAATCCTCAACTTTATTTCCAGACTACTGCTTCTGATTTGCTCTATTGAATTCAATTTTATCCAATTCATTTGTATATTTAGTAGTAAAAACTAGTGGGATTAAAACGCAACGTTTCGACCGTTCTACGGTCATTATCAAGCAAAAGTGAGAATAAGAATTTACATAAGTACTAAATATATGGTTGAACAAAGAAGTGAAATATGAAAAACGGGGTGTTAAAAACTAACAATAAAAGCATGCAATAAGAAAAAATTAAAACTATGTAAAAACTTTCGCACGAATTGAGTCACTTTGAACATTGAAACTTGGTCTCAGTTCGTGTATAAAAAACATCTCATAGACGAGACAGTCAAAATTGTTCTTGCATTTTTTAAGGATGGTGAAATTCTTGGTGAGATCATCCGGTGTAAAGGAATGCTTATCACGAAAATGCTTGCCAATAGACTAAGACGTGTTTCAGATGTTGTTTGATCTTCTGGCTTACAAACACAGGCTGGATGGTCTTGCCAATTTTCTGACTCAGATCTTTGAGTTGTGTTCGTACAATATCAGCTGAAGCCTGGTCTTTATATGGCAAAACAAGACGAACAGGATCTTGCACGTTGGTAGCAGCTGGTAATTTGGAAACTGGTTGATCACATGCTTTGTCTGAAATTGCGCGAAGTTAAACCGCCGCTTGTTAACCAACAATGTCTTGTTTACAAATTTAAATGTGACCTGTGTGATGCAGGTTATGTTGGTTTCACACGACGGCATTTACATCAACGTCTGGACGAACACAGGCACACGTCTTCGTCTATTGGCAAGCATTTTCGTGATAAGCATTCCTTTACACCGGATGATCTCACCAAGAATTTCACCATCCTTAAAAAATGCAAGAACAATTTTGACTGTCTCGTCTATGAGATGTTTTTTATACACGAACTGAGACCAAGTTTCAATGTTCAAAGTGACTCAATTCGTGCGAAAGTTTTTACATAGTTTTAATTATTTCTTATTGCATGCTTTTATTGTTAGTTTTCAACACCCCGTTTTTCATATTTCACTTCTTTGTTTAACCATATATTTAGTACTTATGTAAATTCTTATCCTCACTTTTGCTTGATAATGACCGTAGAACGGTCGAAACGTTGCGTTTTAATCCCACTAGTTTTTACTACTAAACTTTTTAAAAAACCTTTACTTATTTGTATATTTGGTGGCATTTATCGATATAACGTGGAAATTAGTAAACACAATTTCGGTTTTTCAACGGGACAGTGTCCCTTTAAAAGCATCATCTCTGAAAGCTATTACCTCGAATGCTTGACCAAAGCCATGGCCACCTCGCTGTTTCCAGCCCGGACTGCAACTTCTAAACACGTAAGGCTATGCGTGTTACAAATGGCCAGACTTGCTCCGTTGTCCAACAGCATGTTTACGATTTTCACATGACCTTGTCCACAGGCAATGTGCAATGCACTGTCTCCATCTGTGTTGACGTCATCCATGGATACTTGCTTCTCCAGTAATTCTTGGCAGGACTTTTCCCAACCCAGTTTGGAGGCCCACATTAGCGGAGTCCAACGGTTATTGTCTATGCTACCACCGTCGGCTCCGAGTCTAAGTAATGTGTAACAAACTTTCCTGTGGAGTAAAAGAAACATTTCAATGGATATATTTACCAACAACATTAACAAAGGTTGGCGATGCAGTTTTACAGGTGACTACCTAAGCTATCTAGCTAAACACCTGGGACCAAGCTTGTAAACGTTTCATAACTTATTCGGTAGAGCATTAGTATGAACTCTTAGTCTGGCTAATTTGATCGACCATAACCTATTCACACGTTGCTGAAACATTTAGCTGGAAATAGAATTGTTACTTTCTTTACTTCGAAGAAACGCTCAAGTGGCAGTTTAACAACACATGGCGATAAAAAGCCATAAAAAAAACCTACAATATGGGTGCCGCTCACATATTTAAGCTAATCAATGGTTCAGTGTTCCGGATTACATATATCAGCTGAGAATTCTAGATTCAGGATTTCATAGGTTTCTTGATTGAATTCTGGTTTTCAGAGCAGAACTTTGTTGGATTTCAGATAACCCTGCTTTTACCATCTGTAGAAGAGCGGCTTACCTATGTCCACTTATGACAGCATTATGAAGTGGAGTTCTTCCTTGATCGTCTCGTTCATTCAAGCCAGAGGCCACTCGTCTTGCCAAAGCTTCCACGTGTGCATACATACCATGCTGTGCAGCAAGATGAAGAGGAGTTTGCTGCGTTTCATCATGGAATGTGAATCTTGTATGCTTGTCCAAAAGTGCATCCATTATCTGGTTAAATCAAAACAGAGCCATCATACAGATCATATAAACAAGTGACCCAACTGGTATGGAGAATTAGGTATCGTATCCATCGGACTAGCGGCCGTTTCTGGGAGGAAAGAAATATTCCAAGCTGCTTCAGTCATGCCAAGGTAATTGAAAGCAAGCGCCATGCAATAACACAGGTCTGTGGCAAAACACTGAAAGAGGTTATATCTTGATTAACATAAGGGAAGAAGATCGTGGATTATTTACGCCAAAGAGAAGCTTCCGAGATTGGAAAACAGTGTAAGGAGAAAGGAGCTAAGAATCGTCGGCCTTTTTTGATAATCCAATAACTTAAAAATGAACCCGACGAATGTGTCAATTTTTTACGTCTTTATTGCAAAGTTATGTTCACACAAGGAATGTAAACAAGATTTGTGATTTCCAAGATGCCAGAAATGTGTCCTATGCATGTATAAGCCTATATGGGCTCACAAGACTACATTACCCTGCTTCTGACAGCCGAAACATTAATTCTTACAGCACTTACCCTAACATCTTTAATCATGGCAGCGTAATGTAATGGAACCATTTCGTTTATATCAGGACTGTAGAGGTTCGACAGAAGGGATCTCTCCTCCAGGAGCATATGCAATGTATCAAGATGCTCATTCTCTACAGCCATGTGAACACAGTTCTTCATGAAAATATCACAAGCTTTAAAATCAGCCCCTCTCTGGAGAAGAAGACGAGCGCATTTAGTCTGGCCAGCAGCAACAGCATCTAAGAAAGGCGTGCTGCTTTGAGCATCGCGGCTGTCGATGGGTACGCCGCGATCCAGTAAAAAAGATATGATGTCATCGCGATTAAACACAGCCGCCCTGTGAAAGAAATTTGCAAAAATAGTTACAGACTGGATCTTCATTTTTTGAGACTGCTCCATTCCAAGGAGGGCTTATGCTCGAAACTTCAGCTTCTGAGGAACCTAGAAAGACCAAGCATATTCATTTCTTACAATATATGTTTTAGTAGTTGATTGCACTTGGCCATTGAAATAACAACACTGAATGGAAATATTTTCCCGTTTTTACCATTTTCTTGAAATTATAGTTCTTATCTTAATCCAAACGTAGCTGAGGCATGGTAACAATTTTTATTCAAATTTGATAACAATTCTTATAGACTGACCTGAGATAAGTGGCTATTAGGTTAAATGCCCTCATAAAATCTAGCTAAGGCACAATCGATAATTTAAAAAAAGCTAAATTAGCAAAAGCAAGCAAATGAATATTTACCTATGAAGAACAGTTTTAGTGTCTGAATTCTTGGCAATCACATCAGCTCCTTTCTTGACCAAAAACTCTACCATCTCTAAATTTCCTTTCACTGTTGCCACGTAGAGTGGGGTCTCGTTGTTTGTTTTTAGTGCGTTTATGTCCGCGCCGTTCTGAAGGCACACCTCGGCTGTGTGAAGATCGTTTGTTCCAGCTGCAAGATGCAGAACAGTGTTGTTGTACGCATCCCGATCCCCCACGAGCTCCTTAATATTCTGATTTTCCTCCGCCACTGAAAACCAGAAACAAACAAAAATATATATATATAGCGAGTCTGGTAAATTATCGTCGTCCTCGTTACTGTAATTGTTGTTATAGGGAAGATATCAATGACGTCACCAATTGTTATTAATGTGCCAACCAGAGCCTTATTGGCTGCCGAAACAAAGGGTTCTTTTGTTCCAGTGGCTGGCACATTTGAATAACAAAAAGAATGTTTGTAAACAGATATCATCCCTATTATCTCTGTCGTTGAAGCAGGTTGGTTTCTTTAAACTTTGGCCTTTGCAGAACAAATTTAAGAGTGCAGTGTAGTTGCCGTTTACCTTGCAAGATAAACTTTCTGGCATGATGTCCACGAATAAAGCAACACATTTACGTATCATTTATAACTCTAACCCCCACTCGGGAGAAATTGCTCCTTAGCTCGGTCCCGCCGAAGATTCAAATCTCCCTCGAAAGAAGTTTTCGGAAATTTTGAATTTCCCTCGCTTGCTAAAAGCCCTTGTTTCACCGTTGATTGTTTTTCCCTTACATGGGCAAAAACGATACAATACGTTTTGTTGTCGAATTTGAGTTTTTCTTGATACGATTTAATAATAATAATAATAATAATAATAATAATACATTTCTATAGCGCCTTTTCTCGGCGATTCAAAGGCGCTAATTACATTCAAAATACACTAAAAATATAATCTAAAATCTACAAAGTTAAGGACGGCGCCTCCTATTGTTATTGCGCATACGTTCTGCGCAAACAACATGGCTATGAACCTTGGAAGGTTTATAGTACGTCCAAAACCATCTAAGTTAAGCTGGGTCACGTGACGTCATGACGTTACATGTATATGACGCGGATATTTTGTCATTATTCCGAATGGCCGTCATCTTGGATTGTCTTCATGTTAGAAAAGCGCCATGACTTGAGTCAAAATTAATCAAAATTAAAAGAAAAACGTACTACAAGAAACTTTAAAATTATCTCTCCAAACGTTAATTTAGTCAAAAAATTAAAAATTTGAATGGTTGCATAGACTACCCACCCGTCCGCAAAATCAAGGCAGCGACTTCAGAGTTCCCGTGATGCACAGCAGTATGAAGAGGAGTCATAAGCTCAGTGGATTTTGCCCTTATATTGGCTCCTCTCGCAAGCAGCATCTTTGAAATCGCGACATTTCCACTGACACAAGCCAGATGGAGTGCAGTCATGTGGGTAAAATCTTTGTCATTGACGTCAACCTTGGCATGATGAACAAGCAATTCCGCTACTTGGTAATTCCCACGACGAGCTGCAAAGTGCAATGGCGTGCTCCTATTGCTCGACACTAAAGCAGGGTTGGCGCCTCTTTGGATCAGCAACTTGACGGTTTCGACACAATTGAATCTAAAAGAAAAACCATCATGCAAGTCATTCAACTACAAGTGTAACTGAGTTTATTGATAGCTAATTTTCTCTACAAATCTATTACTTACTTAGGCAAAATGTCCGATTTAGGCGTGGCTAATGAGGCGTGTCGAGACCAACCTTTTCAGCAGCCCGCTAACTTTTTTTTCTAGTTTTTACTGAATGCGAGATCGAGGCAGCTTCGAGAAAACATCGAGACTCCGAGACAAGAAACGAAACTGTGCGATCCAAGACTATTAATAATGATTTTTTTTAAAAGACCGTTAGCCACCCCCTTAAAAGCTTCAATTTCAATTAAATGGATTTCTTCAACGTTTTTAGTTAATCAAAAGCTTAATTAATCCTTGTCTTTTGTTTTTGTGTACCATCTTGTGGATTGCAATTGTATTCTTCAATATGTATTACTAAAAGTCCTTTTTTGAAAAGAACGTGGACCGCATATTAAAAGTTGATAAGCGTTAACCTTAACGTTAGCTTTGTTAGTTTTTATTCTAAAGCATAGCTTTCGTCAAATTCCGATATTATAACATAGTTCTAAGCTTGTCGATTGTCTGCAGACATCGGCAATTAATGCTCAAATTGCCGAAGACGACTGTTATAGACATTTCGTGGTTTGCGAGCAACTCTTGTTAAGCGCCGAGCCGGCAGCAACAGATTACGACAGGCAATAATGGCAAAACAGGTCGATGTACTAAAAGTTTACATTTTCATGTACCATTAAGTTTTACGGTAGTTTTACAACGCTTACTGTTTGCTAGTATAAACAGAAATCCTCATTATCATGCTGAGCATTAAAATGTGGCGGGCCCCTAATGTAGATCGATTTTCTTCTTTTTTTTCTAAGTGCAAAATATAGTAAATTTCAACAGAGTAAACGGTCCCAAAAACGGGTTATCGAGTAAACTATATGTTTGCGAACTAAACAAATTTGCTATATTTGTCGAAAATTACAAGCTCCTACAAACATTCTCTGCAGCCCTGAGGGTTAAGTAATTTTAGTCAAATTATTAAGAGCTCCTGCCCGTAAATATCAAGAATCCGGCGACAGAACCGAAATTTCATAATTCATTTTATTTCACCTGAAAGACCGCCTGGGTGAACTGTTTTCAAAAATCTCATTTAAAAGTTCCACCGCTTTTTTTGTTTTGCGAAAAATAAAAAAGTTTAAGATACGGCAAGACGGTCGCTTGACCCCCCGGAAAAACGATGAAAAATCGTGCAACTTCAGCAAGTCCGTACGCAACAACGAAAAGCTTTCCCGGTTTGCCATTTCCTGACTTAGTAAACAATCCTTTAATCTTTCCTAAAATGTAAAATATATGTAATTTTTTTAATTTTAAGTCTGCTTATTGACCCGTCGAAAATTATGACCTTCTGGTGTTCTTGCTCGAGGTAAAATTTGGGTCAAATTCGGAAGCCTATAAAAATCCTAGTACATAAATTTCTGTACAATACTGTTAGTCAAGTTGAAGCTTAATCCTTCTAGTTCACTGTCTTAAGTTGTCTTTTTTGGCCCGTTAAAGCGACGCGGCGACAATAAAAAATGTTCAGAGTATTTTCAACAAATTCCAACGCGGCCTGCTGAACGGCTGTCACGCAAGAAAATGTCGTTTGAATATAACTCCTAGTACATGTCTTTCTGAATAAAACGACACGTCAAGTCTGAGCTTTATCTTTGTAGTTCAATGTCTCAAAATGTCTTTTTTGGCCCGCAAAAAGTGACGTGTCCAGAGCAAAAAACATCGAGGCTATTTTCCCCAATTCCGTATGTGTCTTCGCTAAACGGCTGTCACGCAAAAGACAGCAAACTCTCATAAAACAACGGTTCGACATCACGTTATTCATAAACTTGCTCAGAAATCGGACAATCTCCTTTTCCTTACAACGATTATTTCCAGAGCTTATGTTTGGTTGTTTCTGGTAACATTTCATGATCTTAAAATCGCACAATGTTGCACAAACAAGGAGCTCCGACTACGATAAACGCCCGATAAAAAGCACCGTTCAACCGCCGATCAAGCAGCAACCTAAATACCTATTATTATCATTATACGCGGCCAAATAAGAAACTGCCTTCGAGAAAACACGCGTGAGTGGCGGGCGATATTGAATATGACGGGCTGCAAACGCATTTACGGCCCTGTTTCTGTTAAACATTTTTTTTCTTATTAAATGAATTTGTACGATTTGGCCTTGTGTATTGATAATAATGATAATCACATGACTTTTGTCGGGCATATAGTTTATTTGTGTCCCTCGTAGCATCATTTGCACCCTCGCTCCGCTCAGGCGCAAATGATGCTACTCGGGCCACAAATAAACTATATGCCCTCCAAAAGTCATGTGATTGTCCTAATAACAACTTTAAAACGCCTTACCTGACACCATTGCTCTCTTATTCTTCTAAGGATCCTATACGTATAGTTTTCGAGCGGAATATTTAATAAATAACTCTCTCTTTTAACATCTCCCGCAAATACATGATGTTTTACGTGCTGTGACATCGCATCGATAAATAGAATAAATCAAGCAATGAAAAAAGATAGCGTGACGCAGACATAGTCGCGGCTTAAAAATGGCCTCTCCGTCATATTGAGCACTGATTTGCGGCCCACAAATATACAAATACCTCAATTTCTGGTCAGATTTTCGATAGTTCGTAAAAGCGACGTCAGTTAGTCTTCCAAGTAACGCTATTTCTTCCATGTTACAGTAAATGGCATCTTGCAGCTATTCGTTTCTACTGAAAGAGGAGTCTACATCGTGCAGATCAAACTGGAAAAACCTTGAGGATTTCCAGTGTGTTTCCCTTGGATATTGCAACAAGGGTGTGTCGTTCCCCGGGGGGGGGGGGGGGGGGTACATCCTAGTAATGGGCTAATGGGGATGGGCCGCTGGATGGGGTCGCATTTTCGCGACTGGATTGACTATAATGGGGTTGCATTTTTAATAGTTACTAGAATGGGGTTGGAGGATGTTTTGGGGTAAGAAAATTCTGGCAAGTATTTTTTGGGTAGTTTTATTTTAGCAGGGATTACAAAAAATGGGAAGATGTGACTAAGTTGGGATTGATTGCGAAATTTACATTTACTCAAAAGTGACTAAGATGGGGTCTTTAATTAGCCACAGAATAGACTATAATAGGGTAGGGGCTCTGAGAGGCCAGCGGGACATACCCAGCATAAGTTTACCCAAGTGCCACCCCCCCGGGGTGGTGGGGTGTCGTCTCATCTGAAATCTTGTAAAGTGGTGGACGTCAGAGTTGAAAACGAATTTCATTTGCTACTCGCAAGGGCAGGTATGTCATGTCATATTGCTTTAGCAAGGTCTTTTATATTTGTTTTAATAGTCGTAACGTTGGAATCGCAATTGAGGTATTTTTCCTCCACCATAACTACCTACATTTGTATTACCTTTAAGTCGCCTTTAAGGTACAGCTTTCCGGCCTTGAGAGCGTCTTGTAAAACTGCGCCCGAGTCTCCAGTAGTAGCTATTTGATTAAAAAGCTCAGATAGGGTGTCACATGCCCTTGTACCCTCGGCAGCAATATAATCGAACCCTTGAAGTGATTTGCGCACTGACGCACTGCAGAATTTCAGAATTTCAGCTTGAAGAGCGGATAATTTGAAGAGCGGTTCCGTCAGTTACTCCTGAGACGAAAGCCGATCGCGACTTTGGCAGACGAAGACTAACGTCCTGTTATCTCAGTACAGAACATCGGACCTTTCTACTCCTCCAGCAAACCCTGCGGTATCAGTCCCTCGATGCCGTTGACACAGTAACAGTACCTACCCTTGCGAGTAGCAAATGAAATTCGTTTTCAACTCTGACGTCAAACTCTTGTATTCTTACAAGAGTACAGATGAAACGACACATCCTTGTTGCAATATCCAAGGGAAACACGCTGGAAATCCTCAAGGTTTTTCCAGTTTGATCCGCACGATGTAGAGTCCTCTTTCAGTAGAAACGAATAGCTGCAAGATGCCATTTACTGTAACATGGAGAAATAACATAACTTGGAAGACTAACTGACGCCCGGAACAGACGTCGCTTTTACGAACTATCGAAAATTTGACCAGGAAATTGAGGTATTTGGTATATTTGTGGGCCGCAAATCAGTGCTCAATATGACGGAGAGGCTATTTTAAAGACTGGTTTTCACTAGCGACGCAAGCACAAGCGCAAGCATAAGCGCAAGCATAAGAGCCCTTATTTCGCCGTGAAAACGAGCTTGACGCAAGCATAAGCACAAGCGCAAGCACAAGCACAAGGATCAAGATATTTTGATCCTTGTGCTTGCGCTTATGCTTGCGTCGCATGTGAAAACGGAACATAACACAAGCGCAAGAAAAAAACAGTGATTCTGATATGATTTTGAAAGAAGTTTTGAACAAAACAAAGGTTAGTTAAGAAAATCATCTTCGAAAGTCATTTGTGAGTTTTTCACTTATTTTGCTTGCCTTTATTCGACGAATCTTGCTGGTTACAAACGTCGTTGCCGTGAAAATTGTTCGTTTCGTTTTCAAGCGAAAATAACATTATTTGAGTGGTCAGTCAATGAGTAAAACAAATAGATTCATGTTTTCGGTCAGTCAAATGCACAAAAACCTGGTTTTAACAATGATCAAATCTTGCTGGTGAATATTTTATTGTGCTTGTGCTTGCGTTCGTTTTCACTTGCACAAAATTCTTATGCTTGTGCCTATGCTTGCGCTTGTGCCTGCGTCGCTAGTGAAAACCAGGCTTAAGCGGTGACAATGTCTGCGTCACGCTATCTTTTTAGGTGCATCAAATTTCATTGCTTGATTTATGCTATTTATCGATGCGATGTCACAGCACGTAAAACATCATGTATTTGCGGGAAATGCTAAAAAAGAGAGTTATTTATTTAATATCCCGCTCGGAAACTACAGGTATAGGATCCTTAGAAGAACAAGAGAGCAATGGTGTCAGGTAAGGCGTTTTGAAGTTGTTATTAGGTATTTAGGTTGCTGCTTGATCGGCGGTTGAACGGTGCTTTTTATCGGTTGTTTATCGTAGTCAGAGCTTCTTGTTTGTGCGATTTTAAGATGATGAAATGCTACCAGAAACAACCAAACACAAGCTCTGGAAATAATAGTTGTAAGGAAAAGGAGATTGTCCGATTTCTGAGGAAGTTTATGAATAACGTGATTTCGAACCGTTATTTTATGAGAGTTTGCTGTCTTTTACGTGACAGCCATTTAGCGAAGACACATACGGAATTGGTGAAAATAGCCTCGATGTTTTTTGCTCTGGACACGTCACTTTTTGCGGGCCAAAAAAGACATTTTGAGACTTTGTACTACAAAGATAAAGCTCAGACTTGACGTGTCGTTTTATTCAGAAAGACAACAACAACAACAACAACAATTTATTCAGGTATTCCCATTTCTATACATGGTATTACCAGATAATAAAAAAATTACAAAAAGAAGTTCATTGTACATTACTGTATCAAGGTTAATTACAAATAAAATAAATAGAGGAAGTAACAGTATTGTGTATAATATGGAATTATTTCTTATGTGTAGTTTTAAAACATATCTTCATTTCTCTTATTCATTGCATTAAATATAAAAGCAGCCGTTGCTCTACAAATAAAAGGATCAACACTGTTAAACAGAAACATACTTTTGCATGTATTATCTAGGTTTTTGAAGTGTCTATTTCTTTTATCTATTTCATCATAGAAGGTACTTCTGAGATTAGCGTATAAGTCACAGTGAAAAAGGAAATGTATTTCATTTTCAACAGAATCTGAATTGCAGTGAGTGCATATCCTTAAATTTTCTGGAGTTTTTGGTATTGAATATCTTCCAATTTCTATTCTCAATTTGTGGTTCCCTATCTTAAATTTAGTAACAGCCTTCTTGTGTTTTTGATTTTTTATATAGTTAAGGAAAACAGAATGTTTTGTATCATTTTTGAAAATTGTATAAAATTTGAGTTTTTTATTTGAATAAATCGTTTAAGTATAGGTTAAAGACATGTACTAGGTGTTATATTCAAACGATATTTTCTTGCGTGACAACCGTTCAGCAGGCCGCGTTGGAATTTGTCAAAAATTGCCTGAAAATGTTTTATTGTCGCCGCGTCGCTTTTAGCGGGCCAAAAAAGACAACTTAAGACAGTGAACTAGAAGGATTAAGCTTCAATTTGACTAACAGTATTGTACATAAATTTATGTACTAGGATTTTTATAGGCCTCCGAAGATGACCCAATTTTTACCTCGAGCAAGAACATCCGAAGTTCATAATTTTCGACGGGTCAATAAGCAGACTTAAAATTAAAAAAATTACATGTATTTTACATTTTAGGGAAGATTAAATGATTGTTTACTAAGTCAGGAAATGGTAAACCGGGAAAGCTTTTCGTTGTTGCGTACGGACTTGCTGAAGTTGCACGATTTTTCATCGTTTTTTCCGGGGGGTCAAGCGACCTTCCAGCCGTATCTTGAACTTTTTTATTTTTCGCAAAAACAAAAAAGCGGTGGAACTTTTAAATGAGATTTTTGAAAACAGTTCACCCAGGCGGTCTTTTAGGTGAAATAAAATGAATTATGAAATTTCCGTTTTGTCGCCGGATTCTTGATATTTACGGGCAGGAGCTCTTAAGTATTGTTCCACATAAGAACGATAGCAAACTTCATTGTTCTGCGGCATTAGCTCTTTCCCACATAGAATATCTTTGATTTCAAGAATAGAGGAGGAGCTGATGGTTAATAATTATATTTCATTATAAAAATAAAGAAAATCCATTTGCGTCAAATAAATTTTAGGAAATGTTCGTGCTTAACCAATCAGAATAGCAGAAGACAATAGCTAATAATTTTGCTTCTTTGATGAAGTTCCCCAAATACAATTTCTTTTAAAAATTGTATGTTGTGCGATTGGGTCTCAAATTACTTGAAACCTTAAAAAAATTAGACAAAATGCACCTTGAACCTTAACTTTTTAGCGGTTTTTGAGTCTAGGCCAATGAGATCAGTAGTTGTAACAATGAAAAATCAGGGGCACCCAACGAACAATCTTTGGTAAAATGTATTATTTTACTGAAATGAATTAAAATAAATGATATAAAGGCATTTCCAGGTGTTCTTCTACGTTGCTGGGAAAAATATATCTGTTCCTTTTTCCCAGCATAACACATAGGGAAATTTCCAGCCAGCTGGATAAAAAAAATGTGTTTCCCAGCCAGCAATTAAAAAAATAATAAATGAAAAAAACAATTAATAATAAGTTACCAAAAGAAGCTTGGGAACTAATGAAACATTAATGGCAAACTATTTGAAGCTTTTTGTTTATTGTTTTGTACATTTACAGCCGTCTCAAACTTAACCTGTCCGGGTATCTCTAAGTACTGCTTAAATTTGTTACTACGAAGCTGAATCCTTTTAAGCCCCAAAGTGTCCTCCGATTTGCTTCGATCCAGTCTCTTTTCGATCTGCTCAAGTTAGCCAGCACAGTTTGTTCTTGCGACTCCTTTCTCAAGTCAACCAGCGCAAAAATGGTAATAAAAAAAATATGTACAGAATATTTTGCCAGCCAGCAAAAATTCCGCTGGGGAACAGATAAAGTGAGGAACAGATTCGTTGGGTGCCCCTGAAAAATCTTGACATTCCATCGTGTTTGACATTCCATTGCCGTTCAGCGCTATCCTTCTTATTCGGATCATTACTTAACCTTTCAGTATAAATAATTTGGAATATGGTTGATTTGAACTGATCAATGAGACCTTAAATAATGGATGTCGCGACGATTGTCATTGATCATTGATAAATCGACGATGTAAGGAAATTCCAATGTAAGAATTCAATATAAAAACGACGATTTGGTTAAAATATATATATGGAAGCCTGACTATTTGTAACAAAACACATGCATCGAAGTGGCATTGTGCCGCATAAATTTTATTTTCATTGTTTAAATGTTCTGCTTCCATGGTCATGCACGCAAGCTGAAGTACTTCTGAAGTTTGTTTGTGTTCCATTCCTTGAGTGACCACACACAAGTTAGTTTGAGAAATTGCACGTTACTGGCTGCAGACCTCATTGTGCCACATAAAAAATGAATATGGGCTCGACACCAATATTTCATTAGCTGCACATAATCACACTTTATGTATGTCCTAGTGATTACAATGCATTCAACGTCACAAATACTGAACGGGCCGCTTTGAAAATACCTTCTAAAACTCTAGCCTCAAATATTCAACATCATTACTATAAACTTACAACCTTGCGTGACCCACACTAACCTTGCCGCAATGTGTAGTGGTGTAAGATCGTCTTCCCTCGTTCGGACGTCGATCCGTGCACCGTGGTCTAACAGAGCTCCAGCAGCATCAGTTCGGTTGTACCTCGACGCTTGATGAAGCAGAGCGAGCCCAGACTGGTCTAACTTGTCGATTTCCTTCTTGTTTTCCTTTTTCGCAAGTTGTTCCTTCACTAAATCCACTACTCCGTCTCGCACGGCTTCGAACAAACCAGTAGCGCGGGAAATGATGGGCTTTCCAAGCTCGCTCATTTCTAAATTTAACCTTTCTCTGCTTACAGAATTTTTCTCTCGACCATTGCCGGGGCTTGCGTTTTCATTAACGTCGTTCTCCATCGGAGATAACGAATATTTTCTCTGCTGTTTATTTATTTCTGAGGACATAAGTGCCTCTTCTTCAGCTGCTCCGGTACGTTTCGTCGCCAGGGTTGCTGGCAGCGATGTGGTAACGCGTAATACAAAAACTATTGTCTTGTTTTTAACGCCGCACTTGAGAATCAAGCCTCGTAGTTAATTCATTCGGCTTGTTTGTGATGGCAAACCGAGTACATTGTTGTCGTAATTTACATAACAAGGGGTCTGAATGAAAAAGGGCCCCGCAGCGCTAAGCTTTCTGTCTTGGAATTTTCAATTTAGCCGAGGTCAAAAGAATATGACCTTTGCTCGAGATCATTTTCTCTTGCTGATGTATACTTAATCACACTTAATCATCAGTGCATTTGGCAAGTAACTTGTCTAACGGAGCCTTTGCAACATTAAAAACAGACAAAAAACTGCAAAGAATGAGTCAAACATGATACAAATGATACAAAACTAAATACGGACTGATCAATGTTCCATATGGATGATCACTTTGTATATGGATATAATATAATTCTATGAGGTCGGCATATATTCCGGTCCAAAGGTAGCCGTTAAGTCATTGGGTTAGTGGCTACCTTGAGGTCCACAGTATATATTCCGACCCCAAGGTAGCCGTTAAGTCATTGGGTTAGTGGCTACCTTGAGGTCCACAGTATATATTCCGACCCTAAGGTAGCCATTAAGTCATTGGGTTAGTGGCTACCTTGAGGTCCACAGTATATATTCCGACCCTAAGGTAGCCATTAAGTCATTGGGTTAGTGGCTACCTTGAGGTCCACAGTATATATTCCGACCCTAAGGTAGCCGTTAAGTCATTGGGTTAGTGGCTACCTTGAGGTCGGTAATAATGTAATATACTCTGACCAACTATTTGGTTCATGAAAAGCTCGTATATAGTGACCAACGAAAGTACGAAAAAAGCCGTTATCTACAAGTGCCGATGATTATTCCGGCCTGCTGAACTGCATTTCTTCTCTTAGCTTAATGCAGTCAGTTGACTAGACCAATTTCAAACTTAAAATTGTAAGCGTTATCATTGCAATAACCACAAAAACCTTGGTTAGCTTATTATCATGTTGCCTATTTAATAAAAGGGGTCCATCAGTTGTCAAAGCGTCCAACTAGTTTGGACACTACGGGTTGTCGAAATTTGCCGACACCGACAAACCCCATCGTCAGCTGCGGCAGGCCATGAGAAATGTTTACAATGTTGTTAACAGAGAAAATAATTTCACCGGCATAATCTCAGCCTCAATGATCCTCGATATGGATTCCTAAGCTAGACGCCGTACGTGAAGGAAACTATCTTGTAATCTCTACCAGAATTTGATATCATCTATATCGTCGCCAATATACACCTGATTGAAAAAATTCTTGTCGGGTGAAAAGTACAAAGCATAAACGATTAACGACCAAATGGTTTTTTTAAGAATTGGAAAAGAGTTCTTGTGTGCTCAGATAAATTGCACTTTTTTATCACAAAGTATGCCCAAACTCGTCCTCTAAAAAATTAGGAAGGAATGGATTTCAAACAAGTCACCACAGACACAAAACCCTACATCAAGGGCCCATTGCTGAACACCATTTACACAAGAATCACAGAATTGACTGGACTCTGCCGAACGCGTTACTTACAGTACGGATTACTACAAACGACTCACTCTAGAAAGCAGGTTTACTAACTTAGAACAGTCTCAATGCTCATCATTGAGCGAAAACGTAAATAAACAGACCATGCACTGAACCGATGCCAACAACTACCTGCGGCCTGCAAACGACTTGTCGCAAGAGACAAACAATAGACTGAACTCACCGACAAATTTGACTAACAATACAACGACAGAAATTACACTAACAATACACGGATCGAAACGCACCAATCACTAACTTAAGTCTCAACAGCCAATAACATCATGACTAAACTGTCCAATGAAAGCAATAACCAGACGTATTCTTAGTTTTCACTTACGCCGTATCAAAATTCAGAAGCATTAAAAAATAGATTTCGAATCCAAAATGTTTATGGAGTTGTAGAGAGTTTAAAACTACATATCTTGGACAAATTTTGAAGCGCAAAAGCATTTCGTTCAAGAGTTATAGGCGAACAAGTATTAGACATTTTTAGTAAGAAATGTATGGAGCGGCCATCTTTCGGTGCCCCACGCAGGGGCACAAAGATGGCGGCCAAAAATTCAGTCTTAATTACACCAAAAATCACATCAAAAAATATTGTATTTGCTATAAGCTCCATTAACTCGGCTTATAAGCACTTATAATGCAAGCAATAACTTTCAGCTGATTCAATTTTGTTTATTTTCGCGGCTTATCTGAAATAGCGTGACGAATTGCGTGACACATTTAAAACCTTTGTAAATCGGAAGCAAAACATCGTTAAAACCTGAAACTTTTTGTGAAAGATTACAACACTTGTATACACATACCATGTTAGAAACAGCTTTGCAGGACGTATACTTTAGATTTTTTAATTTTTATGACGTCATGTGAAAACCAAGAATATACCATCAACTGACGATTAACAATAGCCCTTATGCATGTTTACGTCCCGGTTTACGTCAGACTAGCTCATTTCAACCCCAAGCGTAAACCTGTGATAACATCATCAATGTATTCTCAAAGTTGTTAAAAATACCCACTCAAAAACAACGTGAACTTGTCAAAGGTTTCCAAGGAATGTCGTACAAACGAGGCTTGGTAGTGAATTTTTAGCTGGTGACATCATAATGCATAAGGCCTATTCACGTGACTCTGAAGATGACTTCCACTCAGTTGTCAAAACGCCAGGAAATGTCAACAACCGACTGTTCTTTTCAGAACTACATTCTAACCCGGACGATCACAAAAGACTATCAATAAATGGAATGTCAAGAAGTCTTATTTGTCTTGTTCCCAGAATTACATTGTATTGTATCGTTTATGGTATATACTTTTTTCCGACCACGTTTCTTCAATATTGAAGAAACGTGGTCGGAAAAAGTATTTAATTAGGTGTATACACATACCATGGACTCGTAGCTCTGAAAGCTTTTTGGCAATGAGATCTGCAATTGGATGCAACGCTGAATTTTGACGAACAAATGACGAATATTGTTTCTGCCTGCATGGCCAGCTTACACCGGATAAATAAACTGAAGAAAATTTTTGGTGCTTAAAATAAGGACACTGCTGATAAAAATATACTTACTATCAACGCTCTAGTATTCAGCAAATTATTATTGCTCCGTCTGGTCTAACACTTCCAAGAAGGATATCTGTAAGCTTCAAAGTGCCGTGCAAAACTTCGCAGGAAGAATCAGTTGTATATAAGTTGCACGAGGACATTTGATCATGTTGGCTATCATTCATGGCTGCCTGCAAGCCTTATGCTGTTGTATAGAAACGGTTTTTGGCTTTGAAATGAGTGAGAGGCCTAGCCCCAGCTTGACATCCCAACATTCAAGTCTGCGCAACCTTCAGTACCGGGCATTATCAACTTGGTACTCTGGCCGAGCAGGCTCAAAGATAGTATCAGTATTGATCACTTCAAGAGGGAGTTAAAGAAATATCGTTAAATTTTAGATTATTGTCTTACAGATCTTCTATTTATAGTAGTTTTTTGTTTTATATATAAATTGTAAATTAAACTGAAAATCCCTGGGGGGGGGGGGGGGGGGGGGGGGGGGGGAGAGGTGCACAAAAACTTTATGATTATTGTTATATCGAAACACCACTAATTTTGTCACAGTGACAGTGCTTGTTTGCAGAGAACTACCAATAACTATTTTATTTGATCCACTTGGCACATCAATGTTGTAGTATTTGGCTAAATTATAAAGACTGAGTACGAACTCAAAAATTAGAAGTAATCGCAATCGAGCCTTACCTCGTTCTGCGTGGCACAAAATCACCTGCATTTTCAAGCTTCCGTGAGCTTTGGCGAACAATAAACCAGCACATCCGGTCAAGTACTAGCCTGTTCAAGACGATCAGATAGGGGAGCGAAGGATCACGGGCGGCGCGCGACGGACTGATAGAGAGCTCCCCTCTCTCCAGTCTCCCCTAGTTTTCCCCGCTCATTCGCGGGCCAGATTTTAGCTGCTCCCCGGTTCCACAATCTTAAAGTCCCGTACATGGTAGCATTAATTAAAAAAATAATAATGATCGGTAATAATTTCTGTTTATTCTTTTGTCCTGTTCTTGAAAGGACATTTTTAATTTGTTTCGCCAGATACATTCCATTTTGGCATGCGTACATGTACTGCACTGCCATGTTGTACCTTGGTCGGTATTGAGTTTGGTCGTGCTCCCATGTGTTTTATTGATCAGTATTGATCTCTGAATATGCTACTGAAGCGATTATTCGTTTTAAAATCACTGAATCATCCTGAACTGATCAGAGAAAAAGATATTCGAGCGAACAATCACCGACTCTTGTCCCACTCGGCTACTGTAAAACACCTGCGGTGGTACGCCTGTGGCGACAAACTCGCTTTAACAATTGACAGGAATTTGTTTGTATTGTAAACTCTGAACTATATTTTAAGCCGATTATAATACTAGATATTCAAAGGAAGACAATCTCTTTAGCACGTTGAAGCACCAGCAACACTAAAGCTTCACAATGTCGACATACACAGTACACTCTATGGAAACGAATGGTCGATTACGATCCAACGACTCGCCTTTACTTGGTCGACAAAATACTGCCGCGAGTATTAGTAAGGTCAACTTGATCGACAATAACATTGAACTCGCTCCGCTAAAGCTTGCATCTCTATCAACTCGCTCGCAACAAGCTCGCGAAATCGTCCAAGATGGAACCATGAGTGAATTGAAAGAATATCTTTTAGATAACAGCAATGTTAAATCGCTTAATAATCTCGACGAAGAAGGGGTTTCTTTGCTGCACTTGTCAGCGAGACGGAATCGAGCCGAGATGACGCGAATGTTGATCGATTACGGAGCAGATGTGGACATTCGCTTAAGAGATGGATCAACTCCTTTGCATGTGGCAGCTAGGTAAACCAGTTCTCCTTTATCTTCTAAAAGTACCAGTACACAAATTGTTGAAACAATATATTTCAAAATATCCACTCGCAGTAAATTAAAAACCAACATCACAAGAAGTTAACTTTACTTCTACTCTAACAACTTTCATTCAAATGGTCACAGAAAAACAAGATTTCTGTACCAAAGGCAACAAATTAAGAACCACGTTATTTGCATATAACGTAACGACTCCAAGATTAACGAAACATCTCGAAATAAACTTGACACGACAAGACAGATCAATATTAAAAATAGTCGATGATATGCAGAGTTCCCGCTTCACTGATTTCAAATATGCTCATATGTTTTGCGTAATATTTTTCGTTCAAATGATACTAAAAATTTGCTGTATGCCGGTAATGAACTGTGGTGCATGGACGGAAGAAAAACCTTCAATTTCTGTTTTATTTGTTCTATGTTTAATAATAAAATATGATGCCCTTAAGTTACATTTTTATGATCATGAAGTTGCATAAATTATACTAACAAAGCATATAAAGGTCAACATATTACACAATTCCTTTAACCACCTAAAGCACACACAATTATCAGTGGTTTTTTCCCATTTCTACGACCTTTGTTCGGGGGTAAATGATGAATGTCCACTAAAAACGATTAAAAATAGACCGTGAAATATATGTCAATACTGTGGGTAACAGATGAAAACGAGTTTGAATTAATAGACCAGGAGATAGAACATTGATATCGCGAAAAACTGAAGAAGAGCACTTATTTATTTCAAGAAATTAAATTCTCCAAATTTTCGAACATTTGATGTCTCAAAACACCATCTTTTGAAAATCAGAATGTTCAGTGATTCCCTTCAAATGGTATAATTTTTCAGGATTAATTAAGTTGCTGAATTTAAATCAAGCAACATCTCCCAAAAATTAATTTGTTGACATACCGCGATCAAGCAATTAAAAAGTGCACTTAACGGCAAGTTACTCAGCTATAGTAGAAGCATCACAGATGTGTAATTGCCAAACAGTTTCTGTGTATTTTTCGTAAACCACCTAGTTACACGACATAGCATTTAAGAGTGCGAATACGCAGCAAAGCGAGAGTGCAAATCATCTGAAATATGAGAGGAATATCATTATGCGAGATACATTTTAACGTCCTTTTCAGTAGGGGCACTAGGATCGAAAAAACTGCCACACGTCGCTTAAATTTGAGAAAAAAAATGATTGTGGTGTAATAAAATTAACTTTATTCGACGGAAAATTGTGTACTATGGCTTAGCATTTTCACTCTCCTGCGTCAGTTATAATTTCTTCTCGCCTTAGCCGCCCGCGCCCGAGGAAATAAAAACTGACTCGTAAAATACCCAATCATATTAGGGCGCTTTTTAATTGAATGTCGAAAGTAATTTCATGATTGCTTTGGTTTTGCATTGCTACGCTTTGCGATTGGCTAAAAAATCTCGCGCCACTTTCTCAACCAATCAGAAGTAAAACCAAAACCAATCGTGATTTACTCGCACGCGTTTTCCCGCGCTTGGCGCCGGCTTCATGTATTTGTTTCGAGTTCTGATTGGTTCATCGGATTGTCTGCGAGTTCTGTGATTGGTCAGAGTAATTACTTTGGTTTTGGTTTTACGACACTCAATTGAAAACCGCTCTATACACAATTTTCGTTAATAGGTCTTGGTATATATACACCCTCTTGTCCAGATGAAACTTAAGGTTATTAAGTTAAACGTGCATTACGGCAACGGAACAATTATTCCGTGTATTAATCTAACTTTCTCTGGTGGGCTCATCTTTAATGGTATTGTAAAAGCTATTTCGCTGCGAGATAGTGACCAAGAGTTGGCAAACAAAACCAATGTATAGAAAGGAGGCTTTTTTTAAACTTCCCTATTGGCTGCGAGATGTACTAAAGTTATCATACTTTTTGTGAGTTTCCTATGAAACTGTCTATTGTAATCAAAATTCGGCCGGTCTATATATATGTTGCAAGTCAAATTTGTCAGCTGTTTCAGTCTATCGATTGTCCCTTTGTACCGTCGTAAAGCCGTTGTAAAGTGCAGATAGTTGCCGGGGCAGCCCATATAAATTGAGGGGAATGCTCGTCAAGAAGTGTGTATTGGAGCGCTAACAGTCACCTAACTATCGCATTCATTGTAGGTGTAGTCAGCAGCATACATGAAGCATACATGAAGCACACATGAAGCATACATTTGTAATGGTCATTTGTAATTTGTACATATAACATGTGGGGGCATGCTACCGTTATGTGCCTTTTCACGTTTCGCCGTCTTTTTTTTTTTTACACTTTTTACAAAGGTTTAATTGTGCCGCCGTCGCCGAAGTCCTTCTCCATTCTGACGCCAATCCATCGCTTGTCGACAAATTGGACAGCAACGCTCTTCATCACGCAGTGCGCAGGCGTAGCAAAGGCGTCGTAAATATTCTGTTGCGTGATTCAGACATTGACGTTAATGCCAGGACTCAGTTGGAATGACTGCTCTACACCTCGTGTGCATCAACGGAGATCTGGAAATATGTGGCAACTTGCTACGTCATGGCGCTGACATTACAGCGAAAACCGCTGATCACAGCACTCCGTTGCACACTGCCATATTCAGTTGCAACACACAGCTGGCTGAGTTGCTTATGAAAGAAGGTAAGCTCCGTTGCACACTGCCATATTCAGTTGCAACACACAGCTGGCTGAGTTGCTTATTAAAAAAGGTAAGCTTCGTTGCAAACAAGTTTATAATCAGACTATCATCCAGTTCCGCTACGTCCGCAAATAGTGCTGAGAAAGGCTTATTTGGTTGCTACAATTCAAAGATGCATGACAGCGGTATCCTTGTGGAGTCAATTGCTGGAGAAGAATATATTATGTTACGAATGCAGACGAAACGGCTACCTATTCAGATAGAGACCGATACAACTTAGACTTTTTGAGTTTTTTACAGTATATCTTCTTCTTATTTAAGCCGATTAGATCACTAAAAATATAATTTGATCCAACATGCACCAGCAGGATTGTTGTTCACGGTTGCCTGCTTTAATCTTTTATTCTATTCATCGGGCCAGCCATTAATACAAATTAATGGAGTATACTCGATTTTAAAACTTACGTATTCAATACTGAAACTGTTGTTGTTGTCTCTTTCCCAGCATCATCAAAACTTATGAACGTGAAAGACTTTCTGAACGAACCAGATATGGACCAGGACCGCGCGCTACACTTGGCTGCGGAGACTGGGAATGTGAAGTCGGTTGAGCTGTGCCTTAAACATGGCGCTCATGTTAATGCACAGAGAGCGACACTGATGACCCCACTTCATATAGCAGCCATGAAGGGTGACCTGGAAATAGTCGAAATGCTATGCAAAAAGGGAGCTGACTTGCACACTAAAGACAACGAAAAGCAGACAGCACTACACAGGTAGAGTATAGTTGGTATACATTAGTTTCTCGATGGGTGATCATGGCTTCAGGACTCAGACCTAAACAATGCAGTGCTCCAAAACAGAATCAAAGGCTCCTACGAGCCAACTCGTTAAAACCAAACAACCTTGGGACTCTCCCTTCTCCTACGCGTTTTGCCGCTACACTGTTCAACGCTTCGCGTATTCACGAGTTACAAATAGGGCTGCGGGGCTTCACAACGTTACTCCAGGGCTCGAGTCCAGCAGTCCTAGGAACCAGAATTGGTACTTTTGTCTGAAATCCAAACTGACGAGAAAAGAATCGTTTCTTGTTTTGAGTGGTGTTTGCGTAGTTTTAAATAAGAGCGCTAATGCCCATCAGTGTGGGTGGAGTTTCCTATACAGTGCTCAACCTTGCCATATATAATGGTTTTTCTCCGGATTCTCCTGTTTTTCTCACTCCCCGATAAGCAACATAGGAATCGGAGGACCATAGGTTTTTCAGTCGTGATGTTGTCCTCGCTTAACAACCTATTATACGTTAACATCTAATATTTACTCAATCTAACGGATATTTACTAAAATCAAATGATGCTTTATAGCAAAATGCCTTTTTCTGACCCTATCACAGAGCTGCCAATGGAAATCGCGTCGACATCATCAAATATCTTCTTAGCTTGGGTGCTAAAATCGACATGAAAGCCGATGATAATAAAACGCCTTTCTTAATGGCAGTCGCCGCTGGCAGCGTGGAAGGTGCGCGATTTTTCCTCGAGTCAGGAGCAGATGTTCTAGCGTGCACATCCGAGATGAAGAACTGTGTGCATCTCGCAGTTGAAAATGGTCACTTGGTAATGGTTCAACTTCTGCTGGAAAATAAGGAAGCTACTGAAAATCTGTACAAGTCTGATGCCTGGGAGAGAGTGCCACTACATTACGCTGCTATTTCGCCTAACATTAAGGTAGATATAACTGAAAAAAAAATCATGATCATGCTTATGCGAACGAAAGGAGAAAAACGAAGGACGCACGAATATTTCTCTGTTTAATGTTGCTGCGGAATTTCAACATTCAACTAGCCCTTCTGTCCGCAGCGAAAGACTGATAATGGAGGAGAGGAAGGCGGGATTAACCAAAGTAAGAATTCAAACGTTCAAGCGATGGTAGTGCTACAGTATTTTCCCGGCCCCTTATTTGGCGATGGTTATGTTCCGTTGTGCGTTTTGTACAATAAAATAATTTTCTGTGCCCTGTGGTATCTTCCGTTGTACAGAATAAATTTTTCACTGGGACCTCTTTTTTCGGGGCAGTACGCAGCTCTTACAAGGTCTTCTCTGATTTGTTAAGAAAACGATAGAACAAACGACACAACAATGGGCCCTAGCCCTGAAAACAATAGAGTGTTTTCACATGACGTCATAAAAATTAAAAAATCTAAAGTATACATCCTACAAAGCTGTTTCTAACATGGTATGTGGATACCAGTGTTATAATCTTTCACAAAAAGTTTCAGGTTTTAACGATGTTTCGTTTTAGATTTATAAAGGTTGTAAATGTGTCACGCAATTCGTCACGCTATTTCAGATAAGCCGTGAAAATAAACAAAATTGAACTAGTTGAAAGTTATTAATGAATTATAGATGCTTATAAGCCGATTTCATGCCTCTTATAGTGAATACAATATTTTGTGATGAGATTTTTGGTGTTATTAAGACTTTAAAGTCTTTAAATTTTTGGCCGCCATGTTGGTGTCCCTAAGCGGGACACCAAGATGGCCGCTCCATACATTTCTTACCAATAATGTCTATACTCATTCGCCTATAACTCTTGAATGAAATGCTCTTGCGCTTCAAAATGTGGCCCAGATGTGTAGTTTTAAACTCTTTACAATTCCATAAACATTTTAGAATCAAAAACTGCTTCTGAATTTTGATATGACGTCAGTGAAAACAAACTTTAGGCTGCGTGATACCCAGGTCCAATGAGGTATCTGCGTGGTATCTGCTTTTTTCACCCATCCGTCCCCCATTTTGAAATGAAAGTTTGTGTTCTTTTGAGATGTAAGAGCGTTCTTTTGTTTTCAGATTCCAGAACTCCTATTAACCAAGTATTCACGGGCATCCTTTCAAGACCATAACCAACAGACCCCACTCCACTTTGCGGCTCTGTGTGGCCGAGTTACACACTTGGAGGCCTTGGGAAAAGGAATCTCCGGTCTAAATGAACGAGATGATCACGGAATGACACCTATTCACCTGGCAGCGATGAAGGGAAATAGGTAAAAAAAAAAAACGATTCAGTCACAATCTCGCATAAATTTGATATTTTGTCGGATGACTTTATGCGATGCTTAATAGGACTTATCAAGTTATCACCCATCGCGTTGTGTCTGACTGCCGGCGAACTGTGGGGGGAAGGGGAACTTGACAAATAGCACAGTGTAAATGGCAATGAGTAGTAAATAATGTAATGGTATTATAATAATAATAATAATAATAATAATTAAATAATAATAATAATAACAAAATTCTTTATTAACAATTTAAAAAAATATCTTAATTACATAAATAAAAATAGAAATAATTGATAATAAAAATTCAAAATTCTATAAAATTACAAATTCCATGATGCAGAGATATTAAAATTATACAATCGAATTATACTAATGACGGCTAAACCAGTGTCCATAAAACGCCCTGAGTATAAAAGCATATAAACCGTGTATTTCAAATATCCGCACTAGCTACATTTATTTTACAGTCTAAGGATTGCTCTATCTTGCTACGAAACGGCGTTCGCGAACCTCTAACGCATGCATGTACCGATCTTAAGAGTTCAAACGAAATCTGTGTCCTGAGCCAAGTGATTACAATATGATAAGGCTCGGTATCTTTCTGAGCTGTCCTGTCTGCGAGATGCTTTAAGAACCGCTGACACTCCTTTCCCATTCCGCCATTGGTTCCAAACACTAAAGGTGTAAACGAACCCATTTCTACATCTAACACCCGCTGCTGGTACTTGCGCTTCTTCTCTTCTTCTTCTAATAATAATAATAATAATAATAATTTTTTTTAAATTAAAAAACGGAATCTTTTATTAATAACCATGCTAACTAAAAAAATCTTATTTTACAATTAATTTCACATAAAAAACTATTCAATCAAAACACTATTTACATTATTCCTTTCAATTAATTTTTTTTAACAACAATAGAGAACTTTAATTATAAAACACAATTTATAAGTTTACAATAAATTCCTTTACAAAGCCTTTAAAATGTATGTATACCTACATGTAATAATAATAATAATAATAAT
The DNA here is from genome assembly GCA_024195265.1 of Dendrophyllia cribrosa. Lineage (NCBI taxonomy): Eukaryota > Metazoa > Cnidaria > Anthozoa > Scleractinia > Dendrophylliidae > Dendrophyllia > Dendrophyllia cribrosa. The sequence goes on from JAJLRJ010000004.1 coordinate 51,480,181, forward strand.
AATAATAATTTAAAAAAGATAACAAAGCTAATTAAAAAAAAAGGTAACAAAGATAAAAAGATAACAAAGCAAATTAAAAAATCTTATTTTACAATTAATTTCACTTAAAAAACTATTTAGATATTAATAATAATTATTATTCACCCTGTGAAAAATTCCCATAATTTTAATTATACAAAATATTAAAAACCCTAGTTAAAAAAAGACTTATTAAGAGAAATATATAGATATATACATATTTATATGCGAAATATAAGAAATAATAATAATAATAATAATAATGTTATGGTAAATAGTGTAATGGCAATGAGTAGTAAATACTTCTGCTCCATTAATGCACCGAAGACTGTCGGATTGGGCGTCCAGGCCTGACGCGGAGCCATTTGGCTTCACGATAAAACAACTAAAACGGACAGTGTTTTAGACCGACAAATGTTGACTTAAATTGTTTTCGCCATTTCAAGGACCCAAATACCCCCTTCCTCATTTGTGGGCTATAAAGCAAATCCTTCGAATGTAGCTGTTAAGTTGCCATGGAACTTTTTTAAATTTTAACCTGGCTATTATTCGGAATCAAAGAGTAGTTGGAATTATATTAGTTTTCAGTTTCCGTTATTAATTTACTCAATTTGATGACATTGTACCGGTAATAGCAGAAGATGTGACCTGACAGTTAAAAACTTCACATGCTTTTCTCTCCTTCGCTGAATAATTCAACACAGGAAAGCGTGTCAGGTTCTTACCCGGCTTGGGTCAGACGTCAACACACGTGACAGTGACCGCTGGACACCATTAATGTGGGCGGCTAGATCAGGCTGTGATAAGACGTCCCAGGAACTTCTGGACAAACAAGCTGTTCTGGATCACGTGAACAACCGTGGTGATACTGCATTGCACATTGCTTCATCGCACGGTAACGTCAGGGTGGTGGAACTACTGCTAAATTCTGGTGCCAACTGTTGTCTTCAGAATAACCTGGGTCAGTCCTGTTTGAATGTCGCAGTGCAGTCTGGAGCGGGAGACGTGGCACTAGCGATTGCTCAGCATGAAAGGTTGGTTTGAAAATGGTTTATTACATGGTCAGTTTCGTGGTGATGAATATGTTGCGCTCACCAGTTGTAAGACAGTTTAGAATACCCACAACCAAAATAGCATAATGTGATCTAATGTGCTCTTGCAATAACACAAAAGCTTACCAATATTGGAAAGAAGAAAGACAAGAAATGATAAACGTAAAGCCAAGATAAAGAATGCCAATCATTATTTTAGACTCTAATTTGTCTCTGCCTTTTTCTTTTGCTTGAGATGGACTAGCATCCCAAGAAGTCTGAGTGAGGAAGTAGCTATAAAAATATAGTCAAGCATTAGTAGACCCTAGTGCAATCAATATGCATGGTTCATCTTATTGTGAAACTTTCCTTTTAAGCATTTTCATTACGTTGAACTTTAATCACTCTGTGACTCATCATCGCTGAAACGTGAAGATAGGTTTCTGTGGGTTTACAATGCTTCCATCCCTTCTCTCAAACTCTGTCAAAACTAGCAACAACACTACTAACCTGTCTTGAGTGCAGCCAACGGCTTAATTGTGTTAGGCCCGGTTCAAACGTCGAACTTCACATGTGCCGAACCTAATGCAAATGAGCAAGAACAATGGATATTGCTCATTTGCATTAGGTTCGGCACATGTGAAGTTCGACGTTTGAACCGGGCCTTGTTTGAGTCGTATTTTTCGCTCTCTCCTGCTAGATGGCCAGAAATTCTGGACTGCCGAAGTTCAAACCAAGAACCACCGATAAAAATCTTGATTGAACATTTTCCTGAAGCGGCCGCCCTCGTGATGGATCATTGCATCAAAAGGTCGTCTCACATCCGAACTGACCCGAACTACACCGAGCTGTACGATTTCCATCTTCTGGATCCAGGCCCTGATGGCAAGGCTTGCCTCGACGGAAAACGCTTCTTCGGTCCAACGACTATGGTGAAATATGATCGTGAAAGTCTTCTCTTGCATCCCTTGACGCAGAAGCTGTTGGATGTGAAATGGGCCTCATTTGGGAGGAAAATTTACTACTTCAACCTTCTCACTTACCTAGTCTTCTTGATCACATATACGATATTCGTGATTACAGAAAGAGGTGCGCAAGATTTTAATCCTTTCAGGGAAAATGGAAACGGGAACGGAACCAAACTCGTTTCCGTGTCCGAAATATTCACCAGGTCGACGGCGTTTAACGGAGGCGTACTTATTGTCGCTTTGATATTCGCCGGAGCGAACATCGCGAAGGAGATTTTTCAACTCTTCGTGCAAAGAACACAGTACTTTAAGGACCCATCTAACATAACCGAATGGGCTCTATACCTGTCAACTCTCAGCTTCATGATGCCTTATCTGTTGACCTCCGACCAATTAGAAAGTGCGTTTGGCAGCCTGAAAAATCCGCGTAACTTATGGATTGCCGGGATTTTTTCCATTTTCCTGTGCTACGTTAACGTGATCCTGTTCTTGAGGCGATTTCAACCATTTGGAATTTACGTGAACATGTTCTTAGAGGTTTCCAAGACAGTGGGAAAAGTCATGATTCCGTTTTTTATATTCATTCTTGCATTCTCCATTGTGTTCTTTATCCTTCTCAAGGAACAGGTAACAATGACAGTAATGCTACTTTGTAGTTTTATTTATTTGTTTATTTTATTTGTTTTTATTGATATCTTATTTATTAGTTGATGCTCAATCGACAGGTAACCCTGCATGCCCCGCATTCGATCCGAGGACGGTAGTTAGAGTGCCGGAGGAAACGATCGTCGGTGTACTTTTCCGGAACAGACATTGTGATCCGCCTAAGCCTTATGATTCTTTGCATGCATGTGTTAGCTAGCGATGGACTAGCACTGTACCGCTTTAAACTGAACTTAAGCGCCGATCAATGAGCCCGATGTATAACACCAGCTCACCAAATTAAAGCGAAACTGTACCAACCGAGAATATGGTCTTGTGGTCGCGGGCCACGTTCCTTTAAAGTAATTACCCATAAGAGATGCCGGAGTGGTGCCATGATCCCCGTCAGTTTGTATCAGTGGTCAAAAGCCTTTCATCATGATTTAACTATTTACGTTTCAGGAATCGTTCAGAACACTTGCTCTGTCGATTGTAAAAGTGTCCGTTATGATGGTTGGCGAGTTCGATTATGAAACCAACTTTGTGGACAGCATCAACGAGGGAAGTGAAACCACATTGAATCCGCTGAATCCATTTCCAGAAATATCATTCACGTTTATCTACTTGTTCCTCTTTATGATGTCAATCATCCTCATGAATCTTCTGGTAAGAATGCTGACCTAACCTATAACCACAAATTCGTCAATTCGTTTGGGATACACCATGTATAAGGCCATGACCATGTATCCCGTGATAAATGTGGTCTTATAATACTGTGAATACAAAAGAACCTCACCTTTAGGACACTTGTTACATGCCGGATCAGGCCCAATTTTAGCATCGCTCTTATATTCTCTTACGCGAGTCGCTCGCGTTTCCCGCTAGAATTCTTTACCAATTGGAACGAAAATAGAGCCGAACCGCACACTGATTACAATTATAATGGGGACACCTCTCCATTACAGGCAGTTTACTTGTTCCTGAATACAATTCAATACAATGCAATGCAATGCAATACTACAGAAGAGAAGAGACCAAAATCCCTATGAACACTACCTCTTTAATATGGACACATCTCTAACACGGACACTTGGTCTGACCCTTTGGTGTCCGTAGTAAGGATATTAGTCAGTTATGATTATAGCCCGGAATTGTGTACCCTATGTTTGAGAATATGATTACCATTTATGCTAAGTGATCTTTCTTTTTTAAAATAACAGGTTGGTCTGGCTGTAGGGGACATTGAAACTGTTCAAAGGAATGCCACTCTTCAGCGCATGGCAATGCAAGTTTCCTTTGTGGCCGAGGTTGAAAACAAGTACCCAAAAATCATCACTCGCAGAATTTATAAGCCATCGCTCGAGATAAAACCAAACGCGCATAGAAGTAAAATCAGGTAATTTGTTTTATTTAGCTGGGCCTACACGCGCGCAGTTAGCCTGTCACTCGTCGCCTTTTCTTTGTTTTCTCAACGCCTGGAACAGGCCAGTGCAAACCTCGCAAAGGCAACACGTCAGCTAGAAAATTGCAGGAAAAAGTCACAAAAATTTAACTACTTGTCGCAATGCCTGTGCAAAAATGGTTACACGTGCTCTTTGGTGCTTGTGCAACCAAAAAATCGCTTGTCAGGCCGCGCTTTAACGTTTTCACACGAAATAATAGCTACCATGCACAAGCCTGCGGGTATATATATATATAAAAAATTCGAAAGGCACTGAGCAATACCAACAGCACAACGCAATAGCTAAGCAACAATTGTTTTCACAGCACCAAAAAAAAAAATATATATATATATATATATATTTTTTTTTTTTTTTTTTTTTTTTTTTTTTTGGTGCTGTGAAAACAATTGTTGCTTAGCTATTGCGTTGTGCTGTTGGTATTGCTCAGTGCCTTTCGAATTTTTTGTTACGCCGTTTCCTGATTACAACTTCCACAACACCAAGAAACTGCCACAGGTCTGACAATAAAAAAATACAGAACAATTGGGAATAATTTAATGTGCAGAGATCAACGGCAGTATTTTAATTTCTTTACTCCTTTTCAGACGATTTTATGCGTGGGTTATCGGACAAGCTAGCTTCTTTGACAAGTCAACTTCACTAACGCCTTGCGCAGAGATGACAGAATCTACTGTCTACGACATTCGGCAGCAAGTCTGCAAAACGAAGAAGCGAGTCAAGGCTCTTATGAGAACAATGGAAGCCCAGAATCAACTGTTGCTTATGATGGCGCAGAAAATGGGTCTCGGTGTTGAAGCAGAAGAGGCAGTGCAGCTTGAACCCGCGATATTGGAAGACAATACAACTGCGGATAAAAAAGATGACAGAGAATTTGAAGTGGCTCGGCTGTAACCATATGCATGACATGACTTATAGATTTTTCAAGGACGAAAAAAAAAGCCTTTCTCAGTAGTCCCATTGGCTAATTGGCGTAATTACAGACCGTAATTATTCATGCAAGGCTTTGGTCAGCAAATGAATGGGGTTGGTTTCTAGAGAAACTGTGGTGCTGCGTCGGTGGGGGGATGAAACACGAGAATTTAGTTTTATCGACTGAGTCGATAAGGTAAATTGACCACCGTAAAAAGATTCAAATAGCTGACGTTTCGAGCGCTAGCCCTTCGTCGGAGCGAATCAAGGAATTGTGTGTAGTGTGTGGTTTTATATAGTAAGCGGTGGAGCTACGCTATTGGTGGAAATTTGGTGACGTGAAAAACAAATGTAAATTAGTTGAATGAAAAGCGTTCGTTGATTCCGTGGGGTTTGAGAGTGCCGATTTGAAAGATGATTTTTTGTTCTAGGTTTTTACGGCTTTCTGTGTTACCCTGGTGTAGGGAAAGGCCGCAGATTGTCATGTGTTGTTTAGAATGGTTAGTAAGATTAAAATGGCGCGCGACTGGTTTGGATGCGTCTTTGTCATTTTTTTCAACGTCTCGGAGATGTTCACGAAAACGGTCGCCCAGTCTCCTCCCTGTTTCGCCAATGTATATCTTTTTGCAAAAAGTACATGTTATGCAGTAGATAACATTTACGGAGGTGCATGTAAAACGATCAGTGATTTTAATAGATCGTTTGGGTCCTGTTATTTTGTCCGCGTTGTGAATGAAAGGACAAGTGTTACATCGTGTGCGTGTGCATTTGAAAGTTCCCGGTTTATCGTCAGATTTCAATGCGCTCGTAACTAGAAAGTTGCCTATGTTTTTGTCACGTTTGAATGAAATTAGTGGGGGTTGTGAAAAAATTCTGCCAGTTTCGGGGTCGTTTTGGAGTAATTTGAAATTTTTTAAAATGATGCTTTTGACTGTGTTGTTGTGTGGGTGGAAAGTGAGGGTGAATGGAATTCTCTCGTTCTCTTCCTTCTGTGGCGTTTGTAGTGCTGATTGTCTGTCGATCTGTTGTGCACGTTGTTGGCCCGTATTAACAATAGAGTCAGGGTACCCACGTTTCTTGAAAAACTGGCACATTTCTTCTGATTTGTTGGAAAAATCAGAGTCATCACTACATAGCCGTCGAAGTCTGAGAAATTGAGAATACGGAATGGCGTTTTTAACGTGCGATGGATGTGAGGATGAATGTAACAGATAACTGTGGGAATCTGTAGGTTTGTAGTGCACACTTGTGGATAAACTGTTACCGTTGATTGAAATATTAATGTCAGCAAACTTGAGAACCGTGAAAAAAAAAACAGTTGCACTTAAAAGGATGCAAAACCATACAATCATTTTTTTACGTAACTATTTCATAGCAGTCGTGGCCTCACTCGTGTTGATACTGTCGACGAGTTACATGTACAAGGCGTGCAAAAAAAACCCAGCCGATTTATTATTCTTTTACATTCATGCTAATAAGCCTACCTAGCCTCATTTTAGAGCACAAAATAGTTTGAATTTTGTACATGCTAACGAGGCTTGGTAGGCTGATTAGCATGAACATAAAAGAATAACTAGAGGTTACAGATTGTAATGATAATGCTGCGAGCAGATGCTGGGCAGTAAAACATAACGGAAATAGTAAATGTACATACAGATTTTGATAATTTCATAAATTTATTTATTGGGTCAATTACCATACTATCATTTTCGAATTACATCCCATTATAGGGAAGATATCAATGACGTCACCAATTGTTATTAATGTGCCAACCAGAGCCTTATTGGCTGCCGAAACAAAGGGTTCTTTTGTTCCAATGGCTGGCACATTTGAATAACAAAAAGAATGTTTGTAAACAGATATCATCCCTATAAGTCGTTCTTTGTGATCCATTGTTCAATCGGCAAACCGGCTGAGCACGTAACAACGCTGAAAAACTCATAAAAGAACATTGCCTTCCCCGTGAAATGTTACTAAATCGTTCGTGACCTTGATGAATGCTCTTTGTGATCCATTGTTCAATAGGCAAACTCTGAGCACGTAACAACGCTGAAAAACTCATAAAAGAACATTGCCTTCCCCGTGGAATGTCACTAAATCGTTCGTGACCTTGATGAATGCTTCCAGCAACAAATAAGGGCCGATTCGCACTAGCGGACAAATTTTGTAACAATTTGTAGATTTCTTCATTAATGTGTCACTTGTTACAGAAAACAAGTGCGAATACGTTTTTTGAGACCTAGAACTTGTCCAACAATTCAGGAAAACAAAGAAGCAGTTGTCTTATGATTGGTCAGCGTTGCACGCGCGATACATTTTGTCAAACAATCGCAAAAACAAGTGCGAACGACTTGTTGGACAAGTGCAAATTTTGTCAAAAGGGACAAATCTTCAAAGGGGCCGTTGTCCTGCCTCAAGGCAGGACAATTCATGACAAGTCGCATTCCAATGCCCCTCGTAATGCCAGATAACAATACGTTGTTGATTGGCTATTGTGTTTGGTCTGGATTGTACTAAAAAACAACACGCGAAATTTCGTCCTTTGCTGTGGCGTTAACATCTGTCGAAACGCCACTTGCTTCATAACTTGCCGAGGTGACGTCGTGGAAGGATGGTAATACCGGGGTTGGAACAAGAGAATGCGGAGGGAACCAGTTTGTGCCGATAAATGGACGGGAAAAATAATAGTTTTCTTGCGACATTTTCCCCGCACGAGCACAAAAACATCAGTACACGCGCACTTCAAATGCAAATCGTTTTAACATTTTTCACCACGTGGACCTGCCTGCATATTTGATGTTTGCTCAAGACGACCGTGCCGAGAAATGTACAAGGATGCCAGAAGCACGTGCAGAGCTATTGTACTGATAATTATACCTTTTGTTTTCTTCAAAATGTCTCTGACTTGTCGCGACAATTTTGTTTTTGTCAAAAATGTCATGACATTTCAAACTTGTCCGCTAGTGCGAATCGGCCCTAAGTTTGAATTTGGCATGATACATTTGCAAATAGAAACACTTACTTTGAAATCTAATTCGAAGAATAGAAGCGAACACGTGCTATGGACGGCGAAAGACATATTCAGAGCCAGGCGCATCTAAGTTATGATGACACCGCTGGACGTACGCTTGCTCAAAATCATCGTGACAAACAAAAATCGAGACTGCCGCACAACATAAGGCGCAGGGAACCCAAGGAACCACAGGCAAACCAAAGATTAGTGTGCTACTCGCCTGGGGGCTCGCAGCAATAAATCGTCTACCATTTATGAATAAGATCAATAGGAAATGTTCCGAAAATTATAATTTCGTTCTGTATTAAATGTCTGAGGAAATTATTTGTTTTAAATAGCGTAACAAAATAGATATGATAAATAAATAAATAAAGATGGTAAATTTTAAGCTCGGTAATGAGATGAGAAAGATGGAATGTTCATCATGTCATGAGCGTGTGACAAGAAAAATAATCAGAGTAGAATCGATTCCTGCGGGGGACACAGATTCTTTTCCTCCAAGGTGCGGGATTGCAGAAAATTGGAATATACTAATTTGCATCTCATTGAATAAGAATAGAGCTCATTGTCTCAATGCCTCGTTCTAAAAAGAATTGAAAATAAAAGAACAAATTTTCCGCAATCCCGCACCTCACTCTTCTTTTCTTTGTCTCACGCTCGTGACATTACGAACATTACATCTTTCCGCAAATAGATATTATTATACATTGGTGTCACAAGCTGGATTTTGATTGGCTATAAGCACGCAGCTAATTATTGCTTGCTGTTTCTGTTACGTCATACCTACAGACAATGAATTTTATATATGTAGAAGTGACGTCATACCTACAGACAATAGTTTTATGCATGCAGAAGTGACGTAGTTGTTTACTTACAAGTTGACTGCTGTGCATTGATCACTTTTTTGTGCGCGCTCTTGTCTTTACAAGTGCAGCTCGGGAATATGCATAATAAAACAATTATTGGATTCGGTTTTCGCATGATAGCGATAATTATCAAGGTCTCAGTTTGTGTTATCCGCACACAAACTTTGGCCTTGATAATTATCGCTATCATGCGAAAACCGAATCCAATAATTGTTAATTGGCTGCGGCCGCACTTGGTGAGTTAACTGGGTTATTTTTTTAGTAACCCGGTTAAAATAACTCAGTGAAAAGTGAAATAACCGAGTTTATTTTTCTGAGCGGCCGCACTTCAGAAGGTTGAACTTTGAACGTGAGAGATCATGTTATCATTTGCTAACGAGAGCTGCACAAAACAATACGATTAATGAGCGAAAACAATGCCTCTGCACGTGCATTTTACATATTGTTATTCCCTGCAAAACAACATCGTCAAATGATCAAATTATAGGTTTTGTGCAGAACATAAACACACGACGGTTTCCTTTCTCTATTTGAAATTGAAAGTCGTCCCTACGAAGGTCTACGAATTCAACAGGAAGCCAAAAATTACCGCGTAAGCGAAGATGATTGACAGATCGGGAAAGTTAGGCCCAAATCGCACTTGGGACAATTTTGTACATTTTTATCGAATTTCAATTTATTTAAGTGTCTGACTTGGCAAAGACAAGTGCGACCAACACTTTTCAGAGAAACGAACTGGGCAGACAAATAAAACTTTAAAAACACCGCCGCCCGCTGATTGGTCCACGTTGCACGTGCAATTCGTTCGCCATTATAACGGAAAATCACCGCAAAGACAAGTGCGACCTACTTTTGCCAAGTCGAAAAAGTTTCGACAAAACAGCCGAATTTTCAAAGGAGCCGAAGTCCTGCCTCCTGGCAGGACAACACGCTTGTCCGATACATTCCAACGCATCCGCGAATCCAGATAACAATGCCTTCTTGATTAACCATTGTGTTCTTCCTTGAGAAAAACAAATCAATATGCAGCACGTTTCTTTTTATTCAAATTTATCACGGCAAATCGCAATGTGCAAAAACAATTTAATCACTAAAAGTAGAAAAACCCTTGAAAAGGCTTAGAAATAAAAAAATACTTTGCGTTATTTTTTAATGGCATCATGTTTAGCGGTGTTCAATGACGGTGTTCAATGACAAGCCAGTTTCATACTGCATAAAATACATACTAATGAGATTTAAAGCCACGTGCGCTTTGAAAAGGCTTGATGCTCAGATTGAAAGTCGAAGTACTCCACACCTTTAAAATTGTTTCCATACCGTAATGTGCAATTTTCGTATTGTCTTGCAAATTTTAGCTCCGAAATTGACAAGTTGTCTCGGACAATTTTGTATACCAATTTCTGACCAAATTGTCGCGGACAATTCAAAAGTTGTCCGCAAGTGCGATTTGGGCCTTAACCTGCACTAAACTACCTAGCGAGGTAGTTTATTAAAATAAACCTAACCCGGTTAAAAAAATCTATTGTTCTTTAATTAATTTCCATGGGAACCGTTAACACGGTTAAAATTCGGTGAACGCCAAAAATACGCGGCCGCATCAGTAATTTTGTTAAACCAGTTAATTTTAATTAGTTAATTGCAAATAACCAGGTTAACTACTCTAGTGCGGCCGCAGCCATTGTCGAAGAAAGAAAAAAGCTTTCCGCATTGACGTTAAGTGACTGATTGTTATGGTAACATGAATAATCGTTTGGAAGAGCAAGAAAGTCACGGAGTCAGGTGTTAGGCTTATTCGCTCAAATCGCTGCCCGCTGCTCGCAAAGGCATGAAGCACTGAAAGCGTGGATTCTCGCGCATTTCTGCTAACAAATTAAAAAGTAATGTCTCGTTTCAGATGCTAAGATGTTTTCTTATTTATAAATTTTAAGCTGATTTTATATATCTGTATATAATTATATATTTACTTTATATTAATGTTGTAGGTAATAAGGTAATTAATTAATTAGCTCGGGCCCCACTAAAAAGAACCTTGGCGAGTTGGGTTCCTTCATTAAATATTGTTATTATTATTATTATTATTATTATTATTATTATTATTTATCATTATTAGTATCATAACATCAAGAAAAACTAAAACTAACGTTAAGTTGTCTCATATTCACGAGATGGCTCTTAGAGCCCCTTTGATTACAATAACTGTGCAAATTCTCGCCAATGATTGGCTTATTTTTATTGTTGATTTAATTCCTCATAAAAACAATTAACTTGTTAATAAAACTACCTATAACACTTATATGTGTCATAAGCAGATGGATTGTTACACACATCGTTGGTCATGATCAGGATTGCTTCACACAACTTGTTATAATCATTGAGTTGATTATACACATGTGCTGAGACCCTAGTGTGTAGTTTTCCCTGTATTAACTTGACAGGAACTTCAATGCTGAACTCATAATGCAACTTCGCCTGCACCATTTCTGCATGGGCCTTGACCGGCTCCTCTTGATATCCCCGAGTGACGCAGTCTAAAAGAACATCAGGAAGACGGAGCAACACCATTGGCCCAAACATGTCAGCATGCGATAACAGACCAGTACCCCATTTATCCGCTAGCATCAGTGCAGCTTTGTTTGCCAAAGTGTTATTGTATTGGCGAATTTGTTCAGGTCCCATAGCCTCCCAGAAATCCAACACTGAGAAAGACCAAGACCAAGAAAAGTAGTTTAAAAACAGTAGGGGCACTTTTTGAACATGCCAACCTGAACTTACACAGGACTTTAATAATTAATAATTCATGGTAGAACAAAGTGAATCACTACTGTGAAGGAGGTTTGGATATGCAATATTAAATATTGACCATAAAATTTGGTGAACTTTTGCTCTGAATTTCTCCAAAAATTATCATTGGTTTGAGAAACTATGTTGTGGTGCAATTTTGTCCTTGGTGCAAATTTTATTTTCCTTTGTTTTGGGGTATGGTAATGAATGATAATGTATGATAATGAGCTTTTAAAGGAAAATAAAATTTGCACCAAGAATAAAATTGCACCACAACAACTATATCAAACACTTGAAGATGATTGATATATCACTTTATCACATTCATACATGTACAATGGTATAACCTCATATGCCTTAGACTGAACAATTACATTAGCCCAATGTTAAAGTACTTTTTTGCCTTCACTGTTGAATTAAAAAGTACAATCTCACCAGTATTCAAAGCCAAGTAAGGACTGTAATCCTTCAGACCTGGTGAAAATCAAAATGAGGTAAATTAGTCAAATAGATCCAAAACAAATAAAAAACATCCAAAAATGAAAAAGACACAAAATGTACATTGCATACTTTAAGCATATGAATAATACATGCAGGGGTGTACCTGCCTGTAGGCCAAGTAAGCACTGGCTTACAAGTTTTTTTTTATATTTATCAGCTACGAAATGACAACGCGATGTCTTTCCGTATATTATGCTATGTTAACCTTTTCTTTTTTCAACTTGTGCCCCCTGGCTTACTAGTAAAAACTGGCCAGGAATGCCCCTGAGTCATGTATCAACTACAGAAATGGAATAAGATGAGTAACTTTTATTGCAAGAAGACAGTTGCAGCTCTTTTTGTTTGCATGAAGTATTGCCTGCCATTTCACAAGTTTCTTATACATGTACCTGTCCATATAAACTGTGAGTTAAATCCTGCACCAAAACCACTTGAAACAACAAGAGGCCTTATCATGGTTTGATGTTTTTTAGAAACATACAAGAAGCCACAGCCCTGTGAAGTTAAGAAAAGAAATTCACAATGTTTCTTTTCTATGAAGAGAAAAATACAAAATTTGTATGTAATATTGCAAAACAAGTCTTGAAAATTTCAGTGTAACCTCTTCTCCAAAGTAACCACTTACAGCAGCAAAGATTATAATAAACAAAATTTCATTTCTTAGAAATACTTATTTAATAAGAAAGCTTTATTAGAGTAAATGTAAGTAAAAAGTAAAGGGATCATTCTTACCTTTGATTCTGTGGATGAAATCCTAAACTGTGACCTTTCAAAGGAAAGCTGCATGTATGAAGCAGTACTTTCCAGTGGTACTTATATTTATGCTGTACAAGGTGGTTCTAACTTTTGACTCTGGGGATCAAATCCTAAATTGTACTACAGTGTACTCAAATAAAAGCTTTCAAAAGCTACTTCCCTTAGATATTGTTAATAATGCTGTACACGGCTGTACAATAGCCACAGAGTAATTTTGTCTGTGGATTAAATCTTAAGTGGAGTGTAAGCATTAATATGAAAGTACATGTATGTACTGAGCAGTACTTCCTTGTGGTGCTATTTATTATGCTGTATAAATGTAAAGTGATTCATTCATATTCTTCATTTGACATTCTATGTTGTAAAAAGTTGTTCTGACTGTGGAGAGAATTCTTCAGCAGTTGAGCAGTATTTTCTGGTAATGTTGTTTGTTCTGCAATTTTATACCAGCCAAGTCTCACGCCTTAGGCGTGAGTCTCATGCCTGCAAGTCCAAAACTCCGATCTCACGTCTACTCATGCCTATGAAGCAATTTCTCATGCCTGACTTACAGATTTGAGCTACCAGCCTTAACTGTTCGCATGATCCAATTAAAAATATAGTTACGTTCATGAAAATATGGCACTTTTTTGTAGGTTTTAATCGTTCTGAACATTACAATTACAGCTGGATGTTATTAAATGGAGGTCTGAGGTCCATGGAAACTTTCGAATTCTTCGGACAACTTCGAAAATCTTTGGAATAGATCAGGTTCTCTTCAGATTTGGTCGGGTCGCCTTCGGAAATCCTGGCACTCCCACGAAACAATTCTTGCGCCTTTCACTTAGAAAAAGTTGGCAGGTATACAATAAATTATTTGTAGTGTGGCTAAAAGAAAGTACAGGGGCAATACACTAAAAAAATACATTCCATTCCTAACCTTGGGGCATGCAAGCCATTTGTGTGCATTTCCCACATAATAATCAGCCTTGAGAGCCATCAAATTTAAAGGCAAGCTACCTAAAGCATGAGCACCATCAATCAAGACAGGAACACCTTTGCTGTGGCAAAGTTCAACGATTTCTTCCACTGGCATCACAACAGGATAATTACTGGGAATGTGACCAAACAAAGCCAGTCTTGTTCCTTCTTCCAAGGTGTTATTTATCCTTTCAAGTATTTCCTCATTGGTTGCAGGAAAAGTGATAGTAGTTTCCTTCAGAATTACACCTGCAAATAAAATATGATAAATATAAGTTTCCATCTCTTCTTTTAAATTTGAACACATTCCCACACGGTACATGTACCTTATATTAAAGCTTTAAAGATGAATTACAGTCCGTACTGCACAATCTCAGCTCGGCAATGTTTGTGAGACTCACAAACAAGGAATGTTTACTAGCGAAAATGAACATTACGGGACAAACTTACCTTTTCCTTCATTATTAATGTCAGATGTCCTTGCCAAACTATAATAACAAGTAAAAGAACCCCACAGTTTTCCCAAAACGACATTTCAGCTCATCAAGCATATGTAAACACAACGGCCGTAATGGCGGACTGATGGTTTACTCCCATTTACTCCATGTATGCTATAACCGAAGTGTAACATATCAACAAATTCAAAACAAAAAATGAAAACAAACCCCGAGATTGCGCAGTATGGACTGTACACGTAATTCAGCTTTAAATTACTCTGGTTAAAAGAACAAGTTGATCCAAAAAGGCAACATCACTTCACTATGAGAAGTGATGGAGGTGTGGTGGTATAATGGTAAGCAGATTGGATTTCAACCTGAAGGTCAGTGGTTTAAGGTCTGGTGTCTTCTGTCCTGTTGTTTTCTTAGACAAGAAACTCTAATCCATATTGCCTCCCTTCACCAATATGGGTACCAGCAACATAATTATGGGAATAACCCTGTGATGAACCAGCATCATATCCAGGATGAAGTAGCTGCTTCATGTCAGCCATGCAGGCCTTCTGTGTGTTATGTGTGACTTCACATTATGCACTCTTTCACGGCGGGCACAAACACCCTTAAATGGTCATTTAGGCTAATTTTGCTTTTTTGCACATTTTCTCACCAAACTTCGCACATTCACTTGGGTTGTTGTCCAAATCGTTTTAATGGTAAAAATTGTCAAAATCTCAAATTCTGACATCATAACTGATGACGGCACAAAACATGTGGTACAAAATTTCTAATTTCATACCAACAAATATATCATTTGAAAGAGCTGGACTAGGGGATTAACATACCAAAAACCATAACTCACTATGACAAATATTTCTAGAGTTATAACAAGTTGAAGCCATTTCAGTGTCCCCCCTGGATCCATACATTTCCTATAAAATCAACTCCTATGATATTTTTTCTTCAGTTTTTTTTTCATGTAAGGCTAAGCATTTGATAAAGTAAAGTGCTTAGTGTTAATAAAAATTGTATCACTTTAGATTTTTGGTTTTCTCCTTTAAAACGATAATTTAAGCATTGAAATATCTGATGACGTCACAATTTATGACATCACAAAACTAGGTTTTTGGTGTTAAAAATGGTAGGAAAATCGATTAATCTGATTTTTCAATTGAAGGGGTCGGGGCATAACCAGCCTATGTTGCTTTTTGAGCGTTTTACTTTTTTTTCTCGCTCAGATTTGCCTAATTTTATCGTACAACGAATAATATCACAAAACCTTGTCGAATTTGCACTAATCCTAAGAAACTGGACTAATTTCACCTAAAAAAAAAGCAAGAGTTCTGGTCTTCTAGTGGTTGTTTACATTCAGAGCGTAATTTCGACGCCATTACAGCAGATTGGCCGCGAGAATATGCGACCGCAATACTCCTGACCCACGCCAACGACATGAACGAAAATACCGTTATTTATGCGCACCTGGTTCGTTATCGATCGCGAGCTCGCTACGGCAAACACATCATCTGTAGCATGCATATGAGCCAATATGTTTAAGGCCCGTCCGGTGATTGAAGGACATCATTAAGTCCGGAAATCCGTAAGTCTCTAGCACCTCTCAAAGAAACGAGTCGTGTTTCTTGCCTAAATCTCTATTTCATGCTCGAAGGTGAAAATAGACGTTGGTGGACAAGGCGAGCCGGCGGGAAAGTCAGGAATCACTTCGGATCAGAAAAGGGGCAGCGTTGTGAGTTGTGGGCCATTTCCCATCCCGTGCCGTAGTCGAAATGCCCGATATCCGAAGTGCTTCGAGACTTCTAATATTTTCCGTATTTCGTTTGGCGGACATTCCGTTTTCGGTATTGATATCCCAACATGCTTTGCGACAGTGGCAGATAGGTCGGCTTTGCGTGGTCGCGCGGGAGATTGAAATACAGCGTTGGGCAGCTCAAAGTGAGTTCTTGCGGCCGGGTGAAATTCAGCAAGGCGGGCAAAGACTATGAGCCGGCAGCGGAGGACCGGGAGTGCTTCCTAAAGAAGGTCTGTAACGATAAGGGAGATGGCGTGAATCTAAGTGGCTGACTATCGGTGATAAAAATGAAGCGATTTTGAGGGAATGAACTTCGGGATTTATTTTTCTTGAGCGGGATTCAGCGGTACGGGCCCAAACTTGGCCATCTGAAGTGAAAAATCAGCATAAAATCGAGAAATTTGGGTAAACCTTGGGATTCATTTTTTCGAGCGGGATTCAGTTAGACATGCAGATTTTTTTTTTTGCATACGTCAATTCTCGAAAACGACGAAAAGAAACAACAGAAAAAAATCTGAACAATGTTTTGCAAGTAATTTGTAGTTCACATGCCAAAAATGGACAAATCTGAGCGAGAAAAATAAAAAACGACCTCAAAAGCAACATAGGCTGGATATGCCCCGAGCCCTTCAATTATTCTTGTTCTGCTCATTTAGAACAATCAATCTGCAACAAAACTAGAATTGCTGGCATCAAAAATCAACTCCAATATATTATGATATATTTATTTAGGGGGGACACTTTTTTCTGGGTACATGTATAGCATTCTTCAAAATTCAATATGCCATATCTCATCTATTATTAATGATATCAACAAACGGTTTTCGGCGTTTAACTTCTCTTGTTGTCCACTTTGGAAAACACCAGAAAAAAAGTTGGAAAATAAACACTTTTAATTAATAGTATTACTATGATGTCATCAACTGTGATGCCATAATTTGATATCTCCTGTCAGTTTTGATGTGAAAATAATTTGGCGCATGTCCTCTGTTAACTTGCCCAGTTTGGTAATAAAAAGCTCAATACAATAAAAGTTATGCTAAAATAACCAAAAAATGCAACACCTACTCATGTACACATGTATATGACGGTTTTTAGAGGCATTTTGCCCCGCAGTGTGGATACTATTGGAATTGCTGAAGTCCCATTTTTGAATAGTTGAGCATGCAAGCCTCTCCATGCAAGTGTGCAAAGGAGCAACAAGCATGCCTGCTTAAGGTGTCTGAACACAGTTTCACTGTATCTATGCGTCATTCATTGTAATTTTAAAACCACTAACGTCTGGGCGTCCAAAATTGGTGAGGCATACGCTTAAGCAACAAGCTATATATTTTGGTATTTTTGTTGAGCTGTTAGGGTGTTGCCATGGCAACACGGTGGATAGTAAATCTGCCTGCAATATTTGGTTTCGTTTATTTTCAGAAAATCTAGTCATTAGATTTTGTCCATCATTTGTCTCCAGTAAACTCGTAAAAATATTCGCATGTTAACACTGGTCTCATGTAATTTTGACAGAGGGATCTCCCGTAATTTGTGGTTTAATATGTTTGCGTTTTGTAAAAATCTCCTCTGTTAGATTTCACATTTTTGAAGGCAGGTGAGTTCGGAATATTCGGAACTATTATTGTGCCAAATTTCGTGAAATTCTAATGAGTGGTTCCGTAGAAATCGACACGTTTCCGAGTAAAGTCGCTAAAACATCCAGTCACAATTTTTTGGTCAGCTGCGCATGCGTTGCATTTGACTGGGTTCTCGATCCAAAGACAAAAATGACCAAAAAGGCAGTGTATTTCTTCAATGGTTCTATATATTATCTATTGATTCAACAAACATTTTTACGAACAACAAATTGTTTGATTTTAAGAAGAAAAACAACACTTTCGCGATCCACGCTGAGCAAAATAAAAAAGATCGCTGAACAGGCGCCATGTTTGTTTTTCTCAAAACTCTGCGCGCGCTGACTCACGTAAGCAGCTGAAATTGAAGAGCGCGCGCAAACTGTGTTCAGCTACCTTAACTACCCAGGGTGAATAAGTTGATGTCTAAGTACCCTTATTCTTAGAGGATCCAAGGATTGCAGCTTGCAACCACTACCTCTCTCAGGATGCAGTAGTACCAAAGACCTTGGACCGGTTTGGGGGGGGGGGGGGGGGTCTCTCCATACCCACGTCGGAGAAGTGCAACTGGGGACATAAATGAAAACCCCAAAAAATCCTGTCACGCTAAATCTGGAGTACATGAACCCCCCTTTGATCCAAGGTCCCCCAGGTCACTGGGATATCAATACTAGTTCATCTCAACTTTCAACCCAAGCATTACATTTGTAGGTTAAAAATTATATACCTCGTTAGTTGAAGACAGTGTTGTTTAGGGCTTAACTAGACAATACTTTGCCACTTGAACTTTCCCAATGCTGCTGGCTATGCCGGCTGATTTAGAACTTACCATGTTCACTACTGATGTGCCTAAATAATTTCTTCACAGTATAATAGCAAGTATTCAAGAAATACACGGTATCTCCAGGACGCCATTCTATCGATTTAATCACAGTGTTGATTGCAGCAGTGGCATTAGGCAAGAGAACAATGTCAATTGGGTCAGAACCAACAAACTTTGCCAGTCTCCGGTTGACATGAGCCAAAAGTGGCAACATTTCTCGATCGACGAATCGCACAGGCTGCCTTTCCACGTAACATTGCCACTTGAAAGCTGCTTGTAGAGCTTCCTTGAGAACGCAGCCGAAAGCTCCGTGGTTTAGAAAAGTCCAGTTGTCTAGATCGAGGAAAAAGTGTCTTCGCATTTCCACTCCAAACGTCACTGATCTGTCGAATGAAGGCAGTTCAAAGGGGAACTTTGGTGGTATATATTCCTCGTCAGAAGAGCTAACAAAACTTTCGACCGTTTTAAAGGCCATAATACCCTGATACTTAGGCTTTTCAAGCATAGTTTTGTCGAGAGTCTCGCACAGATTTTTGGTCAAATCATCCGCCATGTTGAAATTATGCGCCCTCTCTGCTCAGCGGTAAGTGCTAAAATTACGTATGCGCGCATATGTTTGTACTTTACCGCTGTGTCTGTTCAACGGGCTCAAGGTAGGTTAAGAGTGGAGTGTTTACTGCGAATTTTTAGAAAAAAAAAAGTTAAAAACTTGTAAACAAGCAAATATGAAAAAGACTGATACATTCAGCTTTGGCCCTTGGAAAATAACTACCACGAAAGGAGCCATTCTTAAAGCTGAGGATGTAGACAGGTAAAGTGAACATAAAACATTGAAGGAATTTCACCTCATAATATTTTCAAAAAGTTGGCAAACTCCTGTTTTCACACAAAAAGCTATACACATTCCTCAACCTCCTTCTCAGAGGACCCTATGTGAAACAAGGTTGTGCATACTGAAGCTGCAGCAAATGTTCACATGCTCCCGAAATGAGAGTTTGCCAACTTATGCTGTGTTACATACATACATACATACATGCATGCATGCATGCACGCATGCATACATACATACATACATACATACATACATGCATGCATACATACATACATGCATGCATGCATGCATGCATGCATACATACATACATACATTGTTTATTATCTTTCCCAAAGGGGCTTTTCAAAGATAATACAAAAGATAAAAATAAAGTAATTAATAAAAACAATAAAAACTACCGCAAAATACATATTACAATAAATGTAGTAAAACTTAAAAATATAAAATATATATACAAGTGTTTAAAAAGTTATATACAGTTTTGAGAATATGTACAAGTGATTAAAAATTATATACAAAGATAGAATTATATCTTATTAAATTCTTTTAATAACCTATATCTAAGTGACCTTTTAAAAATGTGGACATACTAGGGCAAAGCATGTTTAGTCTGATCATGAATGAAACAAGTTTCACTTGGAAATTTGTTCCTATCAGGCAGCACATTGCACGATTCATGATCGAAACATGTTTATTCTGAGCATGATTGAAGCTACTTCACAAGGTAGTTGATCTAAGCCAGACAAACATGTTAGCGCAAATGTCGTCTCCTTGTTGAACGCTGCAATGCCCTTCATTCGGATCATGTGTACTTAAGGCACCCGTTGGCCGACTGTTGACCGTCACTATCGGCCGAGTATCGGCAGAGTATCAGTCGCAATATTGGTCAACATATTGGCCGAGCGTCGGTCGACATATCGGCCGATACTCGATCGATATGTCGACCGACATGTTGACCGATGCGCGGTTGACACTTGGTCAATATGTCGGTCGACACTCGGTCG
Organism: Dendrophyllia cribrosa; assembly: GCA_024195265.1. Classification (NCBI taxonomy): domain Eukaryota; kingdom Metazoa; phylum Cnidaria; class Anthozoa; order Scleractinia; family Dendrophylliidae; genus Dendrophyllia; species Dendrophyllia cribrosa. Next base: position 51,500,606 of record JAJLRJ010000004.1, read on the forward strand.
ATACCTCAAGTGTTACGTCACGAAGAACTGCTGGCGGCATATCTGTTGACTGTCGCTGGTATATCGGTCGACTGTCAGTGGCATATCGGTCTACTGTTAAACGTCTTCGTTTGCTGAAATGTCACTTTTCATGCTATTGTACGTTTACTTGTTCGACATCGGCGTCTAGAAGAAACATTAGGTCATAGCAGGAGCCCATTACTTGGTCATAGCAACGTTCAACAAAGCCATCCATTTCCAAACATCTGACTGCGAATCAGTGTCGTCTCCTCTCGCCCTCCATGCTTCCTCCATCAAGTAAAGGGGCAAATTTTGATTAGGCACAGTGGTGCAGCATGCAGTGCTACCATTTTGGCGTGCGGAGTAAACGTAATAAACAAAAAACTCGCGCGTGCACTTTCCGTACTCTGTAGACTGGTTAAAGCCGCCGAAAGTCCCTTAAAAATAGCTGCGTGGGCAACGCAAACAAGAGACATTTGAGTGGAGAGAGAAAATAAAACTCAGTAACAAGAGTCGACCAAGTAACGGTAGAGTATCGGCCGAGTGTCGGTAGAGTATCGGCCAAATGTCGGTGGCTTATCGATCAATATGTCGACCGAGTATCGGTCTACATACCGGCCATCACATGTAGGCAGAGTATCGGCCGACATATTGGCCATGTCGCGGTCGACATGTCGGTCGATATGTCGACCGACACTCGGCCGACCAATGTCGACGGTCACTATCGGCCAATACTCGGTCGACATATTCATCGAGTGTCTGCCGATACTCGGTCGACATATCCACCGAGTGTCGGCCGATATGTCAACTGAGTATCGGCCGATATGTCGACCGATACTCGGCCGATAGTGGCGGTCGATAGTCGGCCGACGGGTGCCTTAAGTACACATGATCCCTTCATTCTATACCTGCCAACTTTGCCTACGTCAAATGCATGTGATTTTTGTATCCATTAATTATAATATGCTTGTTTTGTAAAACAACATAATTTAATTATAAAAGCAGGCGTGAAAGGTGTTTTGAAATTAACAACTAATGCGAACAATGAAATTGCAAACATGTTTACGGGAAACATGTTTCGTTCAAACATGTTTACTCTAAACATGTTTACTCTAAACATGTTTTTCGGTGCTGATGTGAACACAGCGTTAAAGTAATTAAGGGAACAAACTCAGTTATAAGACTAACCAAGTGGCCCTGCATTCTGTGATCGTTCCATCCCTATTCTTTACCAAAATCATTGCTGAAAACTCGAAAGCCTTGGCAATTCAACCAGTGATTTTTGGATTTGTGGATATGCCAAACCACTTGCATATCAGTTGAAAAAACATATATTATAACCTGTTGGAACATTGACTATGCCTCCTTTCAAACCTTAATTGATTGACAGTCAGATCTGACCCTGGTGTCTGTATGAAAGTGAGATTCAATAAGACTGATACAGTGGATCATCAATATAACAAAAGTCAAAGTGCCAAGGGACTGGAAAATGTGTTGTTTTTACTATGGGGTTTGACGGTTCATTATAGCAGGGTTCTGTTCCAAACATTTCACTACATCTGGATTGAAGAATATTATTCATTGTTCCGGGGTTGAATCAGGGTTCCACTGGAGGTTTCCTTGACTCTCTGCTCTCCAATCCGTGGCTTGTTAATGTTGTTGCAGCTAGCTTGCATCTCAAGTTCATTTGAGGATAAAGAAGAAAGAAGACCTCCAGGATTCAAAGCATCATAGTTTTTAATTATATTTAAAGTTGTCACTGTCATTGTCATGCAGCAGTGGTTAGCCATGAAGGTTGTTTTCTTTCAAACGTAGGATCTCTGCTGAACTTGAGCTTCCATCTCTTCCTGAAATGGTGTTTGGTGATAACATTCTCCAGATTGATCACACTGCAGGGTTTGGGATTCAGTTTAATGCAATGGATGCACTAAAACTTGTGGACAACAAGCACGACCTCATGAAAGTTGCTGTGGCAAAAGAGTGGCAGAGTAAAAGGTAAATGTTACAAACTTGATTGGTCTTCTTGTTCATCAACTTCTGAGAGCTTTCAGTCTGTAAAATATTAATAAAAAAATTAATGGTTATAAATTATAATGCCTAGTCAATTACAGCTCTTGGCTCTTATAATAGTGCCATCAAGTCAACTTCAGACCCGTGTACATGTTATTACAAGAATGTGTGATACGCTTAAGGGACATCTCCCTAACCTTTACACTTTTAATTCCTCCTATCAAAGAGGCACAATAAGTAATGTTATTAGTTAATTTCATCTTGTATCATTTAGTACAATACATGTACATACATGTCTGTCATCCTTTTCCACTCAAAAGACAATGAAATTGCCTTTCACTAGCCTTGTAAACGTGTTCATACAAACCTTATGTGGCAGCTAAGCATGTTTATATACAACATGCATTATTTTGTCTGTTTAATATATGATGTTGAACAACGTACATGAACATTAACTTGAAAATATTGTTTGTCCTTAATAATGGTTAATTAAAAGTGGTCTAATGAATTCCATGATACGATTTCTTTATGGTGATTCCCTAGTTTTGCATTGCGCATCACTACTGTGCATAATAAATTGCGTCATTTGCGCGTGCACGAGCGCGCGCGCACTCCGAAGCAAGAGGGTTTCCTTTAAGGATTCAATTACAAAGAGGATTTCGTGCTGGTCGGGAACAATAGCTTGACAACGAGCATGGTGACCCCCAATTTTTAATGCAGAAATTTAAATGACACACGGTTGACTACAATAATATCGCGATTTAAAGAAAAGTTAAAAATTCTGCTTTGAAATATTTGTATTTGAATGCTGTAAAGAACACGCCTTGAGGTAGTGTTGGGTATGCACGCATGCCGCAAATTCTTTAATTTCTTTCATAATCTTAATTCCTGGTCAACTAAAATAGTTTATAATGTAAGATCAAAGTCAATTTTGTTGAAATGCTCTATTACTTTAATCCAAGCAATGATTTTTTTTTAGAAATTATAGTCCCCTTTCTGATTACTAGGGTTCAGTAATGAAACCTCGCGGGTCGTATAGTTACTATAATGGCCATCCATGTTGTGCAAAAACGAGCACGGTGACCCCTATTTTTTATTTCATTTTTGTGATGTTCATAACATAATTACCATCTGGACCAAGTTTTAGAAAATCGTAAAAATTCCTTCTTTTTCAATGGAATCACCTTTAATCAAGCTACTTATCAATAAAATGATGTATGCCAGTAATTAAAACTTTCAAGGCAAACTTTTCCATATAACAACTACCCATCTATGAAAAAAAAACCTGCTCCTGTCATGTCACTCGATGTATGGAAGGTCATGGGTTTGATTATCATGATTTGGAACTCAGATTTTTTTGTTTGTCCATGCCAATGTCTCATCTTTCTTATTTCTTGATTGTTTGAAATCATCTTTCAGGCAAGATTCAGAATATATAAAAGAAGTGATAAAGCCTTTTGACTGGACATTCACCACAGATTACAAGGGCACATTGACTCCAAAAAATGAGATCATTATGAAGGTTATACCAATATTGTATTTCATTGTTACCTTAAAGTTAAATAATGATTTCAAGTTTTTTACAGTAACTGCAATGTACTAGCAGTGTACTTGTTAGTTTGTCTGCTTTTCATAACATTTTGTAAATTCATGAACTTGCTCACTGTTTGAAAACTTACATTATTTTTTTAAGCTTTTCAAATTCTTGCTAATGACAAGTCTAAACTTTGATCATTGGAAGTGTTTTTAATGATAGTTCTTAAAAGGTTCCGGATTAATCAAAAAATAGTTCAAAAGAGGTATGTACTTGTAACTTTAATGATTGTTGTTTTAGTTTGGAACACCTTGTAAATTATATGATACGAAACCACAGATTTCAGCACCTAAAAAATATGACGGTGACTTTTGCACTTGTATTGGAGAGTTCCGAGGGTAATGAAAACCACATTTAGTTGTGCTGGTACATGTGATTCAATATAATTTTTCCTTGAATTAAACCTTTTTTTTTTTTCAGGTTGAATCCACTAAAGAGAGAATAGATATGGAACAGCTGAAAGTTAAAGAAAAGATATTCTTCTATGAAGATGTCATATTGTTTGAAGATGAACTAGCAGATAATGGGATTGCAAAGCTGAATGTCAAAATGGTAATGACTGGATAGTCAAAAAGAACAATTTTATGAAAATAATAGATTGAAACATAAGAGGGAAGCCAAACATTTATTTAGGGTGTGGTCTTCTTATGTCAGATTACCATACTCTGGCACCGGTTCCCGGAAAGCTGATTAAACTATCCCTCAATTACCGGTAGCAGTTAATCCATGGTTAAATTTGTTATTCCTAGGATAACTAATTGAGGGATAACTGAAAAGGCATTCCTGGAAACAGATTTAACCCTTGATTAACTATCCCTCAATTAAACTCAGAATAAATCAGTTTGACCAGTTATTCACATGCATGGGCGCACGAAAATGACAATGCACGGGAAAAAGGCATCTTACACAAAGCTTGCAAGCTCTTGTTTTCCATTCAAAGAGTCTAGTCACAAATTCTACCAATGAATCCTTGATATTTGTTGTTTTAGTCGAAGAAAAAAATGTAATCTCTTGCGATTTGGTCAAAGGAAACAGAATGAAAATCAATGATTCAGTTCAAAGTGATGTTGACTAGGTGAAGGAAATGTAAGTCTTAAGTAAACTGATTAAGCTAAAACCGAATTAGTGAGTTCATTTGATTATTTCATTGTCAAATCAGCTAAATAAATAATAAAGCACTGATTTCAGAGGAAGAGCTTTCATAGTTTTATACCAAAATCGTAGCTTTGATTGTGTACAGAGTTCATGCTGAAAAATTGAAACTTGTCTTTCATCATTCTTCTCTTTGACATCAATTTAAGCTTTAGCTTATATGTTTGCGATAACCACCCTTTTCTACTGCAATTTGCTGCAAAAAAATAATTTATTTAATTCGGGAATTCTTGGATAGAATCCCCAAAATTGGTAAAACAATATGTAAAGAGTTTATGTGACATTTTAAAATCTATGTTATTGTGAGCACTAAAATAATTATTATTTCATGGCATGTTGTTTTTATCTTGCTTTTTAATCATAACTGAAAGCTTGCACGTAAGCTTCATATATTCTGCTTCTTGAAAGCCCTGCTAAATACAAAAACTACATCTCTGGAATCTTACCATTTAAAAAGTTAGCATGATTGCTGTAAGCTTAGCAAGAGCTTTATTATTTTGAGTACTTGCCGAGACTGCAAGATTTGCGTGTTTGTGGATATTTATAGTCAGCCTTGACTTGATCACCTTTCACTACAGATTACATTTTTCTTCCATAAACTCTCCAGAATCTGTAAGGACAGCAAGTTCATCATAGATCATTAAAGTCACGAAGGGGAACTATTTCTAGTAAAAGTTGCTTTCTATATTTCCTGGACCAACTAAATGAACAGTTTATTCCACCATTTTGTTTGTTGTGACAAAATTTATTCGCCAATTAGTGAGTTAATCGACCTCGCTAGGTGGATAATCCCTTGATTAGCGCTATCCGTGCTTTCAGGAACAGAATCTTATTGATGGATACCGGTAAATTTTATCCCTCAATTAGGCTGATTTAATCTTGGGTTAGCGCTAATTGGCTATTCAGGAACCGGTGCCTGTTGTTTTAAAATGCTTTAAAGAATCCAATAGGCAATTGGTACTGCCCCAACAATTGGCACTACATTTCAACAGAGATTATCTTTTAACAGTGCTGAAAATAGCAGTAAGTCATCCAACACTGTCTGACCAAAATCCTAAAATTTCCAACTAATTTGACATTGTTACAACATGGTGTCCAAGCTAAAAAGTGACTTAGCTTTTGTCTTGAAAGTCTTATGAAGTCATGAGATTTGATTCCAAAAACATTGAAATAAAAATTTATGTTGTTTGTACCAGTTATTTGGCTGTAAAAGGCTTGATTTTCAATTTGAGAAAATTCATAAAAGATGGTGTGATTTGAAATCACCCTGTAATGCATTGCAAAAAACAGAACTTTTTATAGCACATCATGTATGCTAATGGTGTGTCTCAGACTGGGAAAATGCAAAATGGGGGTTTGAAGGCATAATTATGTCCTTCTAAGTAATAAAAATTATTTCAGCACCATTTTACATAAAACAACCAAGTCCTCAAAACTGAATAAAGTATATAATTTTCATTTCAGCGTGTTATGCAGGGTGGCTTCTTTTTACTTCTAAGGTTTTTCCTAAGAGTGGATGGTGTTCTTGTTAGGATCAATGATACAAGAATATATCACAAGGTAACATGACTGTTAATTTGCTATTAAAAAAAAATAATTTTTTATAGTCTAAAACACTATCAGTACTATCAAATCATTTTCCACAAAGAGGACAATTAATTGATTGACAGCTACTATTCAAGCAAATATTAAAAGTATTTTATTTCTTACTACTAAATGTGTTTGGGAGAATTTTTTTGCAGATATTAATGTAACTCTTAACTTCTTGGTGATACATGTAATCTCCTTAGTTCTTTAGACCTAATTGCCGGTCTTTGTCTCAAAACCCTAAAGCAGAGATTGAAAAAAATAATAAATACATGCAACAGCAGAAATTGAATGCCAATAACAAAGTCTTCAAAAGTGTTTTGGTGCATCTTTTTGTAATGTTGGATAATTCTTCCCTAATATTTCAGGCTGGTTCTTCATACATGTTACGAGAGTATTCATCAAAAGAAAGAAAAATAAATGAAATCCTTGAATTAAAGGTCAGTGGCAATTTACTGGTTTTATAGGATTCCTTTTAATTTCTTATGTGTTGTAGTTCTAGTACAGGGACTAAATCACCCATGGGGGGACTCCCATATAAAAATGACGGGGGTGCTCGTTGTACCTTTTAGGGGTCAAAATTTGTAGATTGGTACCGCTTAGGGTGCTGAAATCTAAAATGACCACCGTTAGAATTATCGTGGTACAGTGGTACGTCGATTTAACGAAGTGCCAAGGGACTGGGGAAATTGGTTCGTTATATCGAGGGTTCGTTGAAAAAATTGTTGCGCGTTGACATTTATTCGTTATATCGGGGTAGATTTTACGTTTGGGCTGCCGGATTGTGTTCGTTATAACGAGGATTTTGTTATATCGAGGTTCTGTTTCACACATTTTACTTGTAATTTTGCCGGGCTGAAGAATATCGTTCGTTATACCGAGGACTTCGTTGTATAGAGGCTCGTTAAATCGAGGTTCCACTGTACGTTTTAGAGTATTGAGCCGAAAAATGTCAGTGTCAGCTCATCTGTTGTTTTAGAATTGGTACCTATTAGGGGTAAAATCCCTTTGAGCCACACCCATCAAATGAGATTCTGGTACCTTTCAAGGTGTTTTTTTGAAAATTTGTGATGAGCACCCCCGTCGTTTTCATATGAGAGTGCACCCCGGGCTAGATCGGCCTGTTCACAATAGTCATCAATAGAATCGGTTATGATCTTCACCATAAAACATGCAATTAATTGTTCCTTGATGAGGGACATGTACTTCCTATAATATATTTCTATTGATTTGTTTATTATGCCGTTAAAACGTGAAGCGTGAGTTTTTTAAAATACTTCTCCAAAAAATCAACTTATTCTGCCCTCAAAAATAGTGCAGAAACAAGTAACATAAACATTCGTGTAGTTTCCACATCGTTCATTTAATCCCCCGGGAGGGGGGGTACTACTCAAAATGTTTGGTGGTGGTGTGCGTCCTACGAGGAGCCGATTCCTGGTCCCACTCTCCAATTTTCAGACTAGAGGCCAAAACATGTCATTTTCAGTCAAAATTTATCAAATGTTATTCCCATTTTCAGACCAAACACCATTCATATTCTTAATGGCTGCTAACATTTGGTTCTAATTTCGTTTTTTTTTTTTCCTTTTTTTTTTTCAGGTTTCGATCACAGATCCCGCACAACTTGCTGAACATTTGTTTCTAAAACAGGAAACGTTTGAAAAACTTTTATTTCCCGATGGAGTCGATGAGTCGTTTGGTGTCGAAACATCCGTAAGTCAAGAGTAAACTTTGATGCAACGCTCCACGAAGGAAGACCAACTAGGCGTGCCAGCCAACAGATGTTTGTGGGAGGATTTCGAAAGAATAAAATCAAGGGCGGATGCGAGTGTGATATGGGTTGCGAGGAAATGTTTAAATGAGCCAAACGCTGTCTTTATTGTGTGTGCCGCTTGCCATGAAAGTTCGGTCATAGTGTAAAACAAGAAGACGTGCATATATGCAGTAAATTGTACTTGGCTAAGGCATGCGAGTTGGAGAGATGTCGTTTTAACGCCATGCGCCGCAGACGATGAAAAAAATGACGATGACACAGACAGTGATTGATTGATGTCACTGTTTTTGAACGATGTAGGTCTACATGTAATTGAGTGTAGCGCCAACCAAGCGATAAGGTTTGAAAAACCTAAAATGAGAAACAAAAACACCATTTGGGCCTTTTTTTGGATTTTCCAACTTCTTCCTTCCCCCAGGAAAGTCTAGATCTCTTATGCTTATTTGTAGACTAAACTGTACCTGATTCTGACAATTACTTGGGAATGATGAAAGAGAACAAAATCTGAAAATGGAATAGCGTGTCAAAAGAAAAGAAAATCGTTCCCTTTGTAGGGAAATATTGAATGACCCAACACTTACTTGTTTTAAAAACGGTTTACCTAAAAATTCGTTCACTCTATTCAACCGCTCGGTAAATGAAAATGGAATAGCGTGTCAAAAGAAAAGAAAATCGTTCCCTTTGTAGGGAAATATCACTGAATGACCTGACACTTACTTATTTTAAAAACGGTTTACCTAAAAATTCGTTCACTCTATTCAACCGCTCGGTAATTTGGCCAAGTTGAATATTATTTCACAGGATGCTCCTCGACAAAACATTCTTGAGAGAGTAAGTAATAGACAAGTGAGGCCTTAAACTACTGTATCCCAGCCCGAAAAAAGTAGTATAGGAGTTGGGGGTACCAGAGCATTTTTTTACCCAACTCATATCCTACTTTCCATCAGATGGAATAGATTTTATGATCTCGACTTTCTGATTTTGACTTTTAATTAAACTATATGTTTTCCAAAAAATAATTAAACTATATGTTTTCAGATTTCTGATCTCGACTTTCTGATTTCCCAAAAATAATTAAACTATATGTTTTCAGATTTCTGATCTCGACTTTCTGATTTCCCAAAAATAATTAAACTATATGTTTTACGCTGTTTATCCATCAGTGATATCAAAAGTGTGCGAAATATTATGCCTTCCACTCTTGTTTATATTGGTTGAGTTTCCCACGCGTGGGAATATTTATTGTCTCATCACCTTTTATGACAACCATCAAAGAGTTAGCATTTGGATTAAAAATAACATCTACGCAATGGAACAAAGATAGTTTCCCACGCGTGGGAATATTTATTGTGAGGAAATGAGTCATCAGATTGTAAACAGGATGGAGTTATCGGTGTGTGACATTCTCGGAAAAAACAGGGGAAGCCCCCTATGAAATGAGTCATCACTATAGCTATTGTTTCAGATCACGAGAGAAAATATTTTCAACATATTATGGGGTTTGATTTAACTTTACAAGATCTCTCAACTTTGCCCGGTCTGTTCTAAACTCAATAAAACGCTGTTTATCCTTCAGTGATATCAAAGGTGTGCGAAATATTATGCCTTCCACTCTTGTTTATATTGGTTCAGTTTCCCACGCGTGGGAATATTTATTGTTTCATCACCTTTTATGACAGCTTCCATGATTAGCATTTGGATTAAAAATAACATCTACGCAATGGAACAAAGATAGTTTCCCACGCGTGGGAATATTTATTGTGAGGAAATGACATCGTTCAGTAGCAATAAATTCGCGTTAGCCGATTTTTACATGTTCGCTATTTTTGTTTTCTGGGAATTTAGACACGTGCCGCTTATAGCTATTGTTTTAAAAATATTATCTCATATAATAGTATAGAATGAATTGTGATAAGATAATTCACGATGAGTTGAAAGCAATGGGTAATTTTATTTGCGATTTTTGTGACGTAAAATTAGTAGAAGTTGATAGTAGTGTGAGAGTGATCGAGTCATGTTGTAGTGAACAAGATATAAATAATATAGATGGCATGAGTGTTTGTCTAAATTGTGGTTCCGTACATGGATATAATTATGTTAATGAGTACATTGATTTTTATGAGAATAAGCATAAGATACGGCGAAAATCGGTATATCATCGGAAATATCATATCCAAAACACAATAAATGACATCTGTAGCCAACACAAATTACAGATATCAAACAATTACAATGATAGAACTAAAATCATGAAAATTTTTGAGGAGATTGATAAAATTTTGCCACAGATAAATGGAAACCGAAAACGTATGATAAATATTGATTACATTTTAAAACAATTATTTAAGATGTTAAAATTACCAATTGAAAATGATATACCTTTATCTAAATCGAAAAGAACATTAACTTGCTATAAACAATATTGGGATAATATCCTATTGTTAATAGGTGATCAAATACAAACAATTATTAATAAATGATCCAATATCGTCATGCAAAGGGGGTTTCCCTATGAATGAGTTATTGAATGAAGTTTGTTAGTAAAATTTACTCTAAAAGTTTACTCAAATTTTTTATCATACTGTTTCTCGAATTTATCAGCAAGAGGACAAAGATCGATGATTATTTCATCTAACTGTCTCATTTCATTGATGAAAACAGTGTGGTTGAATTGATTTCCTCTAAGACAAGACCGTAAAAAAACTAATACTTTTTCATATGTCGTATAAGCAAATTCAGACATTTCGATTTTCTTTTTATAATTCTTGATTTCACTTACTGTTTTTAGCACTAAACCAGCTCCAGAAATAGAAGCTAGTATAGCAGGATTTAATGTGATACTACCAGCTACAGTACCAATAACTATTAAGCCTGTTGAAGTTACATTAATAGCTAAATTCAATCTCTTAAAATATTTGAAAGCATTCTTATAGCACCAAAATCGTTTATGATAAAATTTATACAATGCTTTGATTTCAGATAATTTTTCTTGGCTGATGTTTTTATCAATATGATTGAAATTGAATATATCTGTTTTAGTCATTTATATTATATATTTGGATAATAATAATTAAATTTTAGGATTTGAAATGAGGCAATATAATAATCCAGAGATTTGACCCATTATTGGAGATCTTTTTAATTTCTTCGGTATTGAAAGGCAGCAATATGTGTATCCAGGCCCCTTTCATTGTAAAATCTTCCAAATGCATCATGAAAAATAGCATGTTTAATTAAAAATTGGTATTTGGTATTTAGAGTACAAGAACCTGGTCCTATTAATCCAATGTCAGAGTGTTTTTCTACTATTTGGTTAAATGATATTGGCTTATTCAAATAGTTAACGTACAAAAATTGATATATTAAAGCCGATTTTAATATTTCATCTTTAGTATTAGGATGTAGGTTTTTTTGGGTTGTGAAAAATTTATTACAAAAATTAATTGACTGTGCAAGAATTGACATTAATATATATCAATATATTAGATAATTATATATTAAAACTCTTCAAAAAGTACACTGATATGGCAATTATAAGGTGCATATGTAATATGATCAATTGATATTAATTTGATTCGTACAACTGTATCTTCATTGAAATTGATAACTGATGACGCTATATTGAAAGTGTAATAAATTTTATTCGATGCTTTATTCCAATTTTGGGGTCCAAATGAATTGTTACCGATTAATATAACCATTTTTTTGTATCCTTCAGGCGGTTTATCGTCCAATATTATCAACCCTAATTTTACTATTTTCAAATTAGTTACCGCAATAAATGATGATGAACCGTTGAATATGATATCATTAGTGTTCTTATTTTTCATATAATTGCCTAAAAATATGAATTTTTGTTTCTTTATAGGTAAACCAATTATGTTTCTACCATTCATATCAATATCAGTCTCCATAACCATTTTTCCATTTTCAATTACAAAAACAGTATCAAATACATCTGGATCGACACTCGAAACATGTCCTTTAACACCATAAACGATTAGATGTGCTTTCTTTGTATTCCCTTTTGTTATTCTTCCATGTAGATCAATCATTATATATTCGGGAGGAGAAACCTTCCATTTATGTAGATGAACAATACTTTTAGTATATCCTTCAGCACTAAATATCTTTGTAGTTTGCTGTTCAATATCAATGACTGTTGAAACAACATTTACAGTTGTTAAATCGATATGAGCTTTATCTGGAACAAAAAACTCGATTACCAAAGTGAACTCACCTTGAGGAAGTTTGTATGCATTGAAACCTATCCTTGACCTGAAGTCATCATTATTGTCTGTTGTAAGTGTTATATCATAGGCTTTCTTATTGATTTGGTGAGGTGATGCAGCAAAATTGATAATTCCATTAACAACTATATTACTTTCTGAGGAGCTCTCATCTACATCTTCCATTAGATATCTGAAAACATCTTTCAATGTAGATGGAGTTATGTGTGACTTGTTTACATAACTCTTATAATCATCCGTTATTCGTGTGTACAAGTTTGTATTGGAATCATTGAGTTCGGTGTTGAAGAATGAAACATTTATAGCAGTGTCATTCTCATGTGGTTTAGGAGTTGCTAGATTAACAATCTTTTTATCTCCCATATCAAGATCGCTGGAAATAGTTTTATCAAGTTTGAGTGTTTCTAAATTATTTATTGCATTCGTATTTTGATTTATTCTTGTGTTGTTATCACCAGTTTTTGTGTCAACATATCCTTTATTTGTAGCGTGATCAATTGCTATTGGATCTTTTACATTGAAGATCGTATTTTTATTCATATCAAGACCAGTTTCCATTGACAACATCTCTTTACGACTGACAAAAATGTTTTTAACATCATTATATGAAACAAGATTGTTGTAATTTGCAGCTAAATCCAAGTATGTCTGTTGTTTCGATTTTACAATATTAAAAAGTTCTTTCAAATCAATGTTTTTAGTAACTTCATGAGTGTGATCAGGAACATCGGGATGATATTTTTTTAGAGTTATCATATTCACAGCTGAAAGATCTTGGTTTTCATCTGTGTTGATATTTATGATTTTCTTATTCTTCGCATCATATTGTTGACCGTCATAATTTAAAAAATGTGTCTTCCCATGGTAAAAAGGGAAAGCATCGTTATCACCAGCTGCTTGAACATTTAATATAGAATGATAATTGGCATCCATGTGATCAGTCAATACTATTCTTTCATTTTTCATATATGCATCTGTAATATTAGCTTTTTTATTACTATCATTTTTAAGAGTTATCATATTAGTTGCACAAAGATCATTGTCTTCATCCGTGTCCAGATTTGTGATTAATTTTCTATCCATATCAATCTCACCGGGTAAAATTAGTTTATGTCCCCGCATATCAAGATCCCCCACCATATGAGTTGTTCCATCTAATTTTAAATAATGCGTGTCTCCATACTCTTTATTAACAGCATCTTTTTCTGAAATTGGTGTTTTTAAATTTCTTATATTATTGTTTTTCATATCAAGATTTGCTGTAACTAATGGTAAATGCTTACTAACAAATGTATTTCTAATAAATTTGAAATCAACTACATCATTCAAACCAGTAACTGTTCCTATATTTACTATTTTTTTATTTTGCATATCATAATTACCATCATCTGTCAATTTGAAGCCAACGCCTGGCGGGCCTGGTGGCCCTTGTGATGTTGTTGTTGTTGTTGTTGATGGTAGTAATCCGTTTGAGTAACTCATATATATATATAACTAAATTATATTATATTTCTTCATTGAAATTCTTAGTTGTGAATTTCCTTGGTTTGTCTATATATATGAAGCAATATGAATCATTAGTGGCTTTTTCATAGTGAGATTTTTTTATACCAAGCTCTCTACTAATCCTGTTTTGTTCGTTTGGAGAAGGAAATTCAAAAATGCAGTAATGTGTAAAGTTAAGACGGATACATTTGTCAGTGTCATAAAACGATTGACTAAGATATATGCAACTGCAATTTTTGTTTCTTGAGTTAGTGTAGTAGTTTCTTATTTCTGCATCATTTTTACTACCAGTAATAAGATAGTCATAAAAAATAACCAACTTTTGGTTATCACAATTTAATTCGGACAAAGGCAATATTTGATCATTACTTGCTTCAATAATTGGGTAACCCACCTCTTCACTGATTGGTTTCAATGTTTCCAGTAAATGTTGATATTTTGATTGTTCCAAGTTTTTAGCATATAGATAAATTTTATCGAAATAGAGTAGCCTATAGATCATGTCTAGCAGAACGTTTGTTTTTCCTGACCCAGATGGGCCGCAAATTAGCATCCGGAAGCATCGGTCAGGCATGAAAGGATATAACTGTTTATAATTTGAGGTTACATCATCATCGGCATCGTAATTTGGTATTATCATTTATATTATATGGGTATATTATTTCAATATAACATGGTGTATAACACGGTGTACAACACAGTGTACAACACGGTGTAAAATGCTCTTTTTTATATATGATTTCCAAATTTTATGTAATGTAATAATATAACAATAAATGAGTTTACTTAAATGGAAAGAACTTGCAAAGAGTAAATCTCTATTAGGTAATAAGATTAATCTTGTACATGATGCAATCACAAAACATAATCTTAGTCATAAGATAAGTCAAGAGTCATTGGCTAAGGTATTCAAACCTGTGACTAGTAAATTAGATGATGTTATCGACAGTAATGTAGATTTAAGGGTACCCATAAGAAAGAAAAGAGCACCTAAAAAAGCTGATCAAGGTATTGATTATATGCCTGAAGTTGACCCTTTCGAAGACATGCAAGTTGATGATTTATTTGGTGATTATGTCCCACCAAATCAAGAAAAACAACTGGTGCCAAAACCACCAACATATGAAGAATCTTTACAAGATCTTCTGGAAGGAAATAAGGATATTTATGTTGATCCTCAGTACTTTGGTGATGAACCAGATGAATTACCACCAAAATATGAAGAAGAGATGGACTATGGATTAGATGATGAAGATACAAGTAATTCGATTCTGGATGATATTGGTATTACGGATTATGAAAATGTGGAAATGAGGTTAAATCAACCAGAAATGACACCCCAAAAGACTAAGGCCTATCTTAATAAGATTATAAATGATGCAAAATCAAAAAGGAGTCAATTAAGTGGTTATAAGTCACATGTTACAAAACAGTTCAAAAGTGGGGCTATATCAGAAGCTGAGAGACAAATGCGAAACAAAAGAATAGACAATGCAAGAGTTACTTTAAATGAATACATAAAACATTATAATACTAAATTGGAAACAATAAAAGGTTCTGGAATCCAGAGTCGGGGAAAAAAACAGAGAGGTGGAAATATTATGTTTTTTAATGATGTAAAGCAGCTTTTAAAAAAATTGGAATTGATTATTGGTGAAAGATTGGCAGGGAATACCAGCATTGAGATGCGAAATATGGGAGTAACTATATTGGACACATTATTGAAAATATCGAAAATCAATAGATCGCAGTATAATAAATTGTATGGTCAATATTTTAAAAATATAATGTAACTTTATTATATATGGAACGAGAGATAGTATTATCCTCCTATAGTGTGAAGTCCCAATTAAATAATAAACCTGAAGATTTCACAACAAAATTTACTAGACAAATGATATTGGATAGTAATTCTCAATATGTTATCGGTCTTAACAGAATTATCAATATGAGTTTCACATGGTTCAATGTTAACGCAGGATACAACAATCAATTAATAAAATATAGCTCTAATAATGGTACAACTTATCACAACATACAATTTCCATCAGGAGTATGGAATTATACTGATTTTGATGAATATATAAAAGATATAACAAAGAACGGTGATGAATATCCAATCACTCTTGAATTTGATCAGACAACATTTAGGGTTACGATTACATTGGCTCAGAATTATCAGCTTGATTTAACGCATTCCAATTTTAATGATCTAATCGGGTTTGATAAGACAGTATTGACAAGTGGAACAAATATTGGTCCTAGAGTACCAAATCTAAGTCAAGACACCGATATTTTGAATATCCATTGTGACCTAATTAATGATTCACTTGTCGACGGTCAAGATACAGACATCATTTATAGCTTCTCTACCAGTGTACTCCAACCTAGTTATAGCTTCACTTTAGAACCTAAACGGGTTACATATAACCCAGTTAATAAAAATACTATCAGTAGTATCCGAATATACATCACAGATGGAAAAAGAAGATTAGTTAACTTGAATGGCGCAGATACAGCTTTCTCACTGATTCTGAAAAGTATATAATAATATAACATAATAGTATAATGAAACCGTATGAATTCAAAAGATTTTACCATCCAAAACTTGGTAAATTTGTATACAGACACAAAGGATCGGGAATTATCGTTGATAATATTTTCAAACCGTTGAAGAGTGTTGCATCATCTGTTTTCAAGAAATTTGCTAAGCCAATAGCAAAGAAGGCGTTAGAATCGGGGATATCCCATGCAGGTGAGCGACTGGGTAAGGCGGTATCTCAAAAATCTGGTGATTTGATAATGAAAAGATTGACAAATTTGAGAAAAGGAGCTACAAGACAAACAGCAATTGTTCCATCCTCACCCATTAAACAGCTGCAGCAACATTATCAGCCAAAACTAGATCAAGAAAGTACTGATATGATACTGAATAGACTCATTTCTGGAGATGGTTTGAGGAGAAGACGTAGAGTTAGATTTGTATAGAATCAATGAATATATTTTTTAATTGTTAAAATTATATAACATAATAATATATGTCTTTTAGAACAGATAATTTTCTACAAAGAAATGAGTTGGTGCGATTCCAACTCGATGATGTAATCAGGTCTCCAGCTAACGGTCAACACCAAACGAAAAATGGTTATAAATTTACAATTAATGATCGATCGAGTTTCTACGATTGGTACAATGCCTATATTGAAGTCCAATTCCAACTACAGAAATTAGCAGACGGAGCAGGATATGCTGCTGCTGATCGAATAACGGTAATTAATGGAGGGCATTCCTTAATTGACCACATAATGATTAAATCTGCAGGAAAAATAGTTTATGACACTGACAATCTCCATAAAGTCACTTTTGTTAAAAACCTGCTAGAGTATTCTGATGATTACAGTAGATCAGTTGCTAAAAACAGTTTCTGGTATTTGGACACGAATGCTACAACAGCTGCGAATAACACAGGATTTGAAGCTCGCAGGTTGCAAACTCAAGCTCTGCGTGATAATGGTACAGGTGGTCCTAAAAACATTAATGTGATCATACCATTGAACAGGTTCTCATTTTTTGAAGAACTTGAAGATAAGATGCTTGTACCAATGCAAATACAATTTAACATTGAGCTACAAAACGATGGTGAACTCATTCACATGGCTAATGGAACTGATGCTGGAAGAATTGTTGTTAACAGGTTTTTGCTCTGGGTGCCAAAACTAACTCCAAAGGATTCATTGTATGACAATTTCGTTAGTTCATTTCTTAAAGAAACTCAGTGGAAATATTTAAGGGAAATGTACGAAGCATCAGCTCCTACACAATCATCAGGATTTTTCCAGATTTCAAGCAGTATTGACAATGTCAAACACATTTTTGTTTACTTGAAAAGAACAAACCCGCCTAATGATGCAGTTGAAGAAGACAGTCCTTATCTAATGGACACTTTTAAACTTAATGCTGCTAATAATAACTCTTCCCTTTTAAACTGTAGACTAGAATATGGAAATGGAGTCTTTTATCCAGAAACAGAGTATGATACAGAATCAAAAGTGAGAATCTTTAACGATTTGATGTCATATACTATGCGGAAAAATGACTATAACAGCGGAACTCAGCTGAACTTAGCAAACTATAGTTCTCTGTATGGGTTGATTTACTTTAATCTTACGTATCAAACTGAAAAAATAACAAGAGATGCGAAACAGCTAATCTTCAGGTATAGACTAAGCCAGAATGCAGCTGCAAACTTCAATGTTCATGCTGTAGTCCTATATGAAGAATCTGTTGTCATTGACAAGGTGGGTAATGAATTGGTTATAGTGTAAAATTGTATAATAAGTAATGTATTACTAATAAAAATAAATATCCTTATTTCATATATGTTTTATAACTGGAAAAAATTATATAACATATATTATATACAGCAAATGACTCAGCTTTTTGAAATCAAAGTAAATTTGTCTGACAATCAAAAGAAGAATCTTAGCAATGCTTTCAAAAAAAGGGAAACTATTGTTCTCAGACTATCAAATGAATCTCTGAACGGAAATGATATTCTATATGTACCAGCAATGGTAAAGAAGAGATTGGAGAAGAATCGTATGATGAATAAGGGTATGGATATCAAACTTGTCAAAAGTAATATTAGAAAACAGGTTGGAGGTAGTCTACTAACTTCTATCTTAAGTATTGGCAAGACACTAGCACCAACTATAGGTAAAACCCTTGGGCTATCAGCTCTTGCTGGATTGGCTTCAGAAGGTGCTTCTCAGATTGTGAAATCAATATCTGGCAAAGGCGTACAGTCGGGTGGTTTTCTCGTACCACAAGACAAAATTAATAAGCTGATAGAATATAAGCATCTTTTATCGACGAAACAAAAACAGGATATATTGAATGCCCTTCAATCAGGTTCAGGTGTTCATGTGAAACCAACAAAAACACAATCAGGTGGATTTTTAGGCACTCTGTTGGCAAGCATCGGTGTTCCACTCCTTCTAAATGCTTTGACTGGTAAAACTGGTAGTGGGGCTCCACGAATGGGAATTAGTAAGAAAAAAGGGGGTAAGGGAGCTCCGAGAATTGGTGCATACAGACAACCACCTCCATTTATAGGTACATGGGATAATCCAATTGGTATGGGGATTAAAAAAAAAACTACCAAAAAAACAAGTCGGGAGAAGGCATACTATTAGGGAAAAACAGCCCATTCAATGGCATACCACTACTAGGGGCAATACTGTAAAACCAAAATTCCATAAAGATATCCCGTTAAGTAATCATGATCTAATAAAATGGTGTAGATATTTGAACATCCCAATCAAAGATGTTCTATCGAGGGATGAGAAAGTTCCACATAAGCATAAACAGGCGTTATTCATATACAATCTTGAACCCTCATATATGAGTGGAAGCCATTGGGTGGCCACATATGTCAAAGACAACGTGATAAATTATTTTGATAGTTTCAGTATGCCTCCATTTCAAGAGATCGTAAATCATACAAAAAGAAAGAATTTGATTCTGTTACATCAAAACAACCAAATCCAGAACATATAAACGACTACATGTGGTTACTTCTGTTTATACTTTCTGAATGAAATGAATAAAGGGAATTCATATTATAATTTATTGCAAGTATTTGACATATATGATACAATGAAGAATGAGAGATTCCTCGAACATTATTTTAGAAATATCTAACTTATATATATAATGGTAAAATCATATTGTGTTAGACAGAAGAAAGTCACTGAATGTGTTCCAGGAAGCGAACGATATGTGAAAACTAAAAATGGTCGAACTATGTTGAAATGCACTTGCGCTGAATGTGGTATAACAAAAACCAAATTTATAAAACAAAAACAGGGAAACTAATTGAGCCCTCACAAGATGGGGGCTTTTTAAATATAGAAGGTAGTCACAGTCTTGGTGAAATAGCAGCTAAAAGCGCTTTAAAAGGTTTGTATAAATTAGGTAGAATCGGAGCATCAAAGGCAATTAAATCTGGTTATGCTAAACAAAAAATAAAAGGAATGGCTGATAAATATTTGGATCAAGCCTTAGATAGTTTAACTTCAGATATTAGTAAGAAACTAGATCCATTGCATAAAGGTAGTGGGATTGATATTCATAAGGCCATTGGGAAGCTTCCGAAACCAAAAGGCGGTTGGACATTACCCGGCCATAAATATACTGGCCCATATAATGATTTAAAGAGTCAAGTGAAATATGACCCAACAACTGGCCAAATATTAGAAATATATGACCAACCTACAGGAAGAACTGATGAAATAGCAATGCAACATGATGTCGATTATTCAGTCTGCAAGGATGATAGGAAATGTAAAAATAAGGCAGACCGAAAAATGGTTCAAGCTTTAGACAACGTACCGTATAATGAAAGACAATGGGGGCATTGGTTGGCTAGAAACACGATTGATGTAAAACAAAAACTTGGATTAGGTGTTAAAAGGAAGTCAAAAAACGTAAAAAGGAGTTGAGTAATGATTGGGCTGAACTCCTTGCAAATGAACTACATAAACCAATCAAACGGAAATTTCAAAAGAGACGTGTTATTGTTAATGGAATAGATGATATTTGGAGCGCTGACCTTGTAGAAATGCAGAAGTTTTCAAAATGGAATAAAGGATATAGATATTTGTTAAACATCATTGATGTGTTTTCGAAATTTGCTTGGAGCATCCCTATTAAAAATAAAACAGGTAATACAATTACTGAATCATTTGATGATGTTATTAAAAAATCCAAACGGAAACCTAAATTTATTTGGGTAGACCAAGGGTCTGAATTCTATAATAAAACTTTCAAAGACTGGCTAAAGAAAACTAATATAGAGATGTATTCTACTTTCAATGAAGGTAAAGCTGTTATTATTGAGAGATTTAACAGAACATTAAAATCTAAAATGTGGAAACAATTTACAGCTCAAAATACAACACAATATTTAGACATGTTACCAAAACTATTAAATGAATACAACAGTAGAAAGCATTCAAGCATCAAAATGAAACCGGCAGAAGTAAATAAAAAGAACGAGGGAAGTGCAACCTCGTTCCCAGGGTCTTCTCGGTTTTCAATATGGCGGCGCTTCGGGAGAAGACCCTGGCACACAGCAGATCACGTGATCAAAATCTCCACTATTTCTGGTGATGTATTCAAAATGGCGGACAAGGAAAGAGTGAGAAGATCTGGGTACGAGATTGCAAACCAAGAGGAAAACAAACAAAATGGCGGCGAAGGAGGGATGTCTGTGGAGCGAAGTGGAACCGTTTATCGACCTCTAAAGTTTTTCTTTACCTTGCTGTTTCAAGAAAAATGATACACAGGCAATGAAGGTAAAAATTCGAAACGCCGCAGCTTACGAAACATGTTTTTTTTCAAAGAAGCACGATTTTTCAAAGGAAAGGAGTAAATTTACCGTCTCAGCTAAGACTTTTGGTTTCTTATATTATAGTATTTTCGGCTTCTTTTCCCACGATCACGCCCGCAAGCAACAAAATAGCACGAAGTTTTTGTGGTAATATTTTTTTCGATTTAACCGTCGATTTTTACCGTTGCTCTTGCGCAGGTATCACCGTTTTGTTGGCATTTTAAAGTAATTTACCGTCTTCCCCTCAATAAAACACTTTTACTTGACCTTTTATTCAGAGATCAGATGGTTTGCTGATCCAGTCAAAACACTGACAACTGCAAAATATGTTAAATCAAGTGCTTTTTATTTACTCATTTCCGGGAATATATCTCCCACCAAGTTAACATTTTCTAAAAAAAAAAAGAAAACAAAAGTGAAGACAAGTCAAAGTATTTTACCATATTTGTTAGAGGTGTTTGTCACAGTTTATTGTTTCTGAGGAAAACATGTACAATTTATGTTGGAAATGACAGCAGTGTGATTAGTGTATTTTGTTACCAAATAAATCAAATAAAACAGCAAAATTGAAGATTAAAGTCATTTACTCCATTTCCAAATGAAGCTACATCCGCCCTAAATGGTGACCAGGGAATGTGATAGTATTCTGAAAGCAGCAAATAAACAAGTCATGAGCCAACGCTACTCGTCCCCCAATTTAAAAATTATCATTTAACTCCCAAAATCTTAAATTCCAAATCTGCCGACTTTATACATACTTCCTGTCAATCCCTACCTGGATATTGCACATGAAGTATACATATTCAATTGGTTCATGTCAACTAACTGTGACTGGCATAGAAAATCCCCTCTGGCAAATTGTAACCCTGAGGATTAATTGATGAGGAAACCCTTCTAAAGTTAAAATAATATATAGCTTTGGTCAACTTTAGAAGCTGGGCTGGGCTTCCTAAATCTAGCCATTGTTTACAGGTAGAAAGGTTGGTCACTTGATTACCTGATTTAAATCAAAGCTTCCCTGTCTGATGTGGCAGGGATGCTTGCCCGGGGATGCTTGTAAGCCCTTACAACCCCTAAGGCCATGTCAGTGGGAATCTTATGCTCCTGACACATTAAACAAAGCCAGACTGGACTGCAAGAGAAAGGCCTGGCCTGGTGTTAAAAACTAAAATGTTAATAAAACATCACAAAGAAGCTTAATGTGTCATACTTAAACAAGGATGGCTCCCAAATAAAAAAAGAAATCAGGAGCTATTCCTTCTCTGTTGGACAAGTGACAGAATTTCCTTATCAGACAAAAAAATCCACTAGACCTGAGCCATGATTGTCAAAATTCATCAACATCTCCCTCCTTCGTAGAGGCCTTTTTCAGTAAAAAACTGAAATGTAGAAAATATAAAATGAAAAGGGGGTACACAGGGAACATTTCTTGTACACTTCACTTTTTCCTCTCCCCAGCCTCAGCTCAAAGACTTCTCATTGTGGCACGAAAGAATGTTTCACAGCTGATTATATCCTAGAATGTTTTTTTTTATTGTATCAACCCAATGACTTGCAATGATTACCATTCTGAAATCCTGACAGTTCAAAGCCATATTAATCATATCATTTACTCATTCAAACATTCTTCTCCACTGTTTTCAAGCAAACAGACCGGCTCTTAAACCATATGCTGACTAGAGACAAAAACATGTTAACTAGCATTCTGCTGATGTGTTTCTCAAAGGTGCAGAAAACTTTAGAGCCCGAAAAGCTGTTTTGTGCTGAATGTTTGCCAAGAAAAATTGAATTTTTAATGACTTTGAAAGCTAAGCAAAAAAAAACACCCTACGATCATTGGTCCAAACAAGTTGGGATGTACCCTGCATGGGTGCCTCTCATCTCTCATAAACTATATGATATTACCGGTACATGCCTCTTTTGACTCTTACATTTTTGCCACAAGAAAGAGCCTCAGGGCAAAAGGCCTGCTGTAAGAGAACTTCTGGTATCCAGAGTGCCTGGGATGATTTGCCAGCTATAAACTACATTGCCATTTCATAGAAGCAAAATCTTAAAAACAGTTCTTGGGTCTGAAATGTGGTTGGGAATTTTGAGGGTAAGATTTCCATATAATCCCAAAAATTAACTATGAATAAGTTCTGAAGACAGAAACAAAAGCCAGAACAAAAGATTGCCTAAATTTAAAAAAAAAAACAATAGTACATCCATGCATGTGCAAAATTAATGTTGGGGGTTATACTATTAAAAAATCTTGCCATTTTGAGGAATGCATACCTGTTTTGTTTTTTATTGACATGTTTTAAAACTAAATTAAGCTTAACTTCAGTCAAGCTGTCACAAGTGAATAAGTAACTGAAAAGCAAACAATTGGCGGTCGGCTCGGCTTTATTTATGACACCATAAATGAACTGAAAAACAAAGAAAACAATAGGTAGAAAACAATAGGTAGAAAACAAGACTGTTTTCACACCGAGGTTCAGCCAGTATTCTAGACTCTATTAAATTACATTACGTCCAGCATTCCCATTCCAGCCATTCCAAAATTCTATAAATTATCACGTACCGGGGGGTGAGTGGCGAATGGTCTTTCAAAAAATTAAGCTTATGGGTCTCACAGTCTCGGTTATTTGAGCGGTTCTCCACGTCCCGGTGTCTCGATTTATTTGGAAAAGCCTTTCCATATAGCCTTTCTCTCCGCCTCGCATTTTGAAAGTTTAAAAGTGTAGGGCTCGCAGAAAAAAATATCTCGAACTTACCATTCGCCACCCGTAAACGCAAAGCTAAAAGCCTGAAAATCGGCGAATTATCTCTAAATCTTACGCTTGTTGGATCATAGCCGCATCGTCAGGAACAGCTGCAGTTTTGTTAACAGTTACTCAGGAAAACTGTTCAACTTTCACGTCTCGGAGACCTTCGTTATAGCATTGTTTTGGTTTCTCGAAGAACCTACCGTGATCCGCCATCTTTTCTTAGAAAAACGTAAACCAATCAGAATAGATGTAAGAATCAGGATCAATTAACCAATCAGCGGTCGTTTTAGATCGCTATAACCCAGGGGTTTCTCCTCTCAAACCACCATTTTGAAAACCGAGAAGCCCCTGGGAACGAGGTCGAGGGAAGTGTATATCTCACTTTATATGGTGATATGGAACTATTATCATCAAAAGTAAAATTCAAAGTTGGTGATAAGGTTAGAATTTCAAAGTATAAAAGAAAGGTATTTGATAAAGGATATACAAGTAATTGGACTGAAGAGGTATTCACAGTTGATAAAATCCAATACACAAACCCTATTACATATAAGTTAAAGGATCTTAATAATGAATCAATAGAAGGGTCATTTTATGAACCTGAATTACAATTAGCAAAACAGGATGTATTCAGAATTGGCAAAGTCATTAGGAGGGATTACAAGAAAAAACAAGCTTTGGTATCATGGTCTGGTTATCCAAAAGAATTTAATTCATGGATACCGTTAAAAGATGTCAAAAATATGTAACATATATGTATCATGAGTGGCATTGAGAAATATATCAAAAAAATAAATTTTCAAATTCAGGAATGTGAAGATGAAATAGACAATCTTCATGATAAAATATATGATAATGAGCGTAGATTGGATCTGTTACAATATAAAAAGAAATTATTGAAACTTTATCATAAAAAAATACATGAAATTGATGAAGATATAACATTGAAACAGTTATTGAATATTATCTGCAATGAGATAGAAAACAATAGATACGATGATGAATGTAATGTGTTGAAACAAACCAAAGTTGATAATGTCGAATATCTCAAACGTGAAAATAATATTTTTACACCTGTGAATACAACAAGTAATGCAAATTTGATTAATGAGACTTGGCTTTAAAAAAGGTTTAAAGAGATGTTACTATTTACAAGTATCCCAGAAATTTCTGAGATATTTATATCTTTGCATTCGCTATTCATTGGTAGCCAAAAATATTAATGTTTCTGGCTATTATCAACCATATTTAAACGCACTAAAATGACTTAAAAAAATAATCATACTATATAGTAATGGTAAAACAATCAAGGGGAAGACCTAAAAAGTATATGACCGATGAAGAAAAACGTATTATGGGACGTCTTTATTGTAAGAAGTATAATGACAACCCAGATAATAAATATCATTGCATTGAATGTAATAAATATTTTCATCCTGCAAGTAAATATAAACACAATAAAACTATGGTGCATAAATTGAATGCACAAAAATACAACAGCGAATAACGCAAGGCGATCATAAAAAGATAATCATATATGACCAATCATATATAACTATCTCAAATTATTTCAAAAATGATGCCAAAATAAACGCACTACAAAAGGTACTTAAAGAAATATTATATAATTATATATATATAGATAATGGGAACATCAGACTTAACAAAATTGAGTAAGTCTCAACTAATCCAAATGATATTAAAGCTACAGAAGAAAAAACCTGCATTTATGGTGGTAGATGATACCAAACCAGTTCCAACACCAAGGACTGTCAAACCAGTTCCAACACCAGGGACTGTAAAACCAATCCCAGCACCTCGTAAGAGTGTAAATCAAATGGTTCAAGATTATGAAAACAAGATAATTGTTCCACCAGTGCCAGCACCAAGGACTAAAAAACCAGTCCCATTACCAAGAACTAAGATAGAGCAAACAGATAAAGCTCTGAAAGGCTATACTAAGTCTTTTGAAATTAATATAAAAAACAACAAAGACCCGCTAGTGCAACTACAAAACACAAGAAAGGCTATTGAATATCATATTATAAGTACACTAAAATCCATGAAAGGACTGAAATTTGTTGAAACACTAAAGGTAATATTTACAAAAATATCAAATGGAGAAACAGTGTACAAAACTGCCTATTTCAACAGTCTAGTTCAAACAATCATAAATAATCTAGAGATCGCTGAATCACTACAAGTGTCAAAGCAAAACATATTAAACAAGATTGCAGTTTGGATTTCAGAGGGATCTGGTTGGACTGTTCAATCAGTGGACAATCATTATCTCAATATTGTAAAATATCAACCAATGAGAGGCTCTTCATATATTAAACTACCTCAAGAACTCAGAAACAGTGCGAAAGGATTGATCAACATAAAAAATGAGGATAATGAATGCTTTAGGTGGTGTCACATCAGACATATAAATCCTCAAGACAAAGACCCACAGAGAATTAAAAAAGTTGACAAACCATTCATTGAAAATTTAAATTATTCGGGGATTGAATTCCCAGTCACCACCAAACAGTACAACAAGATTGAAAAACAAAATAAGATCAACATCAATGTTTTCGGTTATGAAGACAAACAACCATACCCAGTTTATGTATCAAAAGAAAAATATGAAGACCGCATGAATCTTCTTCTGATAACAGAAAATGAAAATAAGCACTATGTCTTAATTAAAGATTTTAACAAGTTAATGT
This sequence comes from Dendrophyllia cribrosa, assembly GCA_024195265.1. Taxonomy (NCBI): domain Eukaryota; kingdom Metazoa; phylum Cnidaria; class Anthozoa; order Scleractinia; family Dendrophylliidae; genus Dendrophyllia; species Dendrophyllia cribrosa. The sequence continues at coordinate 51,527,336 of JAJLRJ010000004.1, forward strand.
ACAATCAGACAAAACACAAAGAAAGAAAACATTTCTGCATGTATTGTCTTCAATGCTTCAGCTCTGAAAGAGTATTAACTGATCATAAAGAAAACTGCATGCAAGTAAATGGCACACAAGCGATAAAAATGCCTGACAAAGACAATAATATACTAAAATTCAACAATTTCCATAAACAACTACCAGTACCATTTGTTATTTATGCAGATTTCGAAGCAATTACTGAAAAAATACATGGTTGTCAACCTAATAATGATAAATCATACACAGAGGCTTATCAGAAGCATACAGACTGTAGTTATGGTTATAAGGTCGTTTGTTGCTATGATGATAAATATAGCAAACCTGTAACAATATATAGAGGTGAAAAAGCTGTATATAAATTTATGGAAGCTATGCTGGGGGAAGTTAAATATTGTAAGAAGGTAATGAAAAAAGAATTCAATAAACCATTGAGAATGGCGAAAGAAGATGAAGAAAAATTTCAAAAAGCTAAAGAATGTCATATATGTGATATAAAATATACTGACAAAGACATTCGAGTTCGAGACCATTGTCACATCACTGGTAAATACAGAGGCTCTGCTCATCAAGAATGTAATCTGAAACTCAGAGTAAATCCAGCAGAGATAAAAATTCCTGTTATATTCCATAATCTAAGAGGTTATGATAGTCATTTTATAATGCAAGAGATTGGTGAAATAGTCAAGAAGTATACATACACAAATAAGAAAGGAGAAGAGAAACAGATGAATATAAATGCTATACCAAACAACATGGAAAAGTATATGGCTTTCATGCTTGGCAATCATCTTACCTTCATTGATAGTTTCCAGTTTATGAGCTCTAGTTTAGAAAAACTAGTGAGTAATCTAGAAAGAAAATCATTAAAATACACCTCGGAAAAATTCGAAGGTAAAAAGCTTGATTTGATGACTCGAAAAGGAATATACCCTTGCGATTACATGGACAGTTTTGATAAATTTGATGAAAAACTACCACTGAAAGAAGAATTTTACAGCATATTAAATGATCAACATATATCAGATGAAGACTATAAACATGCTCAAAATGTATGGGATACATTCTCTCTTAAAAACATGGGAGAATACCATGATTTATATCTGAAATCTGACATCCTTCTATTAGCTGATGTTTTTGAAAACTTTAGAAAGACTTGTTTGCAATACTACAAACTTGACCCCTGTCACTATTTCACATCTCCCGGTTTATCTTGGGATGCTATGTTAAAGATGACTAATATAAAACTTGAATTAATGGTTGATGTTGACATGTTTCAATTCATTGAAAAAGGTATGAGAGGTGGTGTTTCTTATATTGCCAATCGATATAGTATAGCTAATAACAAATACATGAAAAATTATGATGAGAAGGCGCCCTCAAAGTATGTCATGTATCTCGATGCTAACAATCTGTATGGTTGGGCAATGAGTCAATACCTACCTACTGGTGGTTTTAAATGGATGACAGAAAAACAGATTGACAATATAGATTTAGCTAAGTATGAAGAAGAAAGTAAAAAAGGTTTAATACTAGAAGTTGATTTAGAATACCCAAAAGAACTACACAACCTACATAATGACTATCCATTAGCTGCTGAGAGGGTATGTGTGAAAAAAGATATGTTATCTAATTATTGTAAAGAAATAGCTACCAAATATAATATATCAACAGGTTTAGTCCATAAACTCATCCCAACATTAAATAACAAAGAAAAGTATGTGCTACATTATAGAAACCTAGAATTATACATTGATCTAGGTTTGAAAGTAACAAAAGTACACAGAGTATTAGAATTTGATCAATCTCCTTGGTTAAAACAATACATTGACTTCAACACAAACAAACGAAAAAATGCCAAAAATGCTTTTGAGAAAGATTTCTTCAAACTTATGAATAATTCAGTATTTGGAAAAACTATGGAAAATATTAGAAAGAGAGTAGATGTTAGATTAGTGACTGATGAAAAGAAACTTTTAAAAATTACAGCTAAACCAACATATGTAAGCAGTAAGATCTTCAATGAAAATTTAGTAGCAGTGCATAAGATTAAAGAAACACTAACCCTAAACAGGCCGGCATATGTGGGTATGTGTATTCTTGATATTAGTAAGACATTAATGTATGATTTTCATTATAACTACATCAAAAATAAATATGGAGATAGAGCTAGACTACTATTCACAGACACAGACAGTCTAACATATGAAATTAAAACTAAAGACGTATATCAAGATTTTTGGAATGATAAAGAAAAATTTGATAATAGTGACTATCCAGAAAACTCAAAGTATTATAATTCAACAAATAAAAAAACAATTGGTAAATTCAAAGATGAAGCCGCAGGAGTTCCCATTCGTGAATTCGTTGGATTGAGAAGTAAAATGTATTCATATATAAAAGACAACCAATCAGGAGGAAAGACTGCTAAAGGTATTAAAAAGAATGTTATTAATAATAATATTAAACATGAAAACTATAAAGATACATTATTAAACAATAAACAAATGCATCATAAAATGAAAACAATCAGAAGTATAAATCATAAATTGGGTAGTTATGAGATTAACAAAGTATCACTAAGCTGTTTTGATGACAAAAGATATATACTAAAAGATGGTATAAATTCATATGCTTATGGACATTATAAAATCAAAAATTAAATCAAATTTGAAAACATATAGTTTAATTATTTTATTGAAAACATATAGTTTAATCATAAATCGAGATCATAAGTCAATATCAGAAAATTTATGGAAAACATATAGTTTAATCAGAAGTAAATATCAAAAGCTGATATCATAAATTTATTCCATCTGATGGAAAGTAGGATATGAGTTGGGTTTGGTAACAGAGCATTTTTTTAAAAAAATGCTCTGGTACCCCCAACTCCTATACTACTGAAAAAGCCTGAGAAAAAAATCAGCGCTTTTCAACGGGAATCGAAACCGTGATCTGCGCGTTACTGGTGCGATGCTCTACCAATTGAGCTATCAAAGCCACATATTGGAATACAGTAGCTTAAGGCCTCACTTGACTATTACTTTATTAACGATGCTACTGAAGGACGTCAACAAATATTCTTGAGAGAATAAACAATAAAATATAGAAAAAAGAATAGAACAAAAGTGCATCTGTCTATCGAACTTTGTTAGTCTTGCATAGAATATGGATAAATGGATGTCTGCTTGACTGTATGTCAGGTTTTGTCCAGACAGAACCCAATACGAACTGGTTTATCAGTATCCGTTCCTTTTGAGACACGGAAGGGTACAAAACAGTAATTCCGGTTTCTATTATGCATCTGACTTCAGTTATCCACTTTCTGAATAAACTAGATGACTTGTTTTCACCTTTTATTACTTCTTTTTAGTTAATTAAGAAAACAGAAATATTGGGCATTTTAGGCCAACGTGGATTTTCAGTACGACTTACACCCATGAAAATTTCCTTCTCTCCATCCACCATTACGACATTACAGCTATCAAAGCTCCCGTACTTATTTAGGGGTTAATGAGGAGAAAATGTTTATTCAATTAAAAATATATAACAATTTTCCGGCGTTTGTGAGTAACTTGCCTGTTAGCCACTGATTCTTGAATTAACGTGCGTGTTTGTAATTAAGGCGACCCTGGGGCCCGTTTCTCGAAACTCCCGGTAACTTTTCGGGCCCGAAGCCAAATATTGAAATCAAAATCTAAAGAATAAAAGCGCAGGTCCTAGCGAACAAACCAGTCCATTTTGTTTTGCTAACTGATAGTTTTATCGTATTATCTGCAAAACGTTTGAAACCTCAATCTTCAATGAAAATAAAACAGCTTTCCGGGCCCGGTAATTACCGGGACTTTCGAGAAACGGCCCCCAGGGCGTTTATTTCGAGAAGTACGATACGCGAGCGTGTCTGACGATGGGCACGTGATACGCGGCCTGAATGTGCACGATCTGGCGCGTGCAGCCTAAGGGGCAAACCGTTCTATTTTTGAGGGGGAGCTGGGTGATTTTAAAAATAATATATCCCACAACTGCGAAAGCCCGACTTTGCAGCGACACAGAACAGTTCTTTTTCCTTTTTTCCCCTCGTTGTTGGCCTTTCACTGGACTTTATTATGTAGTAAAATTTCCCGGAAAACGCTGAAGAATGTGAATTTTTTTAACAAGTGGTAAGTGGTAGGAAGACCACGAGAGTTTCCTTCAGTTTTGCCCGTCAAATCTGATAACATTTTCGCGTGTCAAATTCCGGCCCAATTCGCGAGATCTCTCATTAAGGCACTTTTTGAAAGATTTCTTCCTTCTGCGTGAGTTAGTTATAAAATACGTCACGGACGGTTTGGCCATAATCCGAGAAAACACGATATATCAACCGGGACAATGTTAAGTTTCATAAAAATTGTCTATTTTATTAAAATTTATAAGATATAACACTACAGTACATGAAAAGCTGGAAGCGGGCTAGAACAAGGGTAAATCAAATTAGAAGCGATCCAGGATGTGTTCTTTTATATTACAAAACGTTTTCACTGCCAACATGAGTCAATTTGAATTTGTCACACTAAAATGTTCATTATAGTTATAAAAATTCAAGCCAGCCGTTCTGGGATAGGGTTTGTTGGTTTGAAGACTTCGCCGTGTATCGCAGAGTTGGCATAAACGCCAGACTCGTCATGCCACGTGTTAGATCCGTGACGCCGGTAATCATCAACATCCGTGAACTGGGAGTGACACTTGCGCCAAGCAGCGGATTGGTCTGGCTCGGGGGGAGGGGTCTGTGGGGAAAGAAAACAGAGAGACTGTGTCAGGAGAAAAATCGTCATACCAAGTCGAACCGTGACGTCACATAATCTCGTGGTTCCCAGCCGCGATGCGTTTGTATAACCACAGGTAGCCCAAGCTATATGTCACAGTAACCGGTACGAGCGAAATTATAAGGATTTGTATGAGAAAAAACGGTCCATTCTAGGAACTAAAAAACACGAACAAGATTTCAATAAAAATTGCCTACCTTACTTCGCTTGTGTGTTTGCTTGTCTCCTGTGTGGTTTTGGGGGCTATTTAGAGCATTTCCAGTGAGTTTTAGTTCCATTGCTTTCTCTCAGTATGATATATATTTTTCCTTATAATTTCGCTCGTAACGGTTACTGTGACACATATAGCTTGGGCTACCTGTGGTATAACC